>ML778430.1:84278-110212 GCA_009831015.1 Picea engelmannii
CAGCTCAAAGCTTTTCCCATTAAACTTCTTGATCTCCATCTTCGAATTGCTTGCCATTTCTTTTCACCTGAAAAACAATATCGCAGATCTCCCACTGTAACAAGGCTTATCACAGTCCCGAGCCAAACCCTTGACGACAAAGGTGTCCCCCTGAAGCCAATAAAGCTTTGATACCAAATGTAAATTCTAACCTTGTACAATATCTACTGCAAACCGATATTCAGAAAAGATACAATGGCAAATACAAACATTACACAGAGATTTTTCACCTGGAAACCCAAACTGGGAAAACCAGCATATATTATATTCATACATTGTGTTACATTGTTTAAAATACAATATACATATAGGAGCCAGCGGCATCCAAAACCCTAACCCAATGACCTGGATTAGTCCAAAACCCTAATTCCTTAACCGGAACTAGAAAACCATCGGCAAAAAACCATGTGCCAAAAACCACCTAATATCATGTGGTCCCGGAAATATGTCGTTCCGGAAATATGTCGGCCCGGCGAAAATATGTCGGCCCGGAAATATGTTGGCTCGGCGAAAATATGTCGGCCTGGAAAAAAAATTCCGAGGGCTCCTCCCCCCTCTAACCCTCCTGCACGCCCGGCGCAAGCGCTCAGACACTACTACTCGTGCAAAGAATATAACACATACCCAACAAATTCACCCCATTCATACCATTCCACCTGGCACGAAATTGACCATGGTTTTCATCCCTTAGCGATCACATGGATGTTAGGGAGGCGGTTACAGAGGATGTTCCCCACACCTTCATGATCACCAGGCCTTCGGCCCTTTGTCCTTCCTATCCATGTCTGAAACATTCCTAGAGTCCTGCCACGTGGATCCATCTTTCAGCCCTTTCAACTCATCCATTACACCACACCCAAACCATATGGAGCTCTGAAACCTAGACTCCCAAAGGTTCCACACTTACATGTGGTGGTGCATTAAACGTAGAGGCAGGGACAGGTAGGTTTGGGCCTTCAACCGACTAACCCTAGTGTCCCAGCTTCCCAAGTTTCCCAAAGTCTCGAACTCCTAGTGCCCCGAGGTATTCCACCAACTATTAGGCCAAGCGAGCATGTACCAGGGTGTTACCATGCGGTATAGGGTAGAGATGACACATGGCCCCATCAATGGGTGACACATGTCACGTTCCAATTGGCATATAAGGTCTGTAAAAGGCAGGAATCAAGGTGACACGTGGCATGCCAAAAATGGGTCCACATCACCCTAGGTGATTTCAGCATTCAATGTCACTCTGGACTAATAGCCTTCGAGAGCCTCCAATTTCTCCTACCTACAAAATCACCCGGAGCTCTGAAGTTCGAACTCCTGCGAGCAACCTCCCAATACATTTTATCCCACGATCGAGACCGGTCCACGTAGATCCCCAGATCTATGACCTCCATTTCTTCACGACTTTGGAGTTTAGGGGTTTGGCTATGACATTTCCTTTTTTATCCCAGATTGGTCAGCGTCGAGCTGAGCAAGGTTTAGATCTAGCGGTTAGGAGGGATCCCAACGCATCCTCGGATTGACTTTCCTCGTCACTTCGTGACTTCGGCGTTTGGGGGTTTCACCCATTTAACAGTCTTTCTCTCCTAGAGTGGTCAATGTTGGATTAACCATGATGTAGATCCAATGGTCAAGGAATATCCTAAATCATCCTTGGATCTATAGTTCTCGTCACTTTACGAGTTAGGCGTTCGGGGGTTCCACCCGTTTAGCACTCCCTTTCTTCTAGAGTAGAAATTTGTTGAAGTGCTATATGATAATCCTTCCACTAGTTGACTAGATGGATGGTAGAGGTTCTCAATGGACTCCCTAGATCAACGACTCACGACTCTAGCTCAAAGGTCCCTAGGTCTCAGTGTTAGGCCACTTCTAGAGGAACACGTGGCAACCCAAAACGTGCTGGAAAGATGCATGGCACATGCCTCAATTAACTAGCATCTCTTTACTATGCCACAAGACTGCCACACATGAGATCATCGTTGCTCGACACGTGAACCTCCATGTTCTCTCGACGTGATATGCACGTCCCCACGATCAAACGATTGAGAGGGGTCCTGAAAGATCCTTAGATCGACGGCCCACATTACTTTGTGACTCCGGCATTCGAGATTTTTGGTGTTATAACACCTTTGTTCTCCCGAAGTGGTCGATGCTGGACTAACCATGGTGTAGATCCAATGGTCAGGGGAGATCCTGAATACCCTCAAATCTACGGCTCGTGTTACTTCACGTCTGAAAAGTGGATCGAGGTTTAACAAGGGGAGGGATCCTACGATAACAAGTAAATGACCGCCAAATGTTGGTCAACCGTCAAGTTACCGATCCGACAGGTCACCTTTGGTGAACTTGGAAATTGCAATTTTCATTCACCCCGGAGCTTTGGACTCCCAAAGTCCTGAATAACTTAGATTCTTTTTGGGTGTAGCGAAGGGTTCCATGGGCCCAGTCCTAAGGAAATGTTTCAAGCTCTAGAGGCTACACTAATGAATCTTGGCCAAAATTTGGTTAAGGTCGTGGGCATGAGCATATGAACTCTTGGATGACTGGTTTGAAGGAAGCACCTTCCATTCACAAAACTTAAGTTCTAAAATAGGGAAAGGTATTTTCAAGGGATCAACGGGACTATAGCAGTCCCATAGATTCTGCCCTGAGTCTAGAACTGTGAAGTCAATCCTTGGGACAAATACCTTGAGGATTTTCCAACTAGCCCAGAGGCCAAACTTGTCATCTTACAACCATTCAAATGCAATAGTTTACAGAAGAACACTAAGCACTATTACCATCAATTTTGTGCGAGGCACAATTTATCACAATTACAAACATTCAAATCATGCATTTCAATTCTAATACATAGGGTATATGAAATACTTATCTATTACAGTCGATCACCGACCAACTGACTGTGGGTGTTCTCCGTTCCACCCAACCATAGGCTCAGAGGAATTCATTATTATCTCTCTGGCAACCTCTGTGCCAATCCATGATATCATTAGGGAACCTTTGCAGTTTCTTAGAGATTCTTTCTCTATCACAGCTTCTACTAGGTTTATCAGATGCTCCCTCGACATCAAACTCGTGACATTTTTCTCAAGTCAGGTTTTATGGGTTCTCTCCAGTAACCAAAGAAACTTATTCTTTCCTTTCTTTGTCTTATCATATCCAGGTCGCATGCCCTCTCCTCTTTCCCCTAGGGAGGTTCCGGACCTATCCCGTTCCTTTTGTCAGAAGGAACTCAGGTCAGTCTGGGCCTGTAGGAAAACTGCACTCTGTGGTACTTCGGGCTGATAGTTTTTTGTCTCCTCAGCTAGACTCCCCATGCTTCCATTCATGGAGGTATTTGATTGTTCAACCACTAGTCCTTCTTTCATGAACTGATTTTTCCTTGGGATCAAGATGAGGCTTATTATTTCAGCAAGGATAATTTGGGTCATTTTGACATAATGAACCCTCTCTACAGTTTCCTCACTCTTTTCTCTAGTGATATCATGGCCAATACTTCAAGGCTTCACCCCCACAATCAATTATTGGAAATATAAACAATAATACATTTACATTATTCACATGCCATAGCATGGTAATCATAATTAATTATTAATTACAAGCCGGGGGAAACAGGGGTGTTACAATCCCCTCCCCCTTAAAAGGAACACCATCCTCAGTGTTCTTTCTCAGCAACACCTATCATTCCTTTTTCACTCAGCTACTTCAGAAATATTGATCCTCTTTCTTGGTCAGGTCCTTTCCAGACTCTTGGAATTCATCACCTGTCTTCAATAATATTGGATAACAAGCATATTAATCAGAATTTCATGTGAAAACAATTTATTGTTGTGCAAAATTCATGAGGAAAATTTCATAATCTAGCACAACACTTATCTTTGTAGTTCATGGATTTGTATCCATATGTATGTCTTGTTATCTTAGTTCATTGTTTTTCCTTGACATACCCATTGTGTGCATGATCCCAATCAATATTTTATAAGAATCATCATAGTCTCCTCTTCCTTGCGGTCACTCGCCCTCCAGGCCCAGGCTCAAGCATCCCCTTCTCTTCTATATAGTCCCTCGGGAGATCCATCTTGCCTTGCCAAGGATTTCTCACACAGGAAGAGTTCTAAAGACTTCATTGAGCCTTGCAGTCGAGGCGTCCCTCAAAATTATTCTTTCAAGGAGTCCCTTTGGCTTGTGTTTCCACAACACATAATATTCTAGGGCGATCATGGCTTGCCACAGGGTTCTCATGTCTCAACAGTAGCATTTTTCATGCTTTCCATCTTGAAAACCTTCACCTATCCTCCCTAGAAATATCTCTTTCATCTCACCTGTATCACAGGTATACAAAAATTATGAGATATTATCATCAATTTCAAATTCAAAATCTTCTTGTAAATCTATCACCCACAGATTTCCAAATTCCACATTTATTTTCAAATCTGTTTCGCACAGGAACTAGATTCACAAGTATGGGACCTTCCTTCCCATAGTTGTTTAGCTCAGTAGGTAATTGGTCTTCCTTATGGAATTACAACACTGCCATATCCAAGACCCTTTTCTTCCTTCAATTTCAACATTCCTCAACCAAACAAATTGTTAGTTTTCATGCACATTGTATCTTCAAAACTATGCATACTAACAGTCTAAGTCATTTCATTTATTCAAGGGTACAAAACAAAAGGAAATATCATTATTTACATATACATCCTTCCAGCATACCAAATTTTTCTAAATGCAATTCAAATATCAAATGACTTCAATCAATATGTCAATATTCATGGACACATTCATACCCAATGTACCCTTTATATTGGGTTCAAGTTTTCCACACTTATGATAATCACTTTATCATGGGGTGTTGGATATCAACCAACCTCTTCACCATAGGTTTAATCATTCTCATTCACTCTTACAACATGACTATGCTTCCTGCTCCAGGCCAATCACAATCCCAAATCACCACATATGAAACTAAAAGTTTCTCTTGAATACACCCAAGAATTATTCCTTCATTAGTAACCAAGGTGCTAACACTCATGGCCACCCAAAATTATCCTTTCTCTAACACCTCTACAATTCAAGTATAGTCTTGGAAGGTCCTCCTCCCTTAATGGGAAATCCAATGTCTACCCTCTTATGCAATTCCTCAACGCATTCCATGCAGTGTGCTAACTATGAGCACCTCTATTCCCAATCTCCCTAGATTGGTCATTGTACCCATGGTACTCCTTAGTCATGCATTTTCCTGCAAGGATTATAACTCATCTTTGACTGGCATAGACTTCATCTCTCTATTATTCAGGTTCTTTTCCTGAATCATACCCTACTTGGGTATCAATGGCATCCAACAACCACTCAAATTCAATTATAAAGAACTCAAATAATAAAATATTTTAGAAGGTATTCTTACCCAATCCTTTCATACCTTATGCCTTATAGGCATGAACACTTTTATACATGTTCTAGATTTCAACACCCTCTCTGATATTTCCTCATCTGTGGTGCTTTATGGGGACTTTTAAAGTCCCTTCAACAAATTTCAACAACAACCTTTTCGTATTCATCCTCTACTTGAGGTTTTCCATCATTGGTAACTGTCTTTCCCAATAGTTTCAATTTTTTTTCTACACATGGCATATATCACAAATACATTAGTCATCATATAAAATAAAAATGCATGTATCATAGCATTCAAATCAATAAAAACATTTTTAGATATGTCCTAGCATATCTTTATGCACTTCTTCACATTATCCTTAATGTTTTCATGAGTGAAACACAAACAATTCTCAATTATTTCTACAATCATACAGTCATCATCATTATGGTGTCAAAACATTTACTTTCATCAACACACTAGTTTCTCATCCCAGAGAAAACATAATATATAGCAAGAAAGGAGTTGCGGGCTCTTTCCTTTTCCAACTCCTTCTACACATCCTGGGACTTTCAGTCCAGCTGAGTTATTCCAAGGCCTCACTGTATTTACTTAACACGCCTCAACCAAGCCTATTCATTTAAACCTACTCATTGGTTTATTTTCCTTTTACCAGTTGTACTTTTTTTCATAGCTTTTATTTTAAGGACTACAACTCTATTAAGAAATTCATAGTTTTTAAGATGAGAAAAGTATTTCGCCTTTTCCTTTTCTTTGCTTCTGTAATTTACTTCTTATTGTGATATCCATGCTCTTTTCCTTGAGCAGTATTAGTTAGGTTCACCTCAACCTTCTTGGTAAATCAACATGCTACAACAACAAACCTTTTGTTCACAATCATTCTCACGTGATCCTCAAAGGCATAATCATTTTGCCTCTTATCATGACAACATAGCATTCTTGCTCATTTACTCTTTTGTCTATTTATACTAACCTTTCATGAGGGAATGGAGCACATTCCCCTCAAGTTATTATTCAAAACAGAACTTTCCTGACTCTTCAGAATGGATTCAGCCATGCATCCATGGTATTCATTTAATCTTGGCAAGTGCAATTCTTGCCTTACATTTCACTCATTAAGGAAGTCACATCATGCCTTTAGTATACATATACTCTTACATAATACATGTGCATCACTTGCACATTTAATATCATTCACTCATATCAAGAAACTTCACAATTCATTAGATCCATGCACTAAAGCATGTACAAACATAGCCAAACATTCATCATGCAAGCTCATTGCTTGCACCTTTTCCATGTCATTTTGCATACACATGGACATATAAGACTCCCAGATCCTTATCCCAAGGATCTTCCAATCATTCTTATGATAAGTCTCATAGAGATACTCATCATTGAGTTTCTCTCTCTTTTGATATCTTGCATTCATTCACATGATATCCACATGGAAGTTTAATAAACATATTCATAACTATGTTCCCCTTTCTACACGACAATAACCAGTAAGAAGGCATTTTTTCCTCAAATAGTATTAAGTTATTCGACAACCCAAAAATACCATCTAGGCAATTTCAACAATGCCCAAGGCAACAAGATGGATTATCAAGCTTCTGACTGGTCTTGATCAACAGACCTCTCGATCAAGGGAATCCTTTTCTAGATTCCCCCTCACTACGATTTTAAGTATACCAAGCCATACCTTATATGGATACCATCCACCTTTGGATGTCAACCTGACCCATTGGTCATCTATAAGTGTCCCAACACTTCCTCTACCACATCCAAGATCAACATCTCATTAATCCTCCAACGTTATCCTCATAAGGCACTATGTACTCAACATCATCAACCTTTTTCTTATGCTACCATAGTCATATCATCACTAACGATATGATCTATGACATCACCATATTTTACATTCAATGAAAGACTATAATAAGTATATATGCATGTCATATGCATGCTCTATATTTGTGATATGCATTTCAACATATCTTCGTGCACCAAGAATTATACCCATGCCTACAGTGCATACGGGTTCCACTTACTTTCCTCTTGCATTTTAATGTATAGACCTACCCTTAGTTAGTAGGGGTACACACTTACCTAGCACAACCATGAGTTTTTTGAACTTTCTCATGTCATTTCACTTCTTTCATGAGGTTCATTCTCAGTCCTCATGACTCCTTTTATTTTGCAAAGAGGGATTATCCTAGAAGGAAGTCTTTCAGTTATAACAAGTCAAGTAGGTTGATCTCACCTACTCTAATGAGGCCTCTAGACATGGAGGATTTTTCTCCCAATTCCAAATCCTCCATTTAATCAACACTTATAATTAATAGAGGCTTCATAAGCCTACTTTTTAGGCAATTCCTGCCACCTATCCAGTCCATTTTCCTTCTGGACTCGAGTACTCCTTAAAACAGTTTTATGTCATTTGCATCCAAGTTTCATTATTAATGCCCCTCGACATAATCCCACTTTTGTAGGGTTGTCTATCATTTCTCCAAAAGAAATGATAGGCTTCTTCTACCACAGTCTAGCATGATTCAATCTCGTTGGGTAAAATCCCAACTGAATTTTAATCTGCATCCTTCTCCTCGAGGAACTTATGCAGATAATTTCCATACAACAGTAATACTCTCAACAGGCTCATCTTAGCCTTGGTAAACTAGTCTTATGATTGTTCTCTGACCCATCAAGTCTTGTGTTTGAATCATGTATTGCTAGGTAGAGTAGGGTAGGGTGCCCTCTCCCATAAAGTTTTCTAAGAAAGAAAAAAATATATAATCACTTGACTCTTTCGTGAGCCCAAGCAGGCCAAGTGTTGTTGTCCGCTCTAATACCACTTTGTAACACAAACAGACCCTTAAGTACATTTTTAAGGGATGGGGCATCCAAATTTCGCTTTCCTTCATCATCTTGAATCATCTTCCTGAGATCTCCTTCACGTTCTGTGTGTCAAGATATTTCCAACCACTATTACCATACTCAACTCTGAGCTCTGGATTGGAAGTTATGCCTTTCTGAAGCTCTTCAGGCATCATTGGTCAAAGGCCATGTGGCACCCATGTGGGTTCACCCCATCCGTACCATTCCACCTGGCACAGACTTGACCATGGTTGTCATCCTTTAGCGATGACATGACCGCTAGAGAAGTGGTTACAGGGGATTTTCCTCGTGCCTTCACGATCACTGGGCCTTCGGCCCTTCATCCTTCCTATCCATGTCTGAAACATTCACGGAGTCCCAAAGTCCTGAAGTCTTGACACGTGGCTTTGGCCTTTGGCCCTTTTGAATCATCCATTACACCACACCCAAACATCTGGAGCTCCAAAATTCAGACTCTCGAAGGGTCCACACTTACACATGGTGGTGCGTTAAACGTAGAGGCATGGATAGGTAGATCTGAGCCTTTGGTCATCTAACCCCAACGTCCCATCTTCCCAAGTTTCCCGAAGTCCTGAACTCCTAGTGCCCTGGGGGTATTCCACCAGCTATTAGGTCAAGTGAGCATGTACTAGGGTGTTTCCACGCGGCATAGGGTAGAGACGACACATGGCCCCATCAATGGGTGACATGTGTCACATTCCAATTGACATATAAGGTCTATAAAAGGAACAAATAAAGGTGACATGTGGCATGCCAAACATGGGTCCATGTCACTCTAGGTGACATCAGCATGTCACATCACTATAGAATGACAGCCTCCGGGAGCCTCCAGCCTCTCTTACCTGCAAAATCACATAGAGCTCCGAAGTCCGAACTCTTGCCAGCAACCTTCCAATACATTTTATCCCACGGTCGAGACCGATCCACGTAGATCCCCAGATCTATAGCCTCCGTTGCTTCGCGACTTCGGAATTTAGGGGTTTGGATGTGTCATTTCCTCTTTTTTCCCAGAGTGGTCAGCGTCGAGCTGACCACGGTCTAGATCCAATGGTCAGGAGGGATCCCGACGCATCCTCGGATCGACGGTCCTCATCACCTTGTGAATTTAGCGTTCCGGGGTTTCACCCATTTAACACTCTTTATCTCTCAAAGTAGTCAATACCGGATTGACCATAATGTATATCCAATGGTTAGGGAAGATCTTGAAGCATCCTTGGATCTACAGGTTCTCGTCACTTTGCGAATTTGGCTTTCAGGGGTTCCACCCATTTAGCACTCCCTTTCTTCCGGAGTAGAACTTCATCAAAATTCTATACATTAATCCTTCCACTAGTTGATCAGATGGATGGGAGAGGTTCTCAATGGACTCCCCAGACCAACGGCTCACTACTCTATCTCAAAGGTCCCTAGGTCTCAGTGTTAGGCCACTCCTAGAGGGACACTTGTCAACATGAAACATGTTGACAAGATGTGTGGCACATGCCTCAGTTCACCGACATCTCTTTACTATGCCACAAGACCACCACACATGGCACCACCATTTCTCGACACGTGGACCCCCACGTTCTCTTGACATGATACACATGTCCCCATGATCAAATGGTCGAGAGGGGTCTCGAAGGATCCTTAGATCGATGGCCCACCTTACTTCACGAATTCGTCATTCGTTGGTTTTGGTGTTATAACACCTCTGTTCTCCCGAAGTGGTCAACGTCGAACTAACCACTGTGTAGATCCAATGGTCAGGGGAGATCCTAAATACCCTCAGATCTACGAATCACATTACTTTGTGTCCAAGAAGTGGATCAGGGTTTAATAAGGGAAGGGATCTTACTATAATGGGTAAATGACCACCAATTTCAGTCAACCGTCAAGTTACCAGTTCGACAGGTCGCCTTCGATGCACTTGGACATTGCAATGTTCATTCACCCCAGAGCTTCGAACCCCTGGAGTCCCAAATAATGTAGCTCCTTTTTGGGTGTAGCGAAGGGTTCCATGGGCCTGGTCCTAAGGAAATTTGTCAAGATCCAGAGGCTACACTCACGAATCTTGGCCAAAAAGATTTTAAGGCTGTGGGAATGAGCCCATGGTTTCTTGGACGACTGGTTTGAAGGAAGCGCCTTCCATTCACAAAACTTAAGTTCTAAAATAGGGAAAGGTATTTTCGACGGATCAACGGGACTGTAGCAATCCTGTAGAGTTTTCCTCAACTCTAGAACTATGAAGTCGATCCCTGGGAAAAATACCTTGAGGATTTTCCAACCAACCCAGAGGCCAAACTTGTCATCTTACAACCATTCAAATGAAAAAATTTACAGAAGAACAATAAGCATTATTACCATCAATTTCACGCGAGGCAAAATTTATCACAATTACAGACATTCAAATCATGCATTTCAATTTTAATACACAGGGTATATGAAATACTTATCTATTACAGTCGATCACTGACCAACTGACTGTGGGTGTTCTCCTTTTCACCCAACCATAGGCTTAGAGGCATTCATTCTTAGTGCTCTAGCCACCCCCATGCCAATCCATGATATCACTAGGGAAATTTTGTAGTTTCTCAAAGATTCTTTCTCTATCACAACTTCTGTGAGGTTTATCATATGCTCCCTCAACATCAAGCTCGCGACCTTTTGCTCAAGTCAGGTTTTCTAGGTTCTCTCGATTAACCAGAGAAAATTATTCTTTCCTCTCTTCCTCTTAGCATATCCAGGTTTCACACCCTCTCATTTTCCCCCCAGTGAGGTTCTGGACCTGTCTTGTTCCTTCTGTCAGAAGGAACTTGGATCAGTATGGGCCTACAGGAAAACTACACTCTGTGGTACTTCGGGCTGACAATTTTCTATCTCCTCAACCAGACTCTCCATGCTTCCATTCATGGGGGTAGTTGATTGTTCAACCACCAGTTCTTCTTTCATGAACTGATCTTGGTATCGAGATGAGGCTTATTATTTCAGCAAGGAGAATTTGGGTCATTTTGACATAATGAACCCTCTCTACAGTTTCCTCACTCTTTCCTCTAGTGATATCATGGCCAGTAATTCAAGGCTTCATCCCCATAGTCAGTTATTGGAAATCAAAACAATAATACATTTACATTGTTCACATGTCATAGCATGGTAATGATAATTAATGATTAATTACAAGCTGGGGGAAACAAGGGTGTTACAAAACATGACAAACTGACTTATCTTTTGCTTTGAAGCCTTATAATATGCAACCTAGTTTTCAAGATTAGATATATTATCTTTGTGTTGCTTAACCTCCTCCATTAGTTTGAAAAATGTTTCCCCAAAGGCTTGTACTATTGCAATCCCTTTGTTGGCTATCCCTACAGTAGCTATCACTATAGGATTACTTCATCTAGTGTCAACTTCCACTGACTCAATAGTTGCAACAACAACATGTTCATCTTCGATCCTCCTCCATTTGTGGGTTTGTTTCATAATCACCATACTTTCATGTCAAATGCAAAGGTCTCCAAGGCCATCAAAGGATATCCGTCATCGATGATGGTGGACAACTTCTAAGTAAAATATTCCAACCAGGATGCTACTAGCATGTCGCTAGTTTCTCTGCTTGCTAAGAACAAATTTTCTTATGATGGACCTTCTCTCTCAACAAATATATCCAAGTGATCATGCCTTTTTTACCAATCACTTGGTTTCATTCCCTCCATAGTTTTATGATCTTCCATTTGGAGGACTGATGGCTCCATTATAATAGTGGTAATTTCTTTTGGTTTTGATGCATTTCCATTTCCCTTGTCTTTCAATTCAGTGCGTGTATGATGTTCCAATACTTTTGTGGCCTTAGTGGATAATTGTCTTTGTTCAATCGTCCCCATCACTTTAGGAATTGATCTTAGCAAATTTAGATTATATTTATCTCGATTTGTGGCTTCGTGTTTCTATGTTTGGACAAAATGAAAAGTAGGAGCTTACCTGCTAGATTCTTATTATGGGAAAACTTGGTGGTAGTATGGCTAGGTTAAACCTCGTTGCTTGAAATAGTTGAAAATAGTATTCATTGGGTCGCAGAATTTGAAGGCATCGATTTGTAATTTAAAGAATTCTATCTCCTCTTCTTCTTCCAAGTCTACAAAAAAATCGACTCAAGTAAAATCCCCAATGGTGAAGGCATAGATTGGGAACATGCCTCTCTTGTGCTCCTTTAATTTGGAGTTGGCTTGAAATTGAATTGTCTAGTAAGATATCTCCATGAGAAATACCTTGTTTGGAAGGTTCTTTAGAAAAATTTATGGGCCGAGGTACTCCCATAGATACAAATGTAATTTCCATCTTTCTCTAGGTACTAGTCTCCTATTGGATCCATCACAACGAAGGCTCCTTTGGAGAATCTTGAGCATGGTTTATTAAAGATGAGCTTGTAAAGAGGAGCCAAAAAGACCTCATAGAGATGGTCATAATGTTCCAAGTAGTTATACTTCCACAACTTCTGATGATGGAATGGAAAAGGTGCCACATATTACATAAGCCCAAGAAGGTTCCATGTGACACATTTCTTGATAGGCACGTTTATGTTTCACAATAATATCTTCATAGAATTGAATGCAAACCCTTTGTTGAGATCAATGCCCAGTTATAATCATAGTCACTTTTCCACGGATGAGATCTAGTTTGATGTAGAAGAATTAATTGTGAAACCTTGACGTACAAGGAGTCACAAAAAACATAAAGTTTAATTTGAATACCAAGCAACTGTGCTAGATCCTGCCAGTGTATCCCAATCGGGGATCTAGAGGGGAATAAGGTGAACACGAGCATGAGTGCTTATGGCACTTGCACTCTCTACTTATAATATGAATAAGGCTTATGGAACTTACAGATAGATGGGCGTTTAAGTGCTTATGGCACTTGCACTTCTTCCAATGAGATATGAATAAGGCAGGTTGCACTTCTTTCAGGTTGCACTTCTTGCACTTCTTCCAGCGAGATATCAATCCTCCAAGAAAAATTGTATTCTTTGAATTATTGGTAAATGGATTCCCATTCCACTTCTCTAAAGCCTTTAAAGGGATCGAACAAGGTTTCTCATTCTCCCCCTTGTACATCATAGTGGTGGAGGTTTTATCGAGAACATTGGAAAAATATTGAAGATCGAAGCATCTCCCTACAATGAATATTGGTAGAGGAGAAAATCATATTAATTACACCCAATTTAATTTGTGGAAAATACTCTCCTTTTGGATGGTCCTTCTCTCATCTTATAAAATAGATTCAAATCAATTCTCTCCTCTCTATAATCCTTTGGTGATTCGGTAAACAACAAAAAGTGCAAACTATATGGTTGGAACACATTGAGCACATTCTTAAGGAAAATAACTCATTTTTTAGAATTCTCATGGGATCGAAATTGGCACTCGTTCTAGTACCTTGGAACCCCAATTGCACTTGAAACTCATAGACTAGAGGACTAGAGAATGTCGTTACTATAGATCAAAAACAAACTTCTAGCATGGGAAACTAGACAACTAAATCCTCATGGAATAATCATCTTAATTAAGTGAGGGATCTCAACTATTCCAGTGTTCCTCTACTCCATCCTCTTAGCTCCTGGAGGGGTTATGAAGGAGATAAAAAATCTAATTAGAAATTTTCCATGGAAAGGAAGGAAAGATGAAGAAAAGTGATGCAGGTGAACTTGTTCCTCGACTCACCCACTCTCAGGATCGATCAAAATCCCACTGTTGAGCCGAAGTGGCTCTTTAGATTCCTTCAATGGAATCATTGGTCAATATTCGACCCACAGGTCTTCCTCCTTTCCTCTACATGGCCTCTGGAACTTGCCATGAACAATTTCCATACGGGAAAACTCTTATCGGGCTTCGGGGTTTCGGCGGTTTCACTGTCGAGAATCACAGCATTCTCCAACTCCCGATCTCCGATTCTCCGATGCACCTTAGGCGCTAACCCTGGCTCAGCTCTTGGTCCATATGACCATTTCTTCATGACCGTGGTTGTACTTCCTATCGCGGCTCCTCTTATTTTCTTAGCCTCTCCCGGTTATACCATGGTCCATATGACCACCCCAATAAGACCTCAGCCTTATGTCTCTCTATCAGGGTTTCAATCCTGAATTTCCCGAGGAGTCCTTTTCCTTTAGCCCCTCCTGGCTAAGCTCTTTGGTCCATGCGACCTATCTCCACATGACCACAATCCTATCACTCCATCAGAGTTTCGGCATTTACGATGACATGATATGCATGCCCATGGGATTCGCGATTTCCCGATTCGCGATCCTTCCTGAATGTTTGACACCTGTCCTATCTGGGATCCATGGCTATGGTCTCCTCTCATCGTTTTAGGTTCAACCAACCTTGAACTCTCAGTCCTAATATTCCTGATGTGTTGACGATGCTTGATCCCTTGCCACCTGTCCTCCGAACGGACGGCTCCAATTATGTTGGGAAATCGCGTATCGCGATTCTGCAATGCACGAAACTTATGTGCCCAGGATCTCCGATATCCCGATTCTCGACTCTTCTCAGGTGTCTGACACCTGTCCTTCACGCTGACTCTTGTCGTGGCCTCTCCCCTATGTGTTGATAGTTTCCACGCGTCCCTCCAACAGACGATCCTGATCTCGTCAGAATTTTGGGACTTCCGATGTCCTGTTTCCCTCGACCTCGAGAACTCTGATTCTTCGAATACCGATATCTCGATCCTTGATGGATTCCTGCCACCTGTCCACCGAACGGACGGTCCAGATTACGTCGTCGATTCGAGACCTACAAGTCCTGATGCCTTGTGCCTCGGATCTCCGGAATGGACGATCGCGTGACTCGTGCCCCTCCTCAAATGGACAGATCAGATTCTGTCGGGGTTTTCAACCTGTGAAGTCTCGATTCCTACGACCTTGAGAATCCTGAATTCCCGATGGCTGATATCCCGATGGCTCCTCGTGTCGGGACTTCTCTCTTCCTGTTCACGGGGTTAACTTCCCCGCAGCTCCTACAGATCTGACGGCTGATGGGATTCCTGTTCAGATCTGACGGCCTAGATCTATTCTTCTCGGGAACTCCTCCTCCTAAGGCTAAACCGTGCGCTACTTCTCCCGATCCAACAGATGACGGGATTTATCTCACGAGATCCAACGGCTCTCAGTCCTCCTCTTTCTATGCGCTCCTTCTGAGCTCCTCCTGGACATGGAAATCCAACGGTCCATATCTATTTTATCCACCTGATCTAACGGCTCCTGTGCTCCCTCGAGCTTCCACGCTTTCTTCTCTACTCTTAGAAGAATTTCAATTTCTCCAAAGGGTTCAACCTTTGCTTGCTCTATCCTGCGAACTCCTCGACTTGAAGTCTCGCTTGATGCGCATATGAAAACCCTACCCTTCCTGAGCTTCTGCGAGTACTCGGACCCCTTGGGGGATTTTTGTCCTTCTTCTCCCTCAGATGGAGAAATTGATGCCTTCCTGGCTGTCCTGCTGCCCAGACAACTTCTTGTTGAGCCTCTATGGGTGTTCAGCAACCCTGCAAAAGTCCCTCAGTGGACACTTCTTTCAGCTCCAGAACTCAAAGAGTTCTCTTCTTTCTTGTGCATGCCTACACACTTTCTCGACGCCCTCCTAACGGAGTATCTTCTCCTCTTTCACAGAACACTCAACAGTTCTGTCTTCCTATGCACTTATGTACTTCGCTCGATGCCCACCTGGCAGAGCTCACAGAATCCTCAGTGATTTTGGTCTTCCTTCAGACTCTCAACAGAGTTTTTCTTTCTCTGTGCACCCTTCACACCCACTCAATGCCCACTTGGCAGAGCTCCTATAGAATCCTCAGTGATTCTGTCTGCAACTGTGTCTCAACTACATAGCCTTGCCTCCTTAGGTGTTCAGCAACCTCACAGGTCTTCTTCCTGAATTGTTGATCTCAGTCCTGTGCTCTCAGCACGTCCTTGTCTAACTCCTCGGAGTTCAGAAGTGCATCCTCTGTGCACCGGTATTCAGAGTCTGCAACACTCTGTCATGCCCTCCTGACATGAAACCTCAAAGACCTCTCAAGCCTGAAATCACACAAACTCCTGCAGAATGCATCCACATAACATACATTCACAGCATATACAAAGAACACATACAGACATGCATATAAGACAGAATAATGCAGGAAAAACTACTTCTCTTATATTAAATGTCAAATGCCTGTATTTTACAATGGTGTTCCTGAGCTCTCTCTCTGGCACTTCTCTACTACCATTCTAACTCAAAATGAGATATGAAAATCTCTTTTACCTGAGGGCTCAATCGAGCGCTTCTCTCCAGAATTTACCTACTCTAATAAATTACAATCAATGGGATATCTAGTCCAGAATCGGATCTAGGTCTCATCCATACACATATTAAATGCCTATTTTATCTACAGCCTACGCAAAGGCATGGCTTCTATGGCTCACCAGCCTAAGCATCTTAAATTACATTCATTTCAAATTCAAATGAGGCTGCACCTCCCTTCAGCTTTTGAAATGCATGCGCACTGACGTGGCTGGTTGGCTGGCTGGCTGCATGGAGAGATGCTCCTGCATCATACTCCACAGCTGCAAAAATCATGAGCTCCTACTCATGAGCTTCCCCTGTGAGCTGTTGGAAATCCTCCTAGATCCCAAACAAATATCTGGAGCTCCCCATCTGCTCCATTTTGTTGGTGCTGCTTCTGCTACGCTGCTGCTACTGCTGCTTCTTTCCTTCTGCTCAGCTGCTCCTCGTTGGCAATTTCTGCTGATCTGATCATCAGCTCCATGATCTCTTCGATCACCTCATCTAGCTGCTCCAATGGCTGGTCCTATTCTTGCAGTCTCCTCAGCTGCAAAAATTTTTGGCCATTGGGTAGATCATCATGATCTCCCATGCCACCTTCTTCATCTTCATCTTCATCTTCATCTGTGGCCTTAAGTTTCCACTCTGCTGCAGACTTTAGTTCTGCAGTTTCTTCCTAACTGACCTACTGCTCAGTCACCTTTTCTGATAGCTCAAATTCTGCCAGTTCTTTTGCTGGCCCTGGATTGTTCAACCAATCCTCCAGCATCTCCAGCTCCATCTCCCATGGAGTAATAATTCTATCTGCTTGCTCCTTGGCTTCCTTTGCTGCTAGATCCAATGCTACAGTGCTCTCAGCTCACTGGCTGAATCTATTGAGTTGTTCCTCAGAACACTCATTTTCTGCTTCCGCTTCTGCTTCTACTTCTATTGTCAGCTTCAGTGTTGCAGCTTCCTCAGCTTCTTGGCTGAAGTCCTTGAGCCATTCCTTGGAATGCTCATTCTCTTTCCATTTTTTTGCTTCTGCTTGGGCAGTCTTCAATGTCTGCTCCAATTCCTCTTTGACAGTCCCTGGTGACTGTTCTTCTACTGTTGCTACACCTGCAATACAACTTTCTGCCTCTTCTGGGGGAAATGGCAGGAATATTGAAATTCCCCCAATCATCAGAATATCATTCTGATATTCTTCCTCTGTCAGCTGCATCTGTTGATCTAAATTCTTCTTTGAATTTATGAGACTATCTGACAGTCTCATCTTCTCTGTCAGCTCCTCTAGCTGATCCAAATTCCTTTGTTCATCCCTGTCCACCTGGCAATATGGGATGCTTCCGCTACTTCCCTGGAAGACCATGAGATCAATCGATCCCATCCTCATCAGCAACCTTTGCTGACTTGAACTCTCCATGAGACCCTCAAATGGTATCAGACGTTCATCTCTGCTCTCCTGGAAGTCTTCGATGCTTCTGCTGTCCTCCTGGAAGTCTTTGATGCTTTCGCTGCCCTCCTGGCAGACCATGAGATCATCAGACGATCCCAATTCAAATTCTCCATCATCATCGCAATCATCGAGACTCTTTCCAGTCTCTGGCCAACAGTGATCAATCATCTCTTCCTCTGTGGCCTTGAGGTTTTCAGCACACCTCAACCATCTCTTCAACATTATGTGTTGTTTCATGACCATCAGCTGCTTGACTGGCCATTTTTCTACTGCCTTCTTCAGGGGCAAATTTTGCATTCGCCTCATCCTCCTATCCTGCCACATCTGCAATTCGAACTCCTCTATATCCGCTTTTAGTTCATAGAGTTCTCTATCCATTTTTGCTTCTTCTGCAAGCCTTTCTGCATTGCTTTTCTTCTTATGGCCTTCAGTAGCCATCTTGTTGTGTCTGTCTGCCTCCCTAACAGATCTGCTGCTGTCACTCCTGAAATCCTGAGTGCTCAGCTTCATCTTACAGTCCTGCTGACTGTCTATGGACTGCTGCCTACCTACAACCAAGTCCCTACAGAGTCCTCAGTAATTCTGTCCTATTTCTGCTCCTCTGTCTACAATATACAAACAGAATCCCGCTCTGATACCACTTGATGCAGGCAAACTTGTTCCTCGACTCACCCGCTCTCAGGATCGATCAAAATCCCACTGTTGAGCCGAAGCGGCTCTTTAGATTCCTTCAATGGAATCACTGGTCAATATTCGACCCACAGGTCTTCCTCCTTTCCTCTGCACGGCCTCTGGCACTTGCCGTGGACAATTTCCATACGGGAAAACTCTTATCGGGCTTCGGGGTTTCGGCGGTTTCACTATCGAGAATCACAACATTCTCCAACTCCCGATCTCCGATTCTTCGATGCACCTTAGGCGCTAGCCCTAGCTCAGCTCCTGGTCCATATGACCATTTCTTCACGACCATGGTTGTACTTCCTATCGCGGCTCCTCCTATGTCCTTAGCCTCTCCCAGTTATACCATGGTCCATACGACCACCCCAATAAGACCTCAGCCTTATGTCTCTCTATCGGGGTTTCAATCCTGAATTTCTCGAGGAGTCCTTTTCCCTTAGCCCCTCCTGGCTAGGCTCTTTGGTCCATGTGACCTGTCTCCGCGTGACCACAATCCTATCACTCCATCGGAGTTTCGGCATTTACGATGACATGATATTCATGCCCACGGGATTCGCAATTTCCTGATTCGCGATCCTTCCTGAATGTTTGACACCTGTCCTATCTGGGATCCACGGCTGTGGTCTCCTCTCGTCGTTTCAGGTTCAACCAACCTTGAACTCTCAGTCTTAAGATTCCTGATGTGTTGACGACGCTTGATCCCTTGCCACCTATCCTCCGAACGGACGGCTCCGATTATGTCGGGAAATCGCGTATCGCGATTCTGCAATGCATGAAACTTATGTGCCTGGGATCTCTGATATCCCGATTCCCGACTCTTCCCAGGTTTCTGACACTTGTCCTTCACGGTGACTCCTGACGCGGCCTCTCCCCTGTGCGCTGATGGTTGCCACGCGTCCCTCCAATGGATGATCCCGATCTCGTCGGGATTTCGGGACTTCCGATGTCCTGTTTCCCTCGACCTCGAGAACTCCGATTCTCCAAATGCCGATATCCCGATCCTTGATGGATTCCTACCACCTGTCCACCGAACGGACGGTCCAGATTATGTCGCCAATTTGAGACCTACAAGTCCCGATGCCTGGTGCCTCGGATCTCCGAAATGGACGATCGCATGACACGTGCCCCTCCTCAAACAAACGGCTCAGATTCTGTCGGGGTTTTCAACCTGCGAAGTCTCGATTCCTACGACCTCAAGAATCCTGAATTCCTGATGGCCGATATCCCGATGGCTCCTCGTGTCAGGACTTCTCTCTTCATGTTCACGGGGTTAACTTCCTCGTAGCTTCTGCAGATCTGATGGATGACGGGATTCCTGTTCAGATCTAATGGCCCAGATCTGTTCTTCTCAGGCGCTCCTCCTCCTGAGGCTAAACCGTGTGCTACTTCTCCCGATCCAACGGATGATGGGATTTATCTCACGGGATCCAACGACTGTCAGTCCTCCTCTTTTTATGGGCTCCTTCTGAGCTCCTCCTGGACGTGGAAATACAACGGTCCAGATCTATTTTATCCACCTGATCTGACGGCTCCTGTGCTCCCTCGATCTTCCGCGCTTTCTTCTCTACTCTTAGAAGAATTTCAATTTCTCCAAAGGGTTCAACCTTTGCTTGTTCTGTCCTGCGAACTCCTCGACTTGAAGTCTTGCCTGATGCCCATATGAAAACGCTACCTTTACTGAACTTCTGTGAGTACTCAGACCCCTTGGGGGATTTTTGTCCTTCTTCTCCCTCAGACGGAGAAATTGACACCTCCCTGGCTGTCCTGCTACCCAGACAAATTCTTGTTGAGCCTCTCTGGGTGTTCAGCAACCCAGCAAAAGTCCCTCAGTGGACACTTCTTTCAGCTCCAGAACTCAAAGAGTTCTCTTCTTTCTTGTGCCTACCTACACACTTTCTCGACGCCCTCCTGGTGGAGTATCTTCTCCTCTTTCACGGAACACTCAACAGTTCTGTCTTCCTGTGCACTTATGTACTTTGCTCGATGCCCACCTAGCAGAGCTCTCAGAATCCTCAACGATTCTAGTCTTCCTTCAAACTCTCAACAGAGTTTTTCTTTCTCTGTGCACCCTTCGCACCCGCTCAATGCCCACTTGGCAGAGCTCCTACAGAATCCTCAGTGATTTTGTCTGCAACTGTGTCTCAACTACACAGCCTTGCCTCCTGAGGTGTTCAGCAACCTCACAGGTCTTCTTCCTGAGTTGTTGATCTCAGTCCTATGCTCTCAACACGTCCTTGTCTGACTCCTCAGAGTTCAGAAGTGCATCCTCTGTGCACCGGTATTCAGAGTCTGCAACACTTTGTCATGCCCTCCTGACATGAAACCTCAGAGACCTCTCAAGCCTGAAATCACACAAACTCCTGCAGAATGCATCCACATAACATACATTCACAACATATACAAAGAACACATACAGACATGCATATAAGACAGAATAATGCAGGAAAAACTGCTTCTCTTATATTAAATGGAAAATGCCTGTATTTTACAATGGTGTTCCTGGGCTCTCTCTCTCTAGCTCTTCTCTACTACCATTCTAACTCAAAATGAGATATGAAAATCTCTTTTACCTGAGGGCTCAATCGAGCGCTTCCCTCCAGGATTTACCTACTCTAATAAATTACAATCAATGGGCTATCTAGTCCAGAATTGGATCTAGATCTCATCCATACACATATTAAATGCCTATCTTATCTATAACCTGTGCAAAGGCATGGCTTCTATGGCTCACCAGCCTAAGCATCTTAAATTATATTCATTTCAAATTCAAATGAGACTGTGCCTCCCTTCAGCTTTTGAAATGCATGCACGCTGACGTGGCTAGCTGGCTGGCTGGCTGCATGGAGAGATGCTCCTGCATCAAAAAGAAAAAAAATCATTTAGTAAGTTGCTCTCTCATGGGGTACTTTGGACATAAGAGACCTGGTTAAAGTGAATAGAGACATGGGAGTCAAAATCACTCAGAGATGTCTCTTTGGACACAAGCCCCGATGGAAAGAAGTGCTTCAAAATAAATATTTTCAAAGGTCTGATAATCAGAGGTGCATGGCCAACTCCCCTAGTAGGGTATATGGATCCTTGACTTGGAAGATGCTAAAAGTTGTAATGTAAATAATAACACATGTCCTTACCTAGTCACTGAGAAATGGGTTTGATATCTCCCTATAGGTAAATAACATAGTAGGAAATCCACCTTTAAGTATTATTCAAGATTTAGAACCAATTAGGATGTGGATTTTTTATCATGGGATTTACTCTCTCGCAGATATCTCTTCTCTTTAGAATTGAGTTATGAGGGAGAGTGTATTTCTTGGAATTGTCCCCCAACCTTCCATAAATTCTCAAGGAGGATTGAACTTCACTCTTATACCATATGTGGGGAGTATCTCCGATCTCATGGGGCTCCTTAGATGACAAAGGCATACGACTCAAAATCTAGACAATATATAGTCAAAAAAGGATACTCCTCTTCTACAAGAGGAAACATGAGATCTTTCTAGAAACAAAATTTGAGGGGATATTTGGAATAAGAAAAACCTTCCCAAAGTAAACCTTTTTTTACGAGCTTGTGGAAAAAACACATCGATTTTAGAGTTTAAGGAATTGCAGATATCCATTCCTTATCCAAAATATTGGCCCAATTATTTGTTAGCTATGATAGAAGTTATCCCCCTTCCCTCAAAGGAAAGCCTATCTAGCCTCAGCATGCTCTTTGTTGCCTAGATTTCYATTTTGGAAAGCTTGGTTAGCACAAAACAAGGAGGTATTCAAAGTTGAATCATTGACTTTGAACAGTCACCACAAATCGATTAGCTCAGTGGTAAGGAAAATTCATGGCTAGCTAGAAAAATTCAGTTGTTGGAGATTCTTCCCTCATAAGAATTTTGTAGAGGTCTAATTTATGGGTAAGGAAAAGGTTCATCTCGATAGTAAATTCCAACGCAAACAAAGGTGTCCTACCCCACATGGAGATTTAAATATTATAGAGAAATTGAGTCACTCCCAAGCCAAAACAATATTTTTCCCATGAATCCCTCACAACAAAGGGTCCAACTGGTGGATGGTGGAGTCACATTCTCCCTATTAAAAGAAATAGTAGAGAAACATAACATTATTTAAACTTGCAAAGCCTCCAAATGTAAGGTTAAGATTCTTGAAAAGACTCCCTACACTTGAGGAATGTTCAACAACACAATCCTTGTCCTTTTTATTATACATTTAAAGGGTACACACACACACACACACAATCTTTCAGAATTATAGTAAAAAAACATGTAAATACTTAAAATCCACATGTCTAAAGAATGAAAAAATCCTAGGAATTTATGGACCCCAACTTAGGCCAAATCCAAGGGAAATATGGGGATTGCTCTTGGCCAAAATAGTCTCTTACAAACTCACTATAATAAGACACATCCAAATACCCTAATGATTATTACTTATTTGGGGACTTAGGGAATTTCTCTCCACTTTCTTTCGATACCTCAATTAGAGGTGCCTTCTTCTTTACATAAGTGAAAGGCTCAGTTTTACATCTCAGTACTTACGTGCCCTAGCTAGGTAGGAGACTCTAAGGAGGATCACCTCTTACTTTCTGGTTGTCTCATCTAATCGTGGTCACGATCAGAAAACAAAGGCCCATGCTACTTTAGGTTCTAGATCAATGATAATTCATCCCCTCCTTGGGGCATCGATTTCTCTCCTCAAGCCCTGTGCAAATATTTTTCTCCAAGATGTAGGTTGCTCACCAACAGTGCAACAGATAGACTAGATCTTGGATATCCCTAGGATCATATTCTTCTTGCTTTGCACACTTCCACATGGCTATGCTCAAGTAGCCAAGCTTCCATTTGGAGCTTCTTCCCTGTAGCCTTAGATTCTAGGAGAGTCAAAGTTGTTTGTAGATGTGCCCCCACATGATCATATAGCCTAGCCCCATCAACCATAATGTCGCTCAGATGGGCTGGGAGACATTACATTATGGTATCAGAGCTTCTGGTTCAAACACTAGGCTTGTATGGGACAAGATGGTTGTGAATTCGTGAAATTCGTTGTTGCATATTTTATCTGTGACTGATTTGGGGGAAAAATGAGATTTTAGAGAGAAATCCCCAATTTCATGAGTGAAATCCGAGTTTTAATGACTTCATACGATTTGAGAGGGTTAATTGAGTAGAGCGATGAAGCTGTAGATTGAAATTTTACCTAGAATGGCCAAAATTTGAGTTTTAATGGCCGCCTGTAGAGTTACAGGAAATTTGGAGAATCAACAACTAAGATCGTGTTTGATTTCATGATTGACGACCGAGATTCATCATGCTAAATTCAAAAATTCCTAACAATCCGACCATTTGAAAGGTTTATGGGATCAACAACCATGATTAAATCGGGGGGTTTGAAAGGGAGCCAGACCATTTTTCTTGTCCAAGTGACCTTGGGCTCGAGTCCACGAACTTAACCAAATCTCGGATAAGATTTAAGAGTGTAGCCTTCTAGGGATTGTAAAAGTTCCATATGACCAGGGTCCTGGAACCCTGCACTACGCTCAAAGGGAGCTAAGCCTTCTGAGCTTCGATACTTCAGAGGTCCAGAGCTCCTAGATATTAGAAATTCACAACACTCTTATCCTACCAAAGGAAACCTGCTGACACGATTACCAGAGAGTTTGACCGACAACTGGCGATTTCTTATCCACTATCATGGAATCTGCCTTATCATTAAACCCTAACCATGTTTTCAGTTGTGAAGTAACGCGAGTCATAGATACAAGGATCTTTGGAATCCTTCCTGACCATTGGATATACACTACGGTCAAATTTAGTGTTGACCCATTATGGGAGTAAAAAGGTGTTAAACGACCAGAATCCCCGAATGTTGAAGTCGTGAAGTAACGCGAGATGTATATCTAAGGATCTTCAGAATTATTCTAGACCGTTGGATATACACTACGGTCAAATTCGGCATTGACCCACTCTGGGAGTAAAAAGGTGTTAAACGACCAGAATCCTCGAATGTCGAAGTTGCAAAGTAACGTGAGCCGTAAATCTAAGGATGCTCAGAATCCTTCCTGACCACTTGATATATGCCACGGTCAAGTTCAGCGTTGACTCACTCTAGGACTGAAAAGGTGTTACATGGCCAGAACTCCCCGAGTGTCGAAGTCACTAATTGACGTGGGTCGTAGATCTAAGGATCGTTCATGACCCTTCTCTATTGTTAGATTGAGTATAGTGGAAGGATAGGGTAAGAGGTACCTTTAACCGACAATAAGCAGTCATCCCTGCTTTATGACCTTTACGGTAGGTAAATCTTTGGGACTTAAATGGGTTAAGATCTGTAAGGGACGTGAAGTCACAAAGTAATGTGAGTTGTAGATCTAAGGATCCTTTGGGACCCTTCCTGACCGTCAAATGCGAGTTACAATCATTCAGCGTTGACCCACTACGGGCACGAAAGAGTTTGGAAGGGTCGGAATCCTCGAACGTCGAAATCATGAACCAACGCGAGTCGTTGATCTAGGGATCCTTCGGTATCTCTCTCAACCGTTAGATCGGGTATAGTGGAAGGATAGAGTAATAAGTACTATTAACTATCAGATCGAGGGGAAGAATTCAGGAGCAATGTGGACCATAGATCAAGGATCCGTCGGGATCTTTTCTCAACCATTTGATCAACTAGTGGGAGGACAGTGTAAGTACTTCAGCGAAGTATTTCTCCGAGAGATTCGAAGATATAGGAGAATGTGTTAAATGCCAAAGCATCGAAGCACCGAAGCGATGGAATTTCCCTTGTCGAAGTGTCCAGCTTCGATAGATTGTGAAGTAAAGAACAACCCTAGTCGTTTATCACAACTAATGATTAAGCCAGAGTCGTCGATCATCAAGGCATGGAGGCGACTAGGATTCTTCGGAGTTGTGGGAATTGGAGATCAAACGATCCATCCAAGACATAGATCAATGGAGGAGAGTGAAAGTGCATTTGAAGTTGTAAGGACATTAATTATCAGAAGGTCATGCACTTTGATCAGGACCGTCGGATAGATCAACTATGTGTCAGCATAGCATGTATGCATATAATGAGGAAGGAGTTAACAAGCGGTCATGTTGGAACATGTGGACCGTAGATCTCGATGATTGATTAAGTAGTGATCGTTGATGAAAACACTCGAGGAGTGTGAATTTAGTGTAGTACCCTTGCCAAGTCTAAACCTTGTGTT
>ML778430.1:148594-158740 GCA_009831015.1 Picea engelmannii
ATGTGACAATTGATTTTACAACAAACATATGCATTCCAAAATTTCATATATTGAAAATTATATAGTTTAAGACATTGTTGCAATTCGATCCAAAGCATCTCATGGTGCATATTAGATGTAGTTATCCATATCTTTTACTTAGCCAGTTAATGATTTGATTACTTGAAAAGAGTATGAAAACGAAGACAGAAGAAAGACACAAAGAGATAATGAGCAATAATGAGCAGCAAAAGAATGAGAAAGACACAACGAGATGATGATGGAGTTCACCCAGTATGGGCTACATCTCTGGGTCTGCTTCCAATGGGAGTGGCTTCTTATATTATGATGCAAAAATGACCAATTACATCAACAAGTCCTCAACTCAAATCTAGTCTTCTTTTTCGTTGCAATACAATGACATCCAAAAGACTTTAAAAATGTGCCTCTCCCCTATGCTAATCTCCAAGAGGGATTAAAAAGCTCATGTATCTCTCAAATACAAAAAAAACGTGACCTTAACACTAAAATTATTTCATTCCTGAACCAAAATGATGCCCGATGCATTGGAAAAAATCTTGGTTTTAAGTCTTTGGGCGCCCGACCAACCTGAGGTCAAACCCGCGAGTGTTAGGATTTTTCGACCCACAAAATATTCAAAATCAAAACCAATTTCATTGGACTGTCCACCAAACAATACACCATGGGCACGTTGGTTAGTAGATAGATGTGAGTCCTTTGTTAGCAGGGAGGTCATGGGGTCAAACCCGTGGACCTCCCCTCTTTGGAGTATATAATATTCATGACTTTAAATTTAGGTTCTTCAATGATGTCTACAAAGCTCCGACGGTTTGCCCGTTCATTGAGTTGCTTTGATTATATCTCGGAGGTCACGGATTCGATTCCAATCAACCAACCTTTGACAATTTTACATAGAACCTTCTTGGACAATCAGAGGTTGCCACATGGCAGACTCTGATTGGCCCACGTCCCATTGATGACACGTCATCTGTAGACTGGATGCCATGTCACCTGTCGATTGGATTGCCAACTCGACTGCCATGTCACTTGCCACATGTACACTGCTCAATCTACCACGTGTCATGTACTGTTTCCACGTGTCACCTTGTATGGAATACCAAGTGTCTGTATGGATTGATATGTGTCCTCCCATGGGGATGCCACGTGTCATCTCTTTCCTTTATTTTTGCCCTGTTTGGAAAAAAATTCAAAAAATGATATCTTCTTCATATGAAGTCTGTTTGAGCTCGTTCAAGTGGCATTGGAAATCTCTTGTCGAGCTCTTCGTGATGGAAACCTTTGCATTGAGTTTTGAGACCTTTTAATTTTGAGGCATTTTGGATCCTCCTGGATCATGCAGGAAGGGATTCTGGAATCTACATCCAAATCTAAAATTGTACGAGATTCCAATGTGCCATAGCCTAACAAGAAATAATACATTTTTGAAAATATGTAAAGTAATTGTTTTATTTCTAGTGTGTGTATTTGGAGCAGCCATAGCCTAACAAGAAATAATGCATTTTTTTGAAAATATGTAAAGTAATTTTTTTACTTCTAATACGTGTATTTGGAGCAGGAGACAAGAAACAAGAAGAAAATGATACAAAAATAGTGTTTCTTTGCATTTATTTGTTAAAAATGTGCATTGTGGCAATGTCAGAAAAACAAAATACGTATGTAGTGGTGAGAGTGTTAATGCATATGAATAAACTAAAGAACTTATCTTAAACCCCATTAATATCAATGACAATGTTGTCCATTGATATTGTAAAAGAACCATTCAAGTGCAAAATGTGCAACTCAACCAAAGTTTTGGAAATCTTGAAGGGTGCTTATGATGCTAGAAACATGGTGATTGTAGATGATTCCAAAGAAAAACATGTTTGTAATGATACAAGGAACTATGTAATTACAAAAGGGTATAATTGTGATGATGTGAATGACACATATTTGTTAGATCGATCGTGGTCTTTTTTGCTACACCTAAATAGTGTTAGTAATGTGAGATCTATTGTAAAAATTTGAAACTATTTTGATAAATAATGTACTTACTTACTTTTCTTAATTTTCTATATGTAACAAAAGTTTTTAAGCTCTTTTGACAAATAATGTACTTACTTTTCTTAATTTTATATAGGTAACAATTTTTTTTAAGGTTAATAAGTGTTGGAAGTATGGTTGTCATTGATGTCAACAATGCACAGGACATAAGCTCAAAGAAACAACACTACATCACACATAGATTGTGCAGGACGCAAGCTCAAGATAAATAGCGCTACATCACGTTGAAATTGCATAGAACACAAGCTCAGGGAAATAGCATTACATCATGCAGAGATCACGCATGACAGAAGCTCAAAGAAATAACGTTGATATCGCGCATGATACAAGCTCAGAGAAATAGTGTTGAGATCGCGTAGGACACAAGCTTAGGAGAAATAGCACTACATCACACAAAAATCGCACAGAACACAAGCTCAGGGAAATAGCACTACATCGCGCAGGACATAAGCTCAGAGAAATAGCGTTGAGATCGTGCAGGATGCAAGATCAAGAGAAATAACATTGCATCATGTAGAAATCATGTAGCATGCAAGCTCAGGAGAAATAGCGTTGCATCATGTAGAGATCATGAAGGACATAAGCTCAAGATAAATAGTGTTGCATCGCGTAGAAATCGTGCAGGACGCATAACATTGCATCGCACAGAGATTGAACCGTTGAAACATATTCTAGATTAACGGTGATAGATGTACCGCGCCTCATCTATCTAACCTACCACACGAGACATGAAGGTAGTATTAAAACCACATTGTTGATTTCCCTACCGCGCATGACATGGAAGTAGTATTAAATCCCCATTGCGACAAATTTCAAGACACGATAAGCACAAACCCATTACGACAAGTTTCGAGACACGAGAAGCGCAACCCCATTGCGAAAAGTTTTTGAGACACAAGAGGCACAACCCCATATGCATTCCAAAATTTCATATGTTGAAAATTATATAGTTTAAGACATTGTTGCAATTCAATCCAAAGCATCTCATGGTACATATTAGATGGAATTATCCATATCTTTTACTTAGCTAGTTAATGATTTGATTACTTGAAAAGAGTATGAAAACCAAGACAAAAGAAATACATAAAGAGATAATGAGCAACAAAAGAATGAAAAAGACATAGCGAGATGATGATGGAGTTCACCCAGTATGGGCTACATCTTCGTGTCCGCTTCCAATGGGAGTGGCTTCTTATATTATGATGCAAAAATGACCAATTACATCAACAAGTCCTCAACTCAAATCTAGTCTTCTTCTTCGTTGCATTACAATGGCATCCAAAAGACTTTAAAATTGTCTCTCTCCCCTATGAAAATCTCCAAGAGGGATTAAAAATCTCATGTATCTCTCCAATACAAAAAAAATGCGGCCTTAACACTGAAATTCTTGCATTCCTGGACCAAAATGATGCCCAACACATTGGAAAAAATCTTGGTTTTAAGTCTTTGGGTGCCCGACTGACCCGAGGTCAAACCCATTGGTGTTAGGATTTTTTGGCCCACAAAATATTTGAAATCAAAACCAATTTCATTGGACTTTCCACCAAGAAATACACCATGGGCATGTTGGTTAGCAGATAGATGTGAGTCCTTTGTTAGAGGGGATGTCATGGGGTCAAACCCGTGGACCTCCCCTCTTTGGAGTATACAATATTCATGAATTTAAATTTAGGTTCTTCAATGATGTCTACAAAGCTCCAACGATTGGCCCATTCATTGAGTTGATTTGATTATATCCCGGAGGTCGCGGATTCGATTTCAATCAACCAACCTTTGACAATTTTACATAGAACCTTCTTGGACAATTGGAGGTTTCCACATGGAAGACTTCGATTGGCCCATGTCCCATTGATGACACGTCATCTACAGACTGGATGCCACATCACCTGTCGATTGGATTTCCAAGTCGACTTCCATGTCACCTACCACATGTACACTACTTAGTCTACCATGTGTCATATACGGTTTCGACGTGTCACCTTGTATGCACTACCACGTGTCTATATGGATTGATATGTGTCTTCCCGTGGGGCTGCCACGTGTCACATATGTCCTTCCTTTTTGTGTTGTTTGGAAAAAACTTCAAAACACGATATCTTCTTCATATGAAGTCCATTTGAGCCTGTTCAAGCGGCGTCGAAAATCTCTTGTCAAGCTATTCATGATGGAAACCTTTGCATTGAGTTTTGAGACCTTTGAATTTGAGGCATTTTGGATCCTCCTGGATCATGTAGGAAGGGATTGTGCAATCTAGATCCAAATCTAAAATTATACGAGATTCCAATGTGCCATAGCCTAACAGGAAATAATACATTTTTGAAAATATGTAAAGCAATTGTTTTATTTCTTGTATGTGTATTTGGAGCAGGAGACAAGAAACAAGAAGAAAATGATACAAATATAGTGCTTCTTTTCATTCGTTTGTTAAAAATGTGCATTGTGGCAATGTCAGAAAAAACAAAATACGTATGTAGTGGTGAGAGTGTTAATGCATATGAATAAACTAAAGCATTTATCTTAAACCCCGTTAATATCAATGACTATGTTGTCCATTGATATTGTAAAACAACCATTCAAGTGCAAAATGTGCAACTCAACCGAAGTTTTGGAAATCTTGAAGGGTGCTTATGATGCTAGAAACATGGTGATTGTAGATGATTCCAAAGAAAAACATGTTTGTAATGATAAAGGGAACTATGTAATTACAAAAGGGTATAATTGTGATGATGTGAATGACACATATTTGTTAGATCGATCATGGTATTTTTTTCTACACCTAAATAGTGTTAGTAATGTGAGATCTATTGTAGTAACTTGAAACTATTTTGATAAATAATGTACTTACTTTTCTTAATTTTCTATATGTAATTTTTTTTTAATTGTTTTGATAAATAATGTACTTATTTTCTTAATTTTCTATAGGTAACAATTTTTTTTTAAGGTTAATAAGTGTTGGAAGTCTGGTTGTCATTGATGTCAACAATGCACAGGACACAAGCTCAGAGAAACAACACTGCATCGTGTAGAGATTGCACAGAATGCAAGATCAGGATAAATAGTGCTACATCACGTAGAAATCACACAAAACACAAGCTTAGGGAAATATCATTGCATCGCGCAGAGATCGTGCATCACACAAGCTCAAAGAAACATCACTGAGATTGCGCAAGACACAAGCTTAGAGAAATAATGCTGAGATCGCGCAGGGCACAAGCTCAAGAGAAATAGCACTACATCGCTCAGAACACAAGCGCATGGAAATAGCACTGCTTCGCGCAGGACACAAGCTCAGAGAAATAGCGATGAGATCGTGCAGGACGCAAGCTTAGGAGAAATAACATTGCATCATGCATAAATCATGTAGGATGCAAGCTCATGAGAAATAGTGTTGCATCGTGCAAAGATCATGCAGAACATAAGCTCAAGAGAAATAGTGTTGCATCATGCATAAATCATGCATGATGCATAACATTGCATCACATAGAGATCGAACCATTGAAAAAATATTCTAGATTAATGGTGATAGATGTATTGAGCCTCATCCATATAACCTACCGCATGAGACATGAAAGTAGTATTAAAACCACATTGTTGAATTCCCTATCGCGCGTGACATGGAAGTAGTATTAAAGCCCCATTGCGACAAATTTCAAGACATGATAAGCACAACCCCATTGTGACAAGTTTCGAGACACGAGAAGTGCAGCCCCATGCGAAAAGTTTTCGAGACATGAGAGGTGAAACCCCATTGTGACAATTTTAGAGACACGAGAGGCACAACCACATTGCAACAAGTTCTGAAGATACGAGAGGTGCAACCCTACTGTGACAAGTTTTGAGACACGAAAGGCGCAACCCCATTGTGAAAAATTTCAAGATATGAAAGGCACAACCCCACTATGACTTAAGCCACAATTATTTCCCTAAGTCAAATGCTCTAGAAATGGGTCGAAGGAAGTGGCTAGGTGACCAAGACAGTCAGACATGGAAATCAATGTTCAAGATTGAATCATGATCATGATCCTGCGATAGCCGAGTTTCAACGAATCTAGAGCTATGTGTAATGATGAACGTGACAATCTTAGTCAGTTGTTCGATTTTCTCAGAATCGATCATTCCATAAGGAAGATTGACATAAGAAAGAACTAAACTTAATTAATTTAAAGGGGATTTGGAGTCAATTTAAGTTAACTTCAATAACAGTCTATTGTAAATGAAGAGGCACATTGATTCATTGAAGAGACACAATGGTTCAGTTGTGCACACTGTTTGGTAAGATATATAAACCCATTAGAATGAAGAATGAAAGTGTGACTCAGGAGATATCTGAGTATACCAGAAGTAGAGTCACCAGAATACATGAGAGTAAAAATAAATGTTGCGCAGTAAGGGTGGAAGGGAAGAGCTAGGAAGGACTGTAGTCCTCTTCAGGTAGAAGTGTGAAACAGTAAGGGGTTGGTGCCTCCTTTCAAGTTGGTGCTTGAAGAATTCAGGGGGTTGGAGCCTCCTTTAAAGTTGGTTCTTGAAGAAGCAGGGAGTTGCAACTTCCTTGAGTAGGTGCTTACAAAAGGAAGGGGATTTGTGTCTCCTAGAGTTGGTGCTCTAAAAAGGATTGATGTCCTTCACAATCACATATTTTTGTTATATAGAAATTGTAATTCTTATTTATGATAAATAATTAATTATTTGTGAATTCATTGTTAATTTAATGTTGTGGTTGAAAAAGTTTTAAAAAAGAAATACTAATCGGATAAAAGGTAATACTAATTAAACCCCCTCTCAGTATTTCAAACAATTGGTATCAGAGCAAGGTTCTTTCACCACAATCTAACCACTGGAAGATAGATCCTAAATAATCCAATGGATCAACAACAAGGAATGTCATCCAAAGTAGCACCACTGGTCAAAGGAGATGACTATGCTTTTTGGAGAATAAGGATGAAGAGTCATCTAATGGCACTTGGATTTGATATTTTGCAATCTGTAGAAGATGGATACAATGCACCATCTTCCCCACCAACTAATGTTGCTGCAAAGAAGTTATGCAATGACAATTCAAGAGTTGTTAATTCCATTTTAAGTGGATTATCCATAAATGTATTTGTAAACGTAATGCACTGCAAATCAACCAAAGAATTATGGGAAAAACTTAAAATTATTTGTGAAGGAGATGGAAAGGTAAAACAAGCCAAACTTCAAACACTCAGAGAACAATTTGAAAATTTAAAGATGAAGGAAGAAGAACGTATTGCAAAATATCTTCAGAGAATAGATTGGATAGTCAACTAAGTCAGAGCATTGGTTGAAACAATAGAAGACAAATATATCGTTCATAAAGTGTTGAGATAAATTCCTATGAGATATGATGCTAATATCTTTGTTGGCATTATTGATTGTGTGTTGTTATTGATGGAAACATGAGTCAAACATGTACAGTAAACAGAGAAAGAGGTAGATCACCTTGGGGTAGAATAAATTCATGATCATTGTTGATCACGATAGAATCAACAATGATCCTATGTTCCTAAAGCTCAAGAGAGGTAGCATGCATAGAATCCACGTACAAAAGGAGTAACGAAGAAAAAGGAATTAAGAGCTCAGGAGGGTTAGCGATTAAATATCAGTGCATAAAAGAATGCACAAACATTAATCGATGCTTAGAAGAGATGGTGCATTTGAAGGAACACAGAAGACAGAGTTCTGGAAGTGAAGAAATCCTTTGGCAAAGGATCGTGTTACAGGAGCCGTTCATTCTTAGTTCGGGACAATCCAGGATCGTTAGATCAAGGTGAAATCAAAGACTGGGAAGGATTAAATCTCAACCATCATATCTAGAACAATAGCATTATGGACAGTTGGATCAAGCCAGAATCATAGATCGAGAGAGATTAAATAAGAGTCGTCATATTTCATGGAGGCAATTCAAGTGAGCTCTCAACCGTTAGATCAGTTCAGGATCTATCCTGATCATCATATAGAACCAAGTGGAAGGACAGAATAAGCGGACCCCATAAGACACAAGGTCTTGAAACCCCCAAAGTCCCGAAGTAAATAACGACCATTAGATCTGGGAAATGCATGTTGACCATTGGATGAGGATGGGCGGGTCCACTGGTGGTCAACTCCAGCACTGACGACTTCGGCGAAAAGAAGTGTGAAACATGTAAGTTTACCCGAAGGCCAAAACCCCTAAATCATGAACTCCCGTCGATTATCAGATCAGAGGAAGAATAAGAAATCTCGTCAACCGTTGATCTAGAGTGAAAATATTCAGAGTGCACTAAGGAAGAAGGTGGTCAACTCCGACTTTGACCTACTCCAACAGTAAGAAACTCAGATAAACCAAGAGCTCCTGAACCTCAGAGTTCTGGAATAAATAAAAGTCGTCGATCAAGACAAGAAAATATCTATGGTGATAGATCTATTCGACACTTCGATAATGATCAAAGGATGGTATAAAAGTGCCAAAACTCCCGAAGTCACGGAGGTCCAAAGCCACAAAGTGTAAAGTCATGATACAAGAGGGAGACATGTGGCCTAATCATATGATGACAAGTGTCAGGGTCTAGTTGGCATTTTAGGTATATGAAAGTCATGAATCAAGGTGACACGTGGGAGCCACTCATCTAGTGCCACATCAACAGTGACATCATTAAGCCACGTCACTCCGGGGATATCCAACTTCTCCTAAGCTAAAATATCTAAAGCATCGAAGGCCAAATTCACATTTGGTCGTTGATCTAAGATCCTACAGAATATTTCTTGATCGTCTGATCAAGTAGAGTGGAAGGATAGATTAAGCATGGATCATGAAGTAATGCTAATTGTTGATCTACTTTGGGAAGGATAGCGTAAGTGGAGGTGTTAACCGACAACAAGTGGTCACCACAACTTTATGACTTATTCGGTAGGTAAACACTCTGAAGGGATTGAACTACTTCAAAATTCGAGTAGCCCAGAGTCCCAAAGTCACGAATAGTTGAATACCCGGAGAGTGAGAGATCTGTTATGCCTAAGTCTATGGTCCTAGCTCCTGGACATGTGAAGGTTATCAAGCATGGAGTGTTGATACACCCTTCGACGAAATTTTCTCCGAAAGAATTGAATGACTGCAAAGGCTAGAAGTCCTGAAGGACGAAGTACCGGAAAACTTGGTTCCAGCACCGGTCACATGATAAGGTAAATAAGCTAAAGGGGATAGAAGTAAATAATCCCTTAGATGTTTGAATACGGTCCCATGTAGAATAATAGAGGAAGAAGAAGAAAGCGCTAGGAACAACGCCTAAATGGATAAGCTCGTGTTTTTGAGCCCATGGTCATTTGAACATTGGGTTGAAGGAAGTGCCTCATACAAAATTCATTTTTGTAAACAACTTAAGTCCTATAGATTAATGTGATAGATATTAACCATAATAATATAGAGAGTAGGTAAAAGATTGAATATAATATTTTAACAAACTTGGGAATGCAACAAAAGCATGGGGATGATATATTGAGTCTATCCATATCTGTGATCAGCTCATGTAGACAAAATTGAAAAATTTGAATCAAGATTAGTCTTCTAATTAAATTGAGAAACTTAAATGAAGAGGTGCAATGGTTCATGTCAAAAAGACACAATGGTTCAAATCCTATACCTATTGAAATACTAAATTAACCATAAGTGGTGGTGAATCTAAGGGAGTCTTGGTGGATTATATATATATAATGGATTGAATGGAAGTTCATTCTATCAGGGTGGTGTCTGTTTACAAGTTGAGTCTTGTTATGAGGGTTGGATTCCTCACATCTCAGTTGGATATGAGATTAGCGAGCTGGGTCTTGTTATGAGGGTTGGATTCCTCATTTCTCAGTTGGATCTAAGAACTACAAGTTGGGTCTTGTATCAAAGAGTTGGATCTCTCATATTCAGTTGAAATTGAAGATATTAAAGGATTGATTTTATTTGTATTCATTCAAGTTAAATAAATAAAAGAAAGATATTTTATTTACTTCATAGAATTTGTGTTGTACATGTTTATGAATAATTAATTGAACTACATATATATTATTCAGTTAATTCAGTTAATCAATGAAAGTGTGAAA
>ML778430.1:168891-182541 GCA_009831015.1 Picea engelmannii
AATCTGTACTGATATGCTGAATGAGTGAGCCCAGGAATCAGGAATCAGGAGGTGTCGTCTGCAAAAAATATCAAATGTCTCACCGAGGCGGGCATACCCATGCTCGGAATAAAATAGAACCATGGCTACCAATCAAATACACTATAGATCCATGTCAAATAACTATGAAGAGTAGCCACGAATAATACACAGCGGAGCTACATCTCGAAATCAGAAAGATATACATATAAAGTATCCATCTCCCAGAAGCTGATTCTGCCTGATGGCTGTACTTCAGAGCTCGAGCAACAACTTCAAAATCTTATAAACTCGGATAGGAGTGTAATAAGAGTGTACGATTACACTACCCAGAGGTCTTCGACGGCTCGTCGGTTATGGACTTGATAATCTTGATGATCGGACTGAAGGCTTCAGTGATTTCGAACAAAGACTTGATTGGATGTTCAGGATGGCTGAGTATGCGGACAAGAGACATATTGCAGAGGGGCCGACTCAGGCTTAGTGACAAACTTCCCTTGGACAATAACACGACAAGTGATAAGACTCAGGCAGCATATCTGTTAATCATAAGTCTATGAAGCAAGAGGCAACACAAACTCTCCATATGTTTGGAAGAGTAACCAAACGGTGGAGGACACAACTCAATATAGTGAGCAAAGCTTCCTAAGGTCCTACTACATCCCATAGTATGATGAATCAAACGGGCAGATGTGCTTTATCCAAGGGCGACTCATGATGCTGCCAATAAAGAAAATACTTTTCCCATCCTCTTTTTGGGGTATATATATATATATATTTTTGTTCTTTTTGATGATTTTGAAAGAATAAAGGAATATTACGTTACAATGGAGGAACGATCACAACAAACATGCAAGCTCAAGGCACAAGGACAAGACTGATGTTCTAGAAAATGATACTCGAGAAAAATCCTCCAGTGGTCAAAGGTGTTAAGACGCAAAGGCAAACTGTTACTAGGCTGAAAGGTAAAGGATGCAGATGCGGTTGATAGAACACGCAATGGTAACGTCCTTCGATGTAAGTTTAACGAGCCCAAAGAAGGGAAGCTCGGTGATTTTTCATGTTTAGAGAGTCTGAAAAAGCATAAAAGGAAACTCCATTGGGGTACCTTTTTCGACAATAGTCTAGTCGGTTCGAAAAAGGGGTAAACTAGCACCGACTAGACGTCAATTCGAAACCATTTTAACGAGTGTGACAAGGACAAGATCACTCGGCTATTTTTTCAATTTTAAGGAGTTTGAAAAAAGCTTAACTATGGACTCCGTCAGGAATATCCTTCTGGACCGTTTTAACGAGTGTGAAGGAATAAGGTCACTCGACATTTTTTTCAATTTTAGGGAGTCTGAAAAGAGCTTAACTATGGACTCCAAGGGGGTTTCTTTTTCATAAATTTAGTCCCTCAGGCCCGAAAAAGGAATAAAATTATACCTGAGGATACTCTTCTAAAGAATTGGAATTTGATAGAGTATTCCTTATTTCGTACAGTTGAACGTCCAGACCGAAAAAGGGGTAAACTACCACCGGACAGACGTGACTTCAAATTTCAGTTTAATGAGCGTGAAAGGTCACAAGATCGCTCGGCAATCTTTTCATGTTTAGAGGGTCTGAAAAGGGCTTAAAAGGAGACCCATTATGTTTTGGGAGTCTGGAGGGTAAGACAAAGAGTGAAAAAGACCCATGCGAATGAGGCTCAAACTTGTATTCATGAAAGACTACATGGACTCTCGAGCCTACTATGTTGTTAGAAATGGCATGGACACCATAATGCAACCAGGAACTACCTAGGGCATCCATGTTTTGGTAAGCTCTACCACCAAGTTGTGACACTTCTAAAGTAGATATGACGGTTTCGTGTGAAAACCGGGTGGGATCGATCCTATATCATAAGAACAAAAGGCAACGAGATGCAACAGTGGGGATGAAATCCTATCCTATATGCTCAAGTTGATTTTTGAATTTTTTTTTATGGACCGTCCATATATTTTATTTTTTTATGTTTTGAAACTCAATGAAAAATGTCTCAATACCTGATCAAATCCCTCCCATATAACTCCTGAACCACTCAAAATGGTTTTTGGTATAAATAAACTGATAAAGGGGCCCAAAAAAGTGACAAAAAGAGGCCAAACAGTCTATAAATAGAAGTTGGCAGCTCATTATCACCATTGCTGATTTGGAGATTGACTCTGGAGCCAAAAGACCCCCTTTGCCAAAGATCGTGATTCCGGGAGCTACAGTGGACGAAACGGACTTCTGCTTGGACCAAGTAAGTACAAACTCCCTTATCTTGCATTTCAATACTTCAATTATTGTTTGTTTTTGAGTTTGGGGGTGGGCGTCGACCTCAAAGAGGTCGGCCCTAAGCAAATGCGGGCTGTCCAAGTACAGCCCGCAGGTACCCGCGCGCAGAGCCAAAGCTGCGCGCGGGTGCCCCCCGCGCAATGAAAAGTTGATTGAACCAAGAGTTAACTCCCTCCTTTTTCTTTGTGGTTTTAGCAGGATGTATGTTCAGTGGAGGGAGAGGGAGCATGAGGCCGCCAATGAGTTAGTGGCAACAGATCCCAACGTGATGGTCGTGCTGACACAGTGTGGCTTAGTAAAATTCTTTTTGTGTCCATTTATGCGCGCTCAACCCAGGCTACTGAACGCCTTGGTTGATTATTGGCACCCAGATGCAGAGGCCTTCATGATAGAGGGGAAATCCTTGGTGCCCACCACCAAGGATATATACTTTTTGACGTGCCTCTGGAGGAGAGGGGAACCTGTCAACTTTCAGACCTTCCTTGCGGGGCCGAGCAAAGTCTCAGAATTGATAGAGGAGTACTGTGAGGTTGGGACTGATCAGAGACCTTCCTCAGTTCCCGTGAGTAGGATTACCAGCCTCGCCCTCCAGACCATTTTATCACCGATCGGGCGGATTACCAGCTCTGCGGCCGTGCACCAGGCTTCGCGCGCACAGATGAACTGTGCAATTCAGTGCATGAATGCACAAATTTTTGACTGGAGTACCACATTACTAGCAAGCATGACAGGTCAGTTGACAGCTTGCAGACATCGGACACATAGGAACTTCGGGTTTGGGACCATCCTATGTTCGTTTTTCTTTGAGAGAGTTTCATGTTTCAGTCCTCAGCTGACAGTATGAGGACATCTGGCTACTTTCCCCGCAGTGTGCAGATGAGGAGCTTTGCTACCGCGACAGGGTGGTGGGAGGACCACAGAGGCCTTCAATGATGAATTTTTTGCCTGGCTGTCAGACAGATTCTAGTGATTGAGGATTACCCATATGCAGGGATCGATTTTTCCAGAGATCCAGCGATACCAGTGCCTCCTGGTGAGGAGCGAGGGGAGATGGGTAAGTCTCCACCTATCTAGTTTTTTTGTTTGCATATGTAATTTTTATGTCTTTTTTGATATATATATCATGTTTTTGTAKAACAGAGTTTTTGATGGGTGAWCATTGTGTTGCGTGCAGATGTGGGACCYRTGCGACCTGYCGATTATGCWCGGAACAGGCGYCGCCCAYGGCCAGAGGCYGCAGCTRCYGCCGCCAGGGGAGMARCAGTAGYAGGGAACCTCCCAGCARGAGAGGCCGAGAGGGCTCTTAGGCGGATTGAGCGGAACTTCACTGAGCTCACTCGCACAGTTCCCATGGCAGAGATAGAGGACTTGYCRCCCTCCATGCAGACTCATATTGTGGGGGTACCTCGGACMTGGGTCCGATTGTTTAGGCGTTTGRGTCRKGCTGTATTTGAGTATAACAGGGCCCATAGGCCYTRAACAGMCTTKTAGACTTTTATGTGCCACGAGCACCGATATGTATRTATTTTTTGAGGGCGTAAGCCCAGTGACTCRTTATGGTTCCCAYTTTTTGAGGCGCTTGCGCCCATCTATGTACTCTGAGGATTTTCGGATGTTTATATATGGTTTTTATTTCTTTTCTGTGTCTTTATGGATTATGTGTGCAAAAATGTATTTACATGTGTATGATCATGATCTTTTTATATGTGAGCAAGATGCCAATCTAAAATGTGATTAGCTAGAGTATCTGTGATTTGATTTAGACTCCTAGGAACATGAAAATATGTGATATAATCAAAGTTGCATTCCAAGAGACGTACCCTAAGGAATCGTCAGTGTAAAGTTGGTTCATGCACCCGGTATATTCTGTTTGGCTGTGACACAACCAGCTGAGCATCTAGATAGACTCGGAGATGAGAGATACCCAATGACAAAGCGTCACAAAGCAACTCAATAACTGCACTATACTTAGCAACATTATTTGTGGTGTCGCCTAAGCATATCCCTCTGGATGATAACAACTGACCCTGTGGTGTAAAGATTACCCAAGCTGCGGAGGCAAGCCTCCGCGTGTGTCGACTAGCACCGTCCACATACCCAATGAACACCTCGAAATCACTTGACATCTGCCATAGTGATGAAAGATAACATCAATGACACGTCCATAACACGTTTTTCAAAAGAAATGTAAAAAAGTAATAGTGCAAAAGACTATACATATGTTACAAAAAGTTACCCACAGTGACCGTTCTATGAGTAATACTTCTTGAGGTAGAGCCCATTTCTAGGCTTCGCCAAAGCATTCCCTTCAAAATCGACCAAACGATAAGCGCCCTTTTTCTAAAACCTCCTTAATAATGAAGGGTCCGAAACACATGGGTTTAAACTTTCCTACCCCCGGGGGGTCCTTATCTTGGTCATAGACCAGGACAAGGTCGCCCTCAAAAAAACTTCGAGGATGAATGGACCTATCATATTGACACTTGACCTTATGTTTATGAACCTCGTTGGCTAGAGCCGCATCACGATGCTGTTCATCAAGCTGCTCAAGGTGTACTAACCATTCTTCAAGTGGAGAAGTGTCTGGCAATAACTGTACTACCAATTTCAGAGATGGAATTTGACATTCGATGGGAAAGACTGCCTCCAGCTCGTAGGCGAGCTGGAAAGGTGAGAAACTAGTTGCAGTCTTAATTGATGTTCGGTAAGCCCATAATGCCGAGTATAACATCAAATGCCAGTTTGACTTGGCTGAGTTGATGGTTCGCTGTAGCATTGTCTTAAGCGTTTTGTTAATAGCTTCCACCTGCCCATTGGCTTCGGGGTAGTAAGGTGATGAATGTTCTTGCCGTAACCCAAGCTTTGATGTTAACTCAAACATCATTTGGTTTTGAAAGTGACTGCCATGGTCAGTGACAATCTCTCTCGGGACGTCGAACCGTGCTACAATCTGGTTAAATAAGAAGAGAGCTGCATTCTCTCCATCATCTTTAAACGTTGGCATAGCTTCGACCCACTTAGTGAAGTAGTCGACAACTACGATGATATAGCGGTGCCCCCTTGCTGACGGGGGGTTGCATGTAGTGTAGTCAATCCCCCACTTCGTGAAGGGACCAACTGTGATGATAGGAAACATAGGAGCTGTATGTGCCCTCATCTTCCGTGAGAAGATTTGGCACGGATGACACTTCTTGACCGACTCGATACAATCTTTGATAAGTGTGGGCAAGAAGTAACCTGCTCGTAAAATTTTTTGGGCTGTTGCCAACCCAGATAAGTGACCGCCACATGCTCCTATATGACAATCGTTGAGCACTATGACGGCCTCCTCATGAGTGAGACATCGACGCAAGATATAGTCTACACCTCTCCGATACAACATATCATTGAGTATGAGATAGTTCTTGGCCTGATGGCGTATCCGCCAACGCTCATCACGAGAAGCAGAGGTGGAGCACTTCAAAGTCTGGAGATAGATCAATATATATCCGTACCAGGGGTCTGACGATTCAATCAAAAACATATCCCCCCGGATAGGCGATTCCTCAGGCACAACATCACCTGACTCAACCGGAAGTTCCGAAATAAGTTCTGCGAAGACCAATGACTTCTTGGACTTTGCTGAAACGAAGTCTAAGTCAAATTATTGGAGGATGACCATCCATCTACTAATTTTTCCACTGATAACTCGTCGTGTCAACATGTACTGGAATGGATTCATGACGGCAACGACGGTGGTCTTGCGAAACAGAACATAGTGATGGAACCGTTGAACAGCATGAACTGCTGCCAACACAAGTTTTTCCAGATGGGTATAATTCAGTTCCGGTCCTATGAGGCCTCGACTCAGGTAATAGATCACGTATTCAGAAAACGAATCATGTTCCTGAACTAAAACCATGCCTATGGTTGACTCTGCGGTAGCCAGATATAATAGGAAATCCTTGTTATAATTCGGTGGTCGTAGCAGAGGTGCGGTTGTGAGAGCATGTTTCAATGCATCGAAAGAGCGTTGCACTGCTTCGTCCCAGAAAAAGGGAACATCTTTCTTCAGTAAACGCATGAAGCCCTTGGTGATTTCGGCATAGTTGGCGATGAAGCGTCGTAAGAAGTTCGCCTTGCCTTGAAGACTTTGAAGTTGTAAGATTGTACGTGGGGGGGGCAACTGGATTATCGCGTCCACCTTAAGAGGATCAACCATGATCCCTATGGTTGACACTATGAAACCTAACAAACATCCTAACATGACGCAAAAGCTGCACTTGTTGGGATTCAAGCGAATCCTGAAGTAGTGATAGCATTCGAAGATTAGTCAGAGGTGCATAGGATGATCCTTTCGCTTGCGAGAGCGTGATGCTAAATCATCTAGATAGGCCTCAACTATATGTTTGAGGTCGTGAAACGAAAAATACATGGCCCGCTGGAAAGTGGCTCCAGCATTCTTGAGACCAAAAGGCATCTTGCAATTGGTGAATGTACCCCACGGACAAATGAATGCCGTTTTGTGTTGGTCCTCAGGTTTGATTTGGATTTGATTATAGCCTAAGAAACCATCCATGAACGAAAAGGCTTCACAACCGGCACATTCATCAATGATCTAGTCGATGAATGGGGTTGGATAATTATCTTTTGGACATGTCTTATTCAAATCATGGAAATCAGTACATACACTAATCGTGCCTTGTTTTTTATCGACCGGTACGGGGTTTGACACACACTGAGTCAAATGAATTGGGTAAATGAACCTTGCCTTGAGCAATTTCTCAACCTCATCTTTGATGGCTGTTGCTTTGCTAGGATTAACTGGATGAAGTTTCTGTCAAACAGGCTTAGCATCAGGATACGTTGTGATTTCGTGTTCAACTATTTTCGGATCGATGCCTGGCATTTCCTCATAAGACCAGGCAAAAATGTCGCGGAATTCTTTAAAAAGATCCGTGTAAATCTGAATCTCTTCGGGGGAGCAATCCGCTCCGACGAAGACATTCTCCATGACGCCAGGGTTTCGGGAGATGTTGATAGGTATCGTGGCAGCGATAGTCACCATATTGCCCTCAGCGTAAATTTCCTGTGTAGCTAAGAGGTTAATGGGACATGGTTGATCTCCCGTCATGGTGATAGTAAATTCTCCTGCCTTGATTCGACTTAACTCTGGGAGGAAATATGATCTGTGATGAAGATCTTCCCAAGGTTTGTCTGGACTAGTCATTGCTTCGATTACAGCTTCGTCAGAAGGCAAGACTAAGTCTAACGAATCGGTGGTAGCAAGAGAACCCTGAGCCCAAATAGGCTCCGAAAGTGGGTCCAACTCTTTTGCGGGAGTCGGATCGGGAGTAGCTAAAGTTTGTTGGACTAAAGAGTACGCTACTTCAGCAGCCGACAAGGGCATGGACATGCCGGAGTGCCCTGTCTCATCCATCGTGGCTGATGGAGAAGGAAGAATCCACGGATCCTGAAAGTAAGTCGTGCAGAATGACGAAACATGGAAAATCTCAGCCTTGTGGTGAGTTGATATAAACTTGACATCGCCATGAGGAGGTGGGTAATCGAAAGTACCCATCAAATATGGACACAAACCAACTCCTATGTTAACGACACCGGCTTGAGGATTATCTATCATGGGAACCGTGGATGCCCCCAAGGCTGGGTCAGGTCGAGAGAAGGACAACTGATCAATGGTCACTATCCGGCCTTCATGTGGAAACAATAAGACTCGGAAAACTGTAGCAACCACTGCTTGCATAGCATAAGTCCAACTACGACCTAACAAGAGATTGTAGTCGATGGGGGCATCGACTACCTCTACTTCGACGCACACGGTCTTCCCCCCTAACTGCACAGGGAAAGAAGGAATGATGCCATGTGGTCAGAAAGAACGACCGTCGAATGCAGTGAGGAGAGTAGGTGATGGAGACAACTCAGGCTGACCAATGGCTTTCCAGCATGCTAATGACATAACGCAAGTTGAAGTGCCCTTGTCAACCACCATGCGGAAGATATTCCATGTAAAAGTTTTCGTGGGATGAGCCACTACTATCTGAAATGCGACGTGGTAAGGCAGACGAGGTTTCAAGTCATTCGTATCTAACATGATGGTACCCGGGTTACAAGTCTCAATAGAGCCTAACACAGTCAACAAGGCTTTCCTCTGGGCAAGGCAACTTTGGAGGACCTCCAAAGCAGACATAGCACAAGGGGTTTGGGATAAATCTTCCGCGACAGAGTAGTTCTGGGTAGCCCTTGCATTTGGATTGTGAGAAGCCCTCTTAAACACACCCTTTGGAATGCATGTCATTGTTTCACCCAACATCTTCTCGATCTGTAGAGGAAGAGAGGGGATCTCGGCTTCTTTGCCCTTCTCAGAGGCGCTTGGTTTGCTATAGTCGTGCGCTCTAGTCGTTATTAAAGCATCACTTTTAACCATGTATACGTTCGCAGAAGAGGAATTGTTTGGGGGAGGGCAGGTTTCTTGGCTGCCCCCTTCAGCACTTGTAGAGGCTTGAGTTAAATTCTGCCCATGCTGAAAGGGATTAGTCAACACGGCTTGCTGTTGCTGTGTGACAAACTTCTGGGACTCCGCAAGCTGAGGGCATAGATGGGTCAGGTGGTCTTCCGCACATAAGTTGCACGAATACCTCGCCTTCCTCTTTTCCGTGGTGCCCTCGCCAGCATTATCAGTTGGTTTTTTATCCCCCTTAGCCTTTTTGCATTATTTTTTCTTCCCTTCAGGCTACTGGTTGGCCTTTGGGTTAGTCGTTTGCACGGAGTGTACTTCCGACGTTTGGGTAGGGGGAGTAGCCAAAACAGTAGTCTGGCTGGCCACTGAGTGTTGTATAGATAACTGTTGCAATTGTTTTGTCAATTGCTCAGCGAGCTTGGTTTGTGCCGAACCAACGATACCATCGGCATGTGGTCCGGCTCTCTGTCTGGTTTTGTCCAGTATCGATCGTGGTGCATCCGGCAGGATGTTGTACAATAGACCAGACTGAGAATAGATAAGCTCAAACTGTTGAGCCCTCATGATGGCATCTTCCTCGAAGAAAACCCCTAAAGTCGCTACGTCTTTGGATAACTGCGGAACTAAAGACTTAAGGAACCACTCAAGCAGGAATGTTAGTGGGACGGGTACCTTGATAAGACTCTTTTGGCGTCGCCACTCTCGAATATGATCCAAGATATGGTCCGCTGTTGTCTGCTCGAAATTGGCTAGCAACTCTGTGCCGGCGTCGTATCTCATAGGTAACTGGAAATGGTTAAGGAAGGCCATCGCCAGTTCGCCAAAACAAGAGTATCGTGAACGATCAAGCTCTATGTACCATTTCGCGGCACTCCCAATAAGAGTGCGTTGAAATAATCGCAACTGAACGGAGTCATCTTTCAGTGAGTTAGATGAACACCAAAGGTGGAAAGTAGTCACGTGATCACATGGATCTTCGTTAGGCTTGGCCTCGAACTTTGGAATGTCCAAAGGCAACTTGGTTGGCATAGGAGGCCAACGCGGATCGTGACAGATAGGATCATTTAACAACCGTGTCAAATCTGGCAAGTGTAACGTTGCCAAGAAGGGTAGTTTAGGTTGCTGCTAATAGCCTGGATAAAAGGGTCCTGGAGTTTGACTGGCACCAGGTTGCCAGGAAAAGTTTGGCTGCTGGCCTGGATTCTGGTAGAAACCATGGCCCTAACCAGCGTAAGGGTTTTGCATCTGCGGAGACATCGTTGGCTGATTCCCCATAAAGGACATAGGATGTTGGGCATTCATCGTGTTTGACGGACTTTGGGAAGGATTACCCCATGCCGGTCCCGATGGGAGAGGCATAGAAGTCTGTTCGGGGTTCCATTGACTGTGGAAAGAATTACCCCAGAACGACATTCCAGAGGAAGGAATGGATCCTTGTCCTGAGTTCCAAGGTCCTGGTATATGTGCCCCCAACGCAGGAATAATACCCTGTGCTGGAGTAGATTGTCCAAAAATGGGTGTGCCCCTAGATGGGAAAGCAGTGGATGTGAAAGTGTTATTACCAAACGTCCCATTCCAAACAAACGGTGATGAACCTACCGACTAAGTTTGCGCAGGTGTTCCTTGACTCTCGGCTCCAAATGAACTTGTGTGTGCAGTCTGCCCGGCGGACTGCTGATGCGGACCACCAAGCGAAGGGGACGAAGGAGAGATGTGACCTCCAGCATAAGGAAAAGCATTGAAAGGGACAGGAATGCCCCCAAGTTGACCTTGCAGAGGAGCATTAGAGCTCCCTGCCCCTAGACCCAAAGTCTGTAAAGTGGAGGAAGTGAGTGCAGGACTTGTACCTGAACTAGGCATACTGTATGAAAATGGAGGGCCTGTCGCACTAGGTGTGAAAGGAGGTGTGGCCTCCGCGATAGATGGGGTTGGTCCACCATGCGACGTAGTGGCGGCCGAGACCATGGTGGTTCGGACTGCCGACAAAGGCAAGTTAGGAGAAGCTTCTCCTGTGGTAGCAACAGTGATGCGAATGGAAGAATTCCCAGAGAAAGTAACAGCGTTTGTTGCCATAGCTGTATGAGGCACTGACAGGCGTTCATAAAATTGAATTGGCACAATAACTTGCGGCCAAGTATCAGTGTTTGAGGTTTCAACCAATCCAAGATTGGCGGTCGATTCCTTCGGAAGTTGTTCGGGCTCAATGGTTGGGAACTCGGTTGCTTCGAAAGAACCTTGTTGGTCTAGCTTCCGCCTCAATGGTGGCGGGGGTGCTCCAGTATAACCGGCGGTAGGCCCAGAAGCCTTCGTGACCGGGGGAGCTCTGAATCCTCCACTGTGTGAGAAGATTCATGACACGCTAAGGTATTCTACACGAACAAGCAATAACACACACTAAAAGAAGACCCTATGAGATAAGACAAGCAAACACTAACTATTTTGAAGAACAATTACAACAACCAACACTAGAGCAACTTACCGGTGCAAGTGCAAATCGAATACGGAAGCACCCTCTAGGTATACTCTGCAAAGCATGGCCCGATGTCTGTCCTAGGTACCGCGGTATACCCCTGCAGTCACCCGTGTATGTCCCTAGAAAAGATTGGCAACTAGTTTTCCAGCACGTGAACAGTCACCAGGCAGGTATAGTCGATAGTCGGGTAGACCACAATGAACAGGGTATCAAGCCCGAAACCTGTCAAGGGTATCGAGAGCAAATGGTCTGGAAGACAACTAAGGACCTCGAACAGATTCGAGACCCACGAAGCTCCGAGGAAAATGCAAACGATGGAATCCCTCAACAAATCCTCGATATGTGTTCTCCACTACTCTCAGTCCGACTTTGGAGGGGTTATCTCTGCTACCTTTCCTTACGGGACCTTGTGTTTAGCCCCTGTGTTAGAGGGGGGTCCCGAATAACTTTCCGTAACTAGACTTCTACACTCCCTATGACAGACTCCAATGTTTGGTTTGAGTGGCCTTGGAGAATTTACTCTCCAACCTATTCCAAGGCCCTAGTCCTGAGATAGTGTATGAACCCTACAAACAAAAAGTCTAGTAGTTTTTTAATTAGCGTTGATTTTAATGGGATTTTTTATGTCACAAGGTATGAAGGTGAAACTGATGGTGTGTAAAGACTCAAAGAAAAAATGAACAAGAAATGCTTGGAAACAAAAACTTTTACGAAAATGCAAAAACCAACAACTTTTCAACAAGAAAGACTTCTTTTCCTTTCGAACTTTCTAAGATTTCATGTAGAAAAACATCAAGGAATTTCGCTCAATCTGTGAGCTACTTATGCGCTAAATGCACTGCAAAACTTATGAAAAAGGCTTCTTCCTAGCTACTGATGCAACAACACAATCTTCAAACCAAGAAAAAAATGAAAAAGAGAATTTTTTTTTTTTTTAATTGCAAAATCAAGCAAAAAAGGGAAAATGATGACAAGCACAAAACCAAGAAAACAAAAATAAAACTCTAGCTTAAAGTGTAGATCGCAAAGAATCAGAGCAAAGACGCGAAAAAGAAATCAAGAAAGCACCGATTCTAACGCTTGTCTAAAAACCATAAAACAATTTTTTTTTTCTATTATAACATCAACTAATAAAAACACCGGCTAAGGATAAGAGGCCCTAACCTGCTGACTGTGCAGCCCCAGACTCAAACCTCTGAGAGGAACACTTCTCACCACAGGAGGGGATGACTGCCCCACCCAGGCTGAAAAGAAACCAATCAAGCCCGCGACTGTCACTGAAACAGCATGCGTGCAAACACGTGCTGAGCTATAACAGCGAGCGGGTACCTGCGGGCTAAGCCTAAACAGGCTGCGGGTCTGTATAAATGCTAAGACAAAACAACACACAGGCAGCCCAGACCTGAAAAAGGCCTCTGGTATTGACAACCAGGGTCTCTTAAAGGCTTGGATGCTTCTCCTTTAACAGAAAAAGAAAATGAATGCAAAAGATAACAAACACAATAAAGCAGACTGCAAACAAGACAGTGATCCAACAAGACCCAGGCAGGATCTAGAAAGCCCCCTGAGAAGGTAAACTTCTGACAGAGAAGAGGAGAGTGCCTCTCAAGCTTTTCGAGTCCTACACGCTACTGAAACCTCTGTAGAAAGCGTTCAAACGCGGGATACAGGAGGTTAGGGCGCGGGTTACACACGGGCAGGCCTTCTACAGGCCGCGTGTACCTCTGTGTGTCCCGATAATGAATGTCAAGCAACAGTCAAGGAAAAAACTGGTATTGATAACCAGGTTCCCTGCTAGCTCTGACCTAACATAAAACAAAAAAACAAAGAAACAGAAAATATAATTCTTTGAACTACACAAAAACCTCAATGAAATCCGGAAACCCTAAGAGTAATATCCCCAGTGGAGTCGCCAATTCTGTTGTTGGGAAATAATACCCTATGGACTAACAAGCTAGGGCTGAACTTGTACGTAGATCATGACCTCAAAGAAAACACTTTTAACCTATCACCCCAATACTCAAACCCCTTTTTCACACACAAGCATGGAAGAGACCTACTAACCTTTTTCTATCGACGTTTGATGTAGATCCTCCGTTGCGCTTTATCTGCTTGCTCTCGCTGCTCCTTCAAATACAATCTTGCAACCAAGACAAAACACTACGCATGCATGCTATTCTTCTACATAAGGGTTAGAGATTATGCATAAATCAAATAAAATATATATCACTCGCATATTGGGACGGGAAAAGTATTCTTTTATTAATCTCAAGATGAATCAACTTACAATAATGATAGAGATCGGCCACCGTTCCTCGATCCTGATCCTGGGCTCCTCCTCTTCTTTGTCCTCCAACTGCTTTTCTTGAATTCTTCTTAGGCTTGAGGAAAGGCTAAAGGG
>ML778430.1:188008-227224 GCA_009831015.1 Picea engelmannii
TACTAATCTAATATGCCCCAATTAAGGGGTAATAAATAACATTACTAATCTAATATGCCCCAATTAAGGGGTAATAAATAACATTACTAATCTAATATGCCCCAATTAAGGGGTAATGAGCCAATATTAGGGCTTAACAAATTCTACTAACTCATTATCCATTCTCAAAATCTATTCCCAAAGCTGACACAAAAAGCCTAACTTTACCATGAGAACTCCCCTCCTTTTATAAGATGAAAAGGATAGGGTGAGGAGGTTAGGATGATCCCATGAGATCAGGGATGCGACTTAGATCCAAACCGATCAGAGGCCACCTCACCCTCAAAGCTTCTATTCTAGAAGCGTCGAGAATATTCTCTTTTTCTTCGTACGAGCGATCATTGCACCCTTAACACTGAGAAAACTGCGACAATTTCATAGGCCACCATGGTGCAACCTACGTCGATCCTAGATCGTCACACCCTTAACACTGAGCAAAGTGCAACAATCCTTCTGTACAAGTTTTTTTACAAAGGAAAGGATAATTTCATCTTTCTGGGAAAATTCATCTTCATTCTTCTTCAAGGATTAAGGAAATTGATCCTTCTAAAGACAAAGGATAGGTGTACATCATTAACGGTCATAAGGGTGACAAAAATAATGTGTAACAGAACTAGTAAATTCAAAGGAAAACTACCTCTTAAATGTTTTAACTATGGAAAAGTTGGACATGTTTCCAACAAATGTCCCTATCCAAAACAAGAAGAACGCGATGGTGAAAAAAATTACAAAGAGTAAAAGAAGAGAAAAATCAGAAACAAGAAGAAAGTCCACAAATTAAAGAAGAATACCTTCTACACCAAAGAAGAAAACAACTTATCTGAATAAAGTGAAGAAAAAGAAGAAGAATCAGAGTATCTATTTATGGGTATAGAGAAACATGATAATCCTACTAAAAACACTTTTGGTATGGATGAAGACTCTGAAGAGGAAGGTGAAGTAGATCTTGAAGAAGAGTAGCTCAGTGCTCTGGAAGAGCTCAAACAATATAAAAAGAAGACCAAGTCACTAGAAAGACGGTTACTAGTGTTTGAGGAAGCACATAAATCAAGAGAAAGAGAAATCTAAAAAATAGTCAAGGAAAATGAACAAATCATCATTGACTTGAAGACTCAACTTCAAGAATCCAAAAGAATAGAAGAGGTATTAACTGAACAACTTAATGAAAAACAACAAGAATTTGAGAAGCAAGACACTGAAATTGTCCTTCTAAAAAAGGAACTTGAGAAAGGAAAGAATCACTCAAGATATGAAAATAGTTCAAAAATATTGGATGACATTCCGAATAATCAAAGATCACCAAAGGATAAGACAAGACTTGGGTATGATAAAAAATCAACCTCTACAACACAAAAGACAGACAAAAGGAAAATCAGTTATGCAGATGCTCTTAAGAGCACCTTAAAAATTGAAAATAACAAGATGAAGAAGGCACCATTAAAGAATGTTCATAATAAGCTCAAGTGTGCACTTTCCACAAAAGAGAAAGAAGACAAATGGAATATAATGGCTAGAAGAACTCCTCCTAAGAGATATAAACACATATTTCTTGTATATTGCTACTCTTTCAATAACTTTGGACCTAAAGCAGTACATTGCAAGGCTTATGAAAGATCATACATCCATAGAAATAATAAAAAATATAAAAGCAACAAAAATAATCCGAAGAATAGAAGTTACAATTCATTCTCTCCATTACAAATGTTCAATTTTGAATGCAAGAAGTGCAACAATTATTTTCATCAAACCAATGAATGCAGGCTAACTGCAAAAACAGTTTCTTTTGTCACTCAAGATAAGAAAATATGGAAAGGAAAACATATGGAAGATACAAAATGCAAAGTAGCCCTATATGCCAAGAAAAAAAAGTGTCAATGGTACATTGATAGTGGATGCTCCTGTTGTTCCTGAGTTTATACTTTAAGGCTATAAAGTATATCGTCAAGGCATCCAAAATAATAATAATAAATAAGGGGTAAGAATCAAATGTGAAGGGTAAATCAGAGTTGGTTTCTCAACTGTCTCTGTCTAGCTTCCCATTGTTCTTGGATGCTAATGTCTCTCTCGATAACTGCCCACGAGCGTTCTAATTCGACCCAGGTAGTTCCTGTTTGTAAGATTGTGTTAAATAAATTCAGAGCAATTCTATTTTGATCTTGAAGGCCAGGTTCTACGTTAGGGTGTCTATTATTTGGGACCATCACGAGGAATAAAATTTCATTAAATTATAAAGAATTTTAAAGTTTATTGCTTTAGCTTTGTGGGATGAAATGGAAAAGGAATTTTGGAATTCAAAATAATAACATAATAACAGTAAAGGCCATTTCCTGTACTTGAAGTAATTTGAGAAAATTAAAATAATAGCAAAGTAACGCTGTTGAAAAATATGAGGCTTTAATCACAAAAGAATCTCATATCATAATAGAAGAAGAAGAGAAAAACAAGATTTCTAATGAAGTGTACCATATAACTATCCAAATGACCTACAGGTCTTGAAACTGCTGATAACAATCACAGAGGAAAATCTGTAAATAATTAGATAATCGAATAAATTCAAGCTACAATATAATTTTGAATTAAACTAGAGTTGATCATTCACTAGAAAGACGTGGATTGAAAGATGTTAAAAAATATTGAAAACAGAGTGAAGGAACACATAGCTTCAAGGTGACAGAATTTGGAATCTCTTCTGCATTATCTATATCATGGTAAATTGGAAAACTTCTAATACAATCGGCTCCCAAAAACAAAAGCAAATCCGTGTATTTACTTTTGATTTATGGGGGAACATATTTGGATAGCTTCACTAACCGAGGGTTTTCTATAGTTCCTATGTCATAGTCCTCAACCTCCTCAGGTTGAGGCTGTAGGGTGGATTTTGTAGGAATATCATCTTGATTGAATAATATTTCCAAGGGAATTAGGCCCTTAGGTATCTGGTTATTTTTAAGAAAAAGCATTCAGTGATTAGTGATTTTATTATGGAACTCTTGAGGATACTCCCCTTCCTGCATGATCCAAGTAGGATCATTTTGGTTTTCTTGGTCAGCGTGTGTTTCGACAAACTCGTCTATTGATTCTAAAATTTTACGAAGCTGTTCGTCATCCTCAAAGACTTGCCAATACTGTATGTTATTTGGTATAGAAGGTCGGTGCCTCATTTGTATGTGGTACTTTAGTTTGAACACAGTGGGAGGGGTGAATGTTGAGGCTGATTTGGCTAATGCATCAACCTGTTGATTTTCATTTCTTGGAATGAAATGAACCTTGACAGAGGAGAAGAAATTGTCAATCAGATCCCAGACGCAATTCCTGTAGGATCTCAACCTAGGATGTTTGCCTTGGTACTGTCAGTTTACCTTTTTTATGATTAGCTCAGCATCACCAAAGACTTCGAGGTTTTTTATTTTCATTCTCCTAGTGGCTTCTAATCCTAGCACTAAAGCTTCATACTCGCATACATTATTAGTGTGGTTCTCATTCCACTGTAATCTGTAGGAGAAAGGGATTACAAATTGATTATCAGGAGCCACCAGGAGTGCCCCAACTCCAACTCCAAAATAGGATGAATCACCATAAAAAAACATCTTCCATACACCCGAGCTATATACATTTTCTTTTAATTTTTCTTTTTCTGTTTTTTCTTCTATACAACTTTCGTCTATACCTACTTCAAAATCATCATCAATTGATAATGTACAATTTCCTAAATCTTGGTCAGCAATATATACAGGGTGGTTATTTGGGTTATGTGGATCACCTACCGTGAACGCCAACCAAGTTTCTCTGTAAAGACGCGTGTATTGTCCTCGAAATACTGGAATTGTAGCATAAGTCATGTCAAGTTGGAGAGACCTCCAAGTTTGGCACCCCATGACCTAGATAATAGCATACCATATTTAGGAGGGATATCGGTGACTACTACGTCCATGAGAATGATTTTGGCGAGTATTTGTGCCAGATTGACCACCAGGTCTTTAATCATACCTATGCATTTGACTTTTCTTGAATCAAATGAATATAAGTCTCCATATGGCCTAGTGATTTCGAGACCTAACTTCTCCATAATGGATTTTGGCATCACATTGTGGGATGCACCAAAATCTAGCATGTAGTTATGAAGTAGGTGGTCAAACAAGGTCAACGTAATATAGAAGGGGGCAACAATGTCTCTCGCACCTTCAAAATGCGGACCAAAAACTATGTTTGGTTTGTCATCTTCTAAGTTGATGACATCGGCTTGGCTTTCATATTTTGAAAATCTAATCATCTTGGCAATCTGTTTTCAGTATATGGGATTTTTAGCAAGTTCAACAAGTGGGATAGGGATTTTAATTTTTTTTATTTCATTTTCCAGATTAAAATTTCCCAAGGCCTTGTCGCTCTCTATGTTTGGGGTCGCCATTCCTTTCTTCTCATCTTTTCTTTGTGGTACGGACATGGTTTCAGTCAGAAAGACCTGTGTTTTCACACCGGGTGTTCCTACTGACTTTGACTTAACAGGTTGCGTGTCAGCGGTTTGGGTTTTTGCAGTCTTTTTCTCAACAACCTTTGGTGCTACTTCATTAGTTTCGCCCCTAGGATTTTTTTTTTTGTTGGGGCGGTTGGAAGATTCTTGTTTCTAGGTCTCAAATTATATTTCTCATGAGGTTTAGCTATAATATCATCTACGATACCTTGATAGGCCAAATCTTTAAAAGTATAGTTGCTAACATCGTCTTCCGATCTAATTTCATTGTTTAAAGATTTTTCGTAATCTTGTCTTGATTAATACGGTGATTTATTATCGTCGCCAAGATTATTTATATCCTCATCGAACTCTTCAAAATCTTCTAGGTCTTCTTCTCCAATGAAGTCACTTTTGAAGGGGATTGGGATTTTTGATCTTCATTCTTTATTGTTTTCTGTGAAGCCTGAGGATCATGATTCCTTCTAAAATCCTTCCTAGGAAAGTGATCCCTTTTTGATTTTTCTAGTTCCAATTTCGAGATCTTATTTGACAACTCTCTAATTACTTTAGCCATCTCATCTATTTTATCTCCTGAGGTTTTCCCCAATCCTGAGGATCCACCTTGTTCTTTGAATTTTCTACTTTATTTATTCCCGATTTCTATTTTTGCTTTTAATTTCCCTGATGCCATCATGTTCGATTCGATTTCAAGGGCATCATCTTGCATTTTCGTAAGATCTGTTGATCTCCTTTCTCTCAATAATAAAGCGAAATCTAGATCAAATGCTCCAACGAATGTCACCTTAGCTGCAGGTTGAGAAGGTTTAACCTCGACCGGGATTTTATTATACAACTTGTTAAACCTTTGCGTGAACTCTAGAACTGATTCTGAGTTTTTCTTTCTAAGGGCCCCAAATTCAGTTAGGTAATAGAGGTGATATTTCTTCTCCCCCCATGGTCTGATAAAAGCATTTTCGAGTTCTTCGTAAGATCTTAGAGATCCTGTTGCTAAGGCTCGGAAATAGGTCCTCACTTGTGCTTTGAAAGTCTGAACGAGGAGTCTAGAATAGACATCTTCAAGTTCAATTCCGAGGATGTCGGCGAATTGGTCGAAGACATTTATGTGTTCTTGAGCGGTTAAATCTCCTTCCCTCGTAAATTTTGGAAGACTTTTCATATAATTTTCAGGAAGGTTGTGTAGGGGAACTGGGAGGACAAGGGGAGCATATCTAGCAACTACCTTAGCAAAGATTTCAGGAAGCGATGCTTGGCCGCCTGCTGGTCCTCCTAGGGGACCGCCCCCAGCTCCTACACCTCCATGTGAGACCATTGATATATTATAGGCTGAAGCTCGGAGTGTGTGAGGAGAGGGCTCACATAAATCTGAGGAATATTCTTCAGGTAAAGAGAACGTATCGTATGAGAGTGGAAGGGAGACGGATCTCTCAAGGGTTTCCTGGACGTTCAACTATGTAAAATTAGGCTGACAAATAGTATGTATGGGTGAGAAGATTTGTCTAAGGGATCTTCGTGATTTTAAAATCTTTTCTGGATCAAAGATTGGCGAGGTTTGCTTGTCGTTCGGGTTCTTTCTGGTGTTCTTTCGGCTAATAGCCAGTTTACTAACTGTGGAGTCGCCAAGTGAATAATAAAGGTATCCTTAGAATGTTTTTTTTATCTTTGTTCACTATCAAAGAAAGAAAGTGTCAATGTCGTTCTTCCCAGGGAAAAGTTTCATTTCTTCATCCCCGACAACGATGCCAAAAAGATGTTGTTCCTGAGTTTATACTTTAAGGCTATAAAGTATACCGTCAAGGCATCCAAAAGAATAATAATAAATAAGGGGTAAGAATCAAATGTGAAGGGTGAATCAGATTTGGTTTGTCAACTATCTCTGTCTAGCTTCCCATTGTTCTTGGATGTTGATGTCACTCTCGATAACTGCCCACGAGTGTTCTAATTCGACCCGGGTAGTTGCTGTTTGCAAGATTGTGTTAAATAAATTCAGAGCAATGCTATTTTGATCTTGAAGGCCAGGTTCTACGTTAGGCTGTCTATTATTTGGGACATTCATGAGGAATAAAATTTCATTAAATTATAAAGAATTTTAAAGTTTATTGCTTTAGCTTTATGGGATGAAATAGAAAAGGAATTTTGGAATTCAAAATAATAACATAATAACAATAAAGGTCTTTTCCTATACTTGAAGTAATTTGAGAAATTAAAATAATAGCAAAGTAACGCTGTTGAAAAATATGAGGCTTTAATCACAAAAGAATCTCATATCATAACAGAAGAAGAAGAGAAAAACAAGATTTCTAATGAAGTGTACCATATATCTATCCAAATGATCTACAGGTCTTGAAACTGCTGATAGCAATCACAGAGGAAACTCTATAAATAATTAGATAATCAAATAAATTCAAGCTACAATACAATTTTGAATTAAACTACAGTTGATCATTCATTAGAAAGACGTGTATTGAAAGATGTTAAAAAATATTGAAAACAGAGTGAAGGAACACATAGCTTCAAGGTGACAGAATTTGGAATCTCTTCTGCATTATCTATATCATGGTAAATTGGAAAACTTCTAATACAATCGGCTCCCAAAAAACAAAAGAAACTCCGTGTATTTACTTTTGATTTCTAGGGGAAGATATTTGGATAGCTTCACTAACCGAGGGTTTTCTGTAGTTCCTATGTCACAGTCCTCAACCTCCTCAGGTTGAGGCTGTAGGGTGGATTTTGTAGGAATATCATCTTGATTGAATAATCTTTCTAAGGGAATTAGGCCCTTAGGTATCTGGTTATTTTTAAGAACATGCATTCGGTGATTAGCGATTTTATTATGGAACTCTTGAGGATCCTCCCCTTCCTGCATGATCCAAGTAGGATCATTTTGGTTTTCTTGGTCAGCATGCGTTTCGGCAAACTCGTCTATTGATTATAAAAATTTATGAAGTTGTTCGTCATCCTCAAAGACTTGCCAATACTGTATGTTATTTGGTATGGAAGCTTGGTGCCTCATTTGTATGTGGTACTTTAGTTTGAACGCAGTGGGAGGGGTGAATGGTGAGGCTTCTTTGGCTAACACATCAACCTATTGATTTTCATTTCTTGGAATGAAATGAACCTTGACAGAGGAGAAGAAATTGTCGATTAGATCCCAGATGCAATTCCTGTAGGATCTCAACCTAGGATGTTTGGCCTGGAAGTGTCGGCTTACCTATTTTATTATTATCTCAGTGTCACCAAAGACTTCGAGGTTTTTTATTTTCATTCTCCTAGCGGTTTCTAATCCTAGCAATAAAGCTTCATACTTGCATACATTATTAATGTGGTTCTCATTCCACTGTAATTTGTAGGAGAAAAGAATTACAAATTGATTATCGGGAGCCACCAGGAGTGCCCCATCTCCAGCTCCAATATAGGATGAAGCACCATCAAAGGTGCGAGAGACACTATTGCCCCCTTCTATATTATGTTGACCTTGTTTGACCACCTACTTCATAACTGCATGCTAGATTCTGGAGCATCCCACAATGTGATGCCAAAAGCCATTATGGAGAAGTTAGGTCTCGAAATCACTAGGCCATATGGAGACTTATATTAATTTGATTCAAGAAAAGTCAAATGCATAGGTATGATTAATGACCTGGTGTTCAATCTGGCACAAATACCTGCCAAAAGCATTCTCATGGACGTAGTAGTTGCCGATATCCCTCCTAAATATGGTATGCTATTATCTAGGTCATGGGGTGCCAAAATTGGAGGATCTCTCCAACTTGACATCACTTATGCTACAATTCCAGTATTTGGAGGACAATACATGCGTCTTTACAGAGAAACTAGGTTGGCGTTCATGGTAGGTGATCCACATAACCCAAATAACCACCCTGTATATATTGCTGACCAAGATTTAGGAAATTGTATATTATCGATTGATGATGATTTTGAAGTAGGTATAGAAGAAAGTTGTATAGAAGAAAAAACAGAAAAAGAAAAATTAAAAGAAAATGTATATAGCTCGGGTGTATAGAAGATGTTTTTTGATGGTGCTTCATCCTTTTTTGGAGCTGGAGCTGGGGCACTCCTGGTGGCTCCCAATAATCAATTCATAATTCCTTTCTCCTACAGATTACAGTGGAATGAGAACCACACTAATAATGTATGCGAGTATGAAGATTTAGTGCTAGGATTAGAAGCCGCTAGGAGAATGAAAATATAAAACCTCGAAGTCTTTGGTGATGCTGAGCTAATCATAAAACAGGTAAACTAACAGTACCAGGCCAAACATCCTAGGTTGAGATCCTATAGGAATTGTGTCTGGGATCTGATTGACAATTTCTTCTCCTCTGTCAAGGTTCATTTCATTCCAAGAAATGAAAATCAACAGGCTGATGCGTTAGCCAAAGCAGCCTCAACATTCACCCCTCCCACTGCGTTCAAACTAAAGTACCACATACAAATGAGGCACTGACCTTCCATACCAAATAACATACAATATTGGCAAGTCTTTGAGGACGACGAATAGCTTCGTAAATTTTTAGAATCAATAGACGAGTTTGTCGAAATGCACGTTGACCAAGAAAACCAAAATGATCCTGCTTGGATCATGCCGGAAGGGGAGGATCCTCAAGAGTTCCATAATAAAATCACTAATCACCGAATGCTTGTTCTTAAAAATAACCAGATACCTAAGGGCCTAATTCCCTTGGAAAGATTATTCAATCAAGATGATATTCCTACAAAATCCACCCTATAGCCTCAACCTGAGGAGGTTGAGGACTGTGACATAGGAACTACAAAAAACCCTCGGTTAGTGAAGCTATCCAAATATCTGCCCCCATAAATCAAAAGTAAGTACACGAAGTTGCTTAGAAAGTACAAGGATGTTTTCGCTTGGTCATATGAAGAGATGAGAACCTATGACACCTCTATGATTGAACATAAGATACCCCTCAAGCCTAATGTCAAACCCTTTAGACAAAATCTCAGACAAATCAATCCCATTTTCTTGCCCGTGATCGAAAAGGAAGTCAAAAAGCTCCTCGATGCAAAAATAATCGTACCTCTGAGATACTCTAATTGGGTAGCAAACTTGGTCCCGGTTAGAAAGAAAAACGGGGAAATCAGATTGTGTGTGGATTTTAGAAATCTAAATAAATCCTCCCTCAAAGACAATTACCCCCTACCCAAAATGGATTACATTCTAGAAAAATTAGTTAGGGAAAATAGGATGTCGATGATTGACGGTTTTTTCGGGTACAATCAAATTGCCATCTGCGAACACGATAAAGAAAAAACAACCTTCACCACCCCTTGGGGTACATTTATGTATGACAAGATGCCCTTTGGTTTAATGAATGTAGGTGCTACTTTTCAATGTGCTATGGATATCGCTTTCATTGGCGAAAGGGACAAATTTGTGGTTATCTATCTCGATGTTCTAACCATTTTTTCTAAATCTGATGAGGATCATCTGATACATCTCAAGCAGACGTTTGAGAAATTCTGTAGGTTTGGTTTGTCTTTAAACCCCAAAAAGTCTCACTTTTCTATGCAAGAAGGTAAACTTTTAGGCCATATTGTGTCTTGAGACGGAATTAAAATTGATCCTAAAAGAGTTGAAGCCATAGGCACAATAAATATCCCTAGGAATGTAAAAGAAATTCAGTCATTCTTAGGAAAAATAAAAATTTTAAGGAGATTTATTCCAAACTTTGCTGAAATTGTGAAATTGATCACATATATGCTAAAGAAAAACAACGAAGTGAAATGGACAACAGAAGCCAAAGAATCGTTTGCATGCATCAAGAAGGTTATAAGCGAGGCACCCGTACTATCAAGTCCTGATTATCTAAAGGATTTTCTTATTTTCTCATTCACCTCCAAACACACACTTGCCGCGGTACTCCTCCAAAAAAATGACGAAGGTTTCGAGCAGCCGATAGCCTTTTTTAGCAAAAGTCTTAGAGATGCCGGACTTAGATATAATATAATGGAAAAACAAGAATACGCTATGGTGAAGGCGTTAAAATCTTTTAGAACCTATGTGTTACATTCCAAGGTAATTGCGTACGTACCCACTAGCTCCGTAAAAGACATTTTGGTTCAGTTTGACAGTGATGGAAAAAGAGGATGATGGCTTGCCAAAATCCAAAAATTCGACTTGGAGATTAAACCAATGAGACTAGTGAAGGGGAAAGGTTTATCTAAACTCTTTGCTGAATCAAATTTTAGAGCTCTCGGAATAAATGGCTTACAAGGAGGTGAAGAGTGTGTGGACATTAATGAACTCGAGGAACAAATAGCTGAAAACATAATCGAAGGGAAGTTTGCTTCATTAGATTGGTACAAAGACATAGTGTCCTACCTATTAACCTTGAAGTGACCGAGTGACTTGACCCCATCTAAAGCTAGAACACTGAAGCTACATGCGGTCAAATACTGTATATTCGAAAGACAATTATATTTGAAGGACCCACTTAACTTCCTGTTGGTTTGTTTGGTTGAATCAGAAACAAAAAATGTCATAAGCCAATTTCATGAAGGAGTATGTGGAGGACATCATGCCTGGAGGGCAATGACTTATAAGATAATGAGGGCAGGATATTATTGGCCCAAACTCTTCTCAGACGTCAACGCCAAAATCCAAGCTTGCAACCCTTGCTAATTGTTCACAGGCAAGAATAAACTCTCAACAATGCCATTGGTTCTGATCAAAACGGAAGCTCCTTTTTAGCAATGGGGACTAGATTTCATAGGTGAAATTAATCCTCATTCTAGCGCTCAACATAGATGGATCTTGACTGCTACTAATTACTTCACCAAATGGGTGGAAGCTATTCCAACTAGAAGGGCTACAGATTTGATGGTAATAGATTTCTTAGAAGAGAATATTTTGTCTAGATTTGGATTCCCCCGAAAGATAGTCACAGATAACCCACAGGCTTTTAAATCTATGGCTATGGTCATTTTTTGCCAAAAGTATAATATTGTGCTTGGTCATTCCACCGCATATTACCCCCAGGGAAATGGTCTGGCCGAGTCTTCAAACAAACGCCTAATCAATATAATTAAAAAAGTGTTGAGCGAAAACAAGAAATCGTGGCATGTACATTTAAAATATGCTTTGTGGGCAAATCAGATAGGCACAAAAAAGTCCATTGGCACTTCTCCTTTCCAAATGGTGTATGGGAATGATGTAGTGTTACCTATAAATTTAGCGCTTCCCATAATGAAACTTTGGTAGGATGAGAAGGAAGAACCAAATCATGTTACAAGAAGAATAAACCAGCTAATTGAAGTCCAACAACACAGGGCCGAAGTGGACAAAAGGTTGCAAAAATACTAGGACAACATGAAAGCACTATTTGGCCGTAAGGCCAAAGATAGAGATTTTCTTCCTGGAGATTTGGTTTTAAAATGGGATGCCAGGAAGGAAGACTCGACAAAACATGGTAAATTCAATCACATCTATTATGGACCTTTCAAGGTTACAGCTCCTGAAGGAAATTTTTTTTTTTTTTTTCTATTAGAGAATTTGGAAGGTAAAATCCTCAACGCCCCTGTAAATGGGTGTTATTTGAAACACTATATGGAATAATTGATTTCCAAAACTCCCACTGTATATACCGGTTTGTTTTTCTTTTTATTTCATTATTTTCTTTCGTAAGTCTACATTCATTTAAAAAAAAAAAAAAAAAAAAGANCTCTTCGTATCGTTCTCTTACAGGATCCCAGCTTACAGCCCAAACAAGCGGAAGGAGAAAACATACGACCATATATTGAAAGATAAATTCTCCAAAAAATAGGTTATAGATAAGATTTTCCGTTATTTCAAAAGAGAACGAAAATGGTAAGGCGAAGGTATGAATTCTAGAGAGGTCTATTTGTCAAACACAGATTTTTTGCAGTGATAGTCTTGTAAGTGTGATATGTCACTTAAAGAACAAATGCTTAATCTGAGTCCTAGGAGTTTCACCTAGAATAAGATAAGAGGTAATTTATTTAAACAAAGAAAGAAAAGCGTCTCTGACACAAGAGTTCCAAGAGTTGGGTTTAATTCATGACCCCTGTTTTTTGATTTTGAAGTCTTTCTCCATCGCCCCTTTCTACCCTCAGTTTTTCCTTCTTAAAAGACCAAACATCTTTCCGGGTTTCCCACAGAGGGAGAAGAGATTACGTCTTAGCTTTGGAAGCTGAAAAACAATTCTTAAAAAGTAAACCAATCCTCACAACTCCTCACTCTCCGACTAAACAAAGTTATGCTTAGGTCGATCCTGACTCTTCTAGGTTTCTTAACAGTTTCCTAAGGATTTAGGCTTGCTCGAAGGAAGACCCCTGGAATTAATCTTCCCCTTTTTCCCCTGTGGGCTAAGGTGTTTTGAAAGTTTAGAAAAGGTTGGTTCATGGTAATCAAAGCAAGTTGACAGACCTCTACTGTAAATTTTACACAGATACCATCCCTGGTATACTTACTACCATTGATTGCCCCCACTTTGTGTTCAAAAATTAAAATATAAGACAGATGGTGAAAGGAAATTCATATTTGATTGCCCCCATCTAGTCCAAAAGAGGATGAAAGGAAATTCATTTAAATGATTGCCCTCATCTCATCATTTAAATGCATAATTATGATTCGAAGTGGTGAAAGGAAATTCAGTAAAAAAGGACAGATAACTTCACCAGGGTACTGAACAGGCTCGCTGGCAGTGAAGCAATATCTGAGGTATCTGTAAGGTTGTCATACATAGATTTCACTCTATTTTGGTTACCAGCCTTTTCGAAACCAGATCTGCATCCCAAGTCGAGACAGGGCTCCCTAATTAAAAAAAACATGAAATTTACTTCATTTGATGCAAGTCATAAGCCCACAAGATCTGTTGGGTTTCCTAGGATTGTTTTGATCATCTTAAAGAAAACTTAAATTCAGTGGCGAGAAAGAGAAGATCATGAATGTGACTGCAGTTGAGTTTACAACACATGGGAGTGTTGAAAAGTTTTTTAGAAGTAAAGATGAAATCTCTTTTTCCCTTTGTATCCCCTTCCTAAGCATTTTTCGAAGAAATAAGCCTTCGACTCCATTAACCCAATAAAGGCACTAAGTCTACTCATTCTCCTCGTCGCACAGGGAGATGAGGTCCCCAATTGGAGCATATGTTGAAACATATTTTAATTTTTTTACTTGCAAGACTAAAACCTTCCTTTTTTGGATTTTGACTTTCCATAAAGCATAACCCTCACTTTCATTTCCAAAAGGTCGGTATCGAAATCCCGACAAACTTTATTCTAATAATAATAAAAGGCAAAAAAAAAAAAAAATTTGAAAATGTCATAAAAGTACCAACACACTTTCTATAAAGTTGTTTTTTAATCATGACAAGCTTAAAACCTAAGGGAGTTAAGACTAACTTAAAAAAAAAAGGAAAAGGGGGTTTTTAGGATTCGGGGTTTACTAAGAACATATGTTTTAATGCATTTCAAATCGCGGAATCTCGATCCCCGATTTCCCGAAAAGTTGAAGTAAATAATTATTAAAGAGTAAGATAATTGTATCGCTTTTTCGGGATACGGGTTTCAACGATAACATACCTCTTGTCAATATGATCCCCGAAATCCTGAAATGTGAAGTCCCGACTCATAATCTGTGTTTAACTGAATTAATCCTGTTTTGGAAATTAGTCCTTAATCCTGATTAATTAATTCATTAATACAAAATTTTAAAGCTTAAGTTAATCATATCGTGATTTCGGAAATCAGGGTTCATTGATGACATTCCTCTTGTCAACACGATCCCCAAAATCCCGAAACACGAAGTGGGTTTAATACTGATAAATTAATTTACTAAAACAAATTTAAATCCTAATTTAAACTTGTCATGATTTTGCAATTTCGGAAATCAAGATTCAACGATAACATACCACTTGTCAATACAATCCCTGAAATCCCGAAACGTGAAATCTCGACTCTTAATCTATGTTTAGTCTAAATTAATTATGTTTTGGAAGCATGATTAATGACATTCAAACTTTTTAGGTTTGTTCACGTTTCGGTTTTCGATTGAATGATTTTTTCTGAAATTTTGAATTCAAAATCGCCAAAATGCGGTCACTTTAATAAAGGTTAACTAATGATATGTGACACTAATGCGTATCTTAGTAAATATCTACTGCATTCAATGTATTGAATTCTTGTCAGCTGCGTTAGTACCTTCATCATTAAATGAATTAAAAGAGAGTTTAGAGGTATGTGTTTCGCAACATATTATGTTTCATACTATCAAGCGTAAGACGCATTCAACCGAGCTTATACACTCCTTTTCTGTGACAGGTTTTCCATCTAACATAGAGTTATGGCACCGAAGAAAGCACTGAAGAAGAGTGAAGATACATAGGATATGCATAACCCAGAAGGAGATATCATATCCGACACTACTCCACACGCCATCAACTCAATTAAATCCTGGAGACAAATATATGAATTTCTAGATGATGAAATCAAGAATTCTCCTACTGATTCCAAGAATCACTTTCGGGGTATAGCAAAATCAGAGCTTCATAAGATCACAGCGTTCCCTTGGCTTATGGCATACAACGACATGATCAATTGGGCCTTGGAAAAGGTTGATATCCTGACAATAAGTATTTTAAATAATCAAGGGGTCGTTGTCGACTCATTTAGGCCAGAACATATACAAGTAATGTATAAACTCTCACCAAATCCTAAGTACATTTATAATGCTGAGTTTTTAGCTAAATTTCAAAGGAAGGAGTGTACCGAGGCAGACTGAACTTATCCCGATTTAATCAGAGAATGGTGGAGATGTCCATCAAAGTTCAGGGCTGATACCCATGGGGTTTATGCCACAACATCTTTGAATGAGTACATGGTCTATGTAGCCATTATGCTGTGTAGAATTTTCGGGAAAAAGAATCCCTACCATTTTCTTGCAAAATGGGTGTCCTTTTTAGAAGAAGCTTCAGAAGGATACACTTTTAACTGGAGTAAGATTTTGTCTGATAACCTAGCTCAAGAAGTTTCAAATTACAGAGTTGCAAAATCTAAAGGTCAGCCAGTGGCCTTTTACATGTCAGTGTACATTATGGATGGAATCTTCTTTGTGAATCCTTTTCCCCTGATGAATTGGAGTTGGAACATAACCTGCCCTGAACCCATTCATGAGTATCACTATGTGCTATGGGAAGAAAATGCTAAGAATGCGTTTTATGAAATTTGTCATTTCATAGTAATTCCAATACATAAAATGTTTTATGGCTGTGAACCCCCTCGCATTTCTGAGCCAGTCTCAGAAAATATCAAAGCAATAACCGACTGGTTTGTTGATGAAAAATTCTCTTACATTAGGGTTTATGGGTGCTCAATTCCCCCTCACGCACTTTCGAAATTCCTCCCGAACAGACTGGTATTGAGGGAGGTAGCACATCAAATAGTGAAAGGTGGTAATGGAATAGAGCTAAAGGCAGCTCAAAAGAAATCCTGACCAATCTTCCCTATGTATGTTGGGAATTTTTCATTACTAAACCTAGGCCATTCTAAAGTGGAAGCCGAAGCTTTAGAAGAAATAAAACTGGTAGATATTGAGCACAAAAAGCACGACCCTTATCAATTAGTAAGCAGACATTTGATGCACTGTAATATGAAAGCTTATGAACATGAAAAATCTTTTTATGATGATATATTCAAGGAGGTTAAAACTTATGAGGAGGTATTGAATAGGGTATGGGCCTTATCACCTGACTTACAGACTGGTTTCATGTCCTTCCAAAGTCACAGGCGAAGTTGTTTGCCAAAAATTTTGCAAGGTGAATCCACGACCCCTCCTCCAGAGCAGGAAGGGCCTCCCCTAGGCTTTGAGACAAATGTACAGGATAAATCAAATGCAAAGGGAAAAATGAAGGAGACTTGAATGCCTTCACAAGAAACAAAAGTTCCTCAGACAAAAAAATCAGAGGCAGGGAAAGGAAAGGAGTTGGAAACACCCTAAAAAATCCCTGAGAATTCTCCCAAAAAATTAGGAGGAACAACATCAACAGAACTTGGAAGTCTTATTACTTCTTTGATTCCATTGTAGTTTACTTATGGAAACCCCCAAGAGGGAGCTCTATACATTAGTGATCTTGAGCCTATTTCTAGAGATGAGATTCCTTCCTCTCATTATTTTTTCAGTAAAAAGAGAAAGGCTATCCTAAAACAAGAGATGCATCCAAGAGGAGATATGATGATTAAAAAGAACAAGATCATTATAGATGGACAAAAAATTAAAGAGGGATAATTCGCTACAGAAATAGCAGGCACGATGGGAGCCTTAACATCAGTAAATTTATATTCTGTGGGTAGTTTGACAACTATGTTAGAGAAGAAAGATCAGATGATAGCTCAGCTACAGGGTCAATTAAAAGAGACTGAAAGAAATATCAGTCGAGAGATAAACAAGGGCCTAGAACGAGCCCGATTCAATGACATTCAAGAGATTCAAAAACTGAAAGCAAGCTTAGATGAAGCAAACCTGAAAATACAGGTCAATCAAGCATAGGTCTTACAACAAGAAGAACTAAATAAACAGTTACAAGATAAGATTAATTCCATTCAAAATCAAGTGGTAGAACTTGAAATATTCCAATCCCAAGCATTGGAAATACATACAAAGATAGAAAAAGAGCAACAGGGAGTGTTTTTTAATCTGAAATTTATTCAGAATTACTTTCAGGAAACGAGTAAATCCTTAGAGAGTATTCTCCTGAAAGAAAGAGAAGTAAAAGCAGCTAGGACAACTTTTCAAAAAGCAGTGGCTTTTTCAACAAAAGAGGAGGTCGAAGAGACTCAGAAGCTATTTGTTTCAGAGCAGATTAAAGGTGATATAATAATCAAAGTATGGGAGGCAAACCTCACAAAAAACAATAAAATAGCTAGAGAGGTTAATGACGACTGTCAATGAATTTTTGACCTTGTAGAAAAAACTTCATTGAACATTGGAAAAAATGACTGTCCAGGGTTGTTAGGAGAAATTAACATTGTCAAGCATCAGTTAAGATTCAAAGAGGATCTGGAAGAAATTCAGGTAGAGATTCCACAAATAAAGGTAATCAATGTCACTCAAATTGACAAATTGATAGTAATGCTAAACTTAAAGTTACAAACCATTAAGTTCATGAGAAAGATAATCGAAGACCATCTGCCAGAACTGCAGAGAAAGTTTTTCTTGTTTGAAGCAAAGGATATTCCAGAAGCTCCCATAGTTTTAGTGCAGTTTCTGGGAAAATGTATTCACTGTTTTAAAACAGAAGGAGGAGGTTCATCAACGCAGACATGAAATATTGTTTTGAATATTTTCATCATTGGAATAATAAAGCAGTTAAAATAGAAATGTAAATGGTTCGACATTGCTCATTCATGTAACTGTTAGTCTTAGGAAGTTAGTTAATCACCAACGAGAAAAAGGTTTGGTGATCATGTATAAATACAAATTGATAAGACTGAGAAAGGGCTTTTGTTTTTTGGGAGCCGATTGTATTAGAAGTTTTCCAATTTACCATGATATAGATAATGCAGAAGAGATCAAAATTCTATCACCTTGAAGCTATCTATTTCTTCACTCTGTTTTCAATATTTTTTAACATCTTTCAATCCACATCTTTCTAATGAATGATCAACTGTAGTTTAATTCAAAATTCTACTATAGATTGAATTTATTCGATTATCTAATTATTTACATATTTTCCTCTGTGATTGCTATCAACAGTTTCAAGACCTGTAGGTCATTTAGATAGTTATATGGTACACTTCATTAGAAATCTTGTTTTTCTCTTCTTCTTCTGTTATGATATGAGATTCTTTTGTGATTAAAGCCTCATATTTTTCAACAACGTTACTTTGCTATTATTTTAATTTTCTCAAATTACTTCAAGTACATGAAACGAACTTTACTATTATTATGTTATTATTTTGAATTCCAAAATTCCTTTTCTATTTCATCCCACAAAGATAAAGCAATAAAATTTAAAATTCTTTATAATTTAATGAAATTTTATTCCTCATGATTGTCCCAAATAATATACAACCTAACGTAGAACCTGGCCTTCAAGATCAAAATAGCATTGCTTTGAATTTATTTAACACAATCTTGCAAACAACAACTACCCGGGTCGAATTAGAACGTTCGTGGGCAGTTATCGAGAGAGACATCAGCATCCAAGAACAATGGGAAGCTAGACAAAGATAGTTGAGAAACCAACTCTGGTTTACCCTTCACATTTGATTCTTACCCCTTATTTATTATTATTCTTTTGGATGCCTTGACGGTATACTTTATAGCCTTAAAGTATAAACTCAGGAACAATAGCTCCAAACATATGGCAGGAGATAAAAGTAAATTTCTCAAACTAACAAAGAAGGAAAAAGGAATTGTCATATTTGGAGATAATGTATTTGCTAAAATACTTGGAAAAGGCATAGTCACCTTGGGAACAAGAAAAACAAAGCAAAAAATGTGTTACTAGTTGAAAATCTGAAGCCTAATCTTCTAAGTGTAAGCCAAACTTGTGATCAAGGGCATATACTCATCTTTGACTCCTAGAAATGTGAAATAAGAGAAGAAGGATCATGAAAGTTAGTTGCTATTGCACCAATAACCTCAAGCAATGTGTATATCCTAGATATTAAGGAAGAAGAAGAATGCCATATGAGTCAAGCAGATGAAAGTTGGCTATGGCACAAAAGGATGGGACAATTGAGCTTTGATAACTTGATCAAAGATAGTAAAATGGGAGCTGTAAAAGTCATGCCAAAAGTCATCAAACCCTTATATCCTGTTTGCAAACACTGTCAATTAGAAAAGTAGACAAGTGTCAGATTCAAGCCAAAGAGCATTATACATCAAAACCCTTGGATATTGTTCACATTGATCTCTGTGGGCCCTCTAGGAATAGAAGCATACAAGAGAACAATACTTCATATTGATCATTGATGACTACATGAGGATGAACTGGGTATATTTTCTCAAAGAAAAATATGAGGCATTTGAAAAGTTTAAAGCATTCAAGACTTATGTAGAGAATGAAATAGATCTCAAAATCAAATGTTTAAGATCAAATAATGGAGGGAAATTTACCTGTAAATAATTCAATAAATTTTGTGAAGATCATGGAATCAAGGGAGAATTCTCAACTCCAAGAACTCTTCAACATAACAGATTTTTGGAGAGGGGAAATAGAATTGTTCAAGAGGTTGCAAGAACTATGTTGAATGAAGCCAAACTTACAGACAAATTTTGGAGAGATGCCATGTATACAATAGTCCACATACTTAACTAAGAGCTAACCATGAGAAAAACACTTATGAATTGTGGTTTGGAAGATCAACATATGTGAAACATTTCAGATTCTTTGGAAGTAAGTGTTACATCAAGAGGGATGAAGATAATCTAGGGAAATTTGACTCTAGATCAAATGAAGGTATATTTTTGGGATACTCACCTAACAAAAAGGCCTACAAATGCTATAATCTAAGATTGCACAAAATAGTTGAAAGTGCAAATGTAAAACTAGATGATCAAAAATTGAGAAAAATAAAATCTCAAGATGAAACAAAAATTGATGAGTGGAGAAAAGCCAATGATAATGAAGAAGATGGTGAATCACAATATGAAGAAGATATTGAATAACTACAAGAAAATGAACCATACATTTATGAAGAAAACATTCAAGAAGAAACACCCATGCCAAAACCACCATAAAAAAGGGTTCAAAAGAATCATCCAGAAAGTCAAATTATAGGAGACAAGAGTGTTGGAGTAGAAACAAGGAGGAAAATCTTATATGAAGAACAAGCAATGATTTCTCTAATAGAGCCTAAAAAAATTTCAGAAGCTAGTAAAAGTGAGGATTGTTAAAAGAAATGATTGAGGAACTTGATCAAATAGAGAAAATTCATACTTGGGAATTGGTTCCAAGACCTAAAGATAAAAATGTGGTAGGAACCAAATGGATATTCAAAAACAAACTCAATGAAAATGGACAAATCATAAAAAATAAAGGAAGACTAGTATGCAATGGATCTGCTCAAGTGGAAGGAATTGACTTTGAAGAAACCTTTTCCCCAGTAGCAAGATTAGAATCCATTAGAATGTTTATGCCGTTTGCATGTTTAAAAGACTTCAAAATATATCAGATGGATGTCAATTCAACATTCCTAAATGGAACCTTAGAAGAAGAAGTCTACTAGAACAACGCAAAGGGTTTAGCTTGACAGAAAAACTAAACTATGTATGAAAATTGAAGAAGGGCCTGTATGGTCTTAAACAAGCCCCTATAGCATGGTTCTCAAGACTTGATTAGTATCTACAACAAGGATATAAGAGAGGAACTACTGATAGTAATCTATATATCAAAATTAAAGAACACAATATGATTGTTGTAGTGGTATATGTGGATGACAAAATCTTTGGAAGTAATCCGACTATACTAAGCAAACAATTTGCCACATAAATTTAGAAAGAGTTTGAGATGTCTATGTTGAAAAGTCAAAAAGAAATGTGTGTCTAATTTACTTTTCCCTTAAATAAATTGGACAATAAATATTAATCTATTATCTCATAATTACTTGAAAATAGTTTACTGAAATGGAAAATCAGTTAGCTATAGGAAATTTGAGTTCAAAGGTTGACTGGTGGGACATCCAAGTTGAATTAGTTGTAACCGAGTGATTCAAAGTTGTAACAGAGTTGGATGTGTAATTATGTGAGTTGTGAAGTAGTTTAACTCAGTTAAGTGACTTAAGCTCAGTTGTACTAGTTGTAACTGAACTTACACTAGTGAGAGATCAATGAATTAATTATTAATTAATTCACAATTAGTGATATCACATGCAACTGAAGATTTAACACTGTTAACTACATGCATGTCATATCCAATGGAGACCCAGTTGAGATAACAGGTGAAAGGGACAATTTGGATATCAGTTGTGATTTGAGTGAAGTGCACTCATGCAATCACACACACAGTAGATGTGCCCATGAGGAATGCATAACCTAGGCAAGAGGAATTCAAAGTCATTTGCAGGTTTTCCATTAGCAGGGATTGCGCAGATGAGGCAGGTTGTCTGGGAGTAGTAAATTGGCACATGAATTTGTCAATTTTTACATGACAGTGTGAGATGATTGTATATTTTACTGAGAGCTCTTGGATTAGAGTTTTGTATGAGATTGTTTCATGATCCATGATATAAACATAATATATGATATTGCAATTGGCGATCATGTTTTAAATTCTGCAAGAATATTTGTAGAAGTGATTCTGTATTTAATAGTGGCATATAATTGTTAGATCAGAAGAATATAGGAAATACATAATTTGTATTGAAAATTTCTACATGGTATCAGAGCACATGAAATTGCAGAAGTTGAGTTTGTGACTGGATAGAATTCGAATTTGCAGAAAGACTTTCTTGGTGCTACAACTGATTCAAGATCGAAATGAATTTCAATGGCTTGAGGTTAGTGTATGCACTCGAGGGAAGATTGAACTACAATTCTTGAAAGGACAGGATGGAGGCAGTACTCGAAGACAATGGCTTGAAGGAATTCATTGACAAAGATGTTCCTAAGCTAGATGCTGCAGATGCTGCAAATCTTGATGCATGGAAAATAAAGTAGCAAAGGCGAGGAGGATCCTGTTGGAGGGAGTACGAGACCACATTGTCTCAAACCTCCATGGGAAAGACACACCATATGCAATGTGGAAGGATTTGACGAATCTATTCCAAAACAGCAATGACCATAGGAAATTGGCGCTCAAAGATAAACTCAGGAAGATCAAGATGGAGAAGGGTGAATCCATTCCAAAATATCTCACGAAGTTTCTCCAATGTCAGGATGAGCTGGGGAGTGTGGGAATAAAAGTTTCCGATAATGATTTGGTGAGCTTGGCGCTCCTAGGACTTCCCAAGAGTTGGCACAATTATCAAGACTCTGTCAATGGAAGGGAAAAATTGCTAGTTTGGGAATGACTATGGTCGGATCTAGTGCAGGAGGAGTTCAAGTGGAACATTAGAGATGGCTCTTCATCAAAGCATGATGATGAAGATGATTGTGCTTTGGTTGACAAGGAAAGGAAAGGGAAGGGGAAGAAACTCCATTCAAAATCCAAGTCTAAAGTCAAGAAGATGGATTTGTCCAAAGTGAAATGTTTTCACTGTCATGAACATGGTCCTCTCGCTACTAACTGTCCACAGAAGAAGAAGAACAAGAAGTTTACTAGAGCTATAGCTGGTGAGGCCCTTGCCTCTCAATTTGAACTTGACTTCTCCTTGATCGCATGCATGGCGTCAAGTGCATTGGGATCGATGTGGTATTTGTATAGTGGCGCTTCCTTCCACATGATGGGAGATAAGGAGCTTTTCAATGACTTGGAGGAGAAAGATCTCAAAATGCATATAGATATGGGCGATGATGGATGATACATTGCGATTGGCATTGGTTCCATTACCTTTCAGTGGGAGTTAGGTAAACCATTTCAATTGAAAGATGTTATGCATGTTCCAGGTCTAAAGAAAAACCCGGTCTCATTCACAATGTTGGAGGACAGAGGCTATGACGCTGTTTTCAATGATGGAAAAGATTTTCTGCAACATAAAACAATGGGTCAAGTCAGGAGGATAGGGATTCAAGTTAAGAATATCTACAAGCTGGAGGTAGATGGCTGTGCTACCATGATGGGAAAGGCAGAAAAAGTGGTGAGTTGGGATGAGGGCGAATTATGGCACAGGCGATTGGGCCATCTTCATCATGGAGCCTTGAAAATCACGCAACAAATATCTACTAGACTTCCAATGGGAACACTTGCTCAGTTAGATCGGTGCAAGGGTTGCACCATGGGGAAGTATGTAAAGTCCACCTTTCATGAAAAGGAGAATCGTGTCTTGGTGATCCCAGAGAGAGTTCACATAGACGTGTGTGGACCATTCTCGGTTTCTTCAACAACAAAACATAGTATTATGTTATTTTTTTTATGACTTTTCTCGTAAATGTTGGATCTTCTTCATGCAGAAGAAGGATCAAACATTCTCAAAGTTCTGTGAGTTTAAAGCATTGGTGGAGAAAGAGTCAGGGAAGCAAGTGAAGGCTCTTAGGAGCGATAATGGTGGAAAATACATCTCTAACGAATTCAAATACTTCTGCAGCAAAGAAGGAATTCAAAGAGAACTCATAGTGCTTCATAACCCACAACAAAATGGGGTCATGGAGAGAAATAACAGAACGATCGTGGGTGCAGTACGAGCGATGTTGCATGATCAGGGCTTACCAATGCATTTGTGGGTGAAAGCATGCAATATTGCAGTTTATGTACAAAACCGTTGTCCTCATAGAGTACTTGGCATGAGTACACCCGAAGAAGCTTTCACTGGTAAGAAACCTGATGTTTCTCATTTTAATATTTTTGGCTCATCTGTTTATGTGCATGTGACCATGGATGCCAGGAAGAAGCTAGAAACGACTGTTGAAGTTGGGATTTTTGTGGGGTACACACAGACACCCCATAATTATCATTTGTATTTTCATAATAGTAGGATGACTGTTATGCGACGGGATATAAAATTCGATGAGGGGAAAGCCATGCGGTTGTCGCTTGAGAGGGAGCTAGACTTGCATGTAGAGGAGGAACTGCTAGTTCCCAAAGATGAGTCTCAAGATGTGGATCAACCACATGAGGAGGTTAATGGAGTGGAGGAAGCCACTCAAGTAGAGCCATCCATCATAAATGGTAGAAAGTGCACCATGGAAGCTGATAAATTGAGACTAGATATTGCATAGAATGTAGGAGCCCCTACTTCATAGCGCAGACAAAGACAGTCTCCTGATCGATTTATTAGATACATGGCTCTCATGAGAAAATGTATTGTGACTGAACCATCTTCCTTTTAGGAAGCAGTGTAGGACCCCACATGGGTTGATGCAATGGTGGAGGAATATGACTCCATTGTCAAAAACAGTGCATGAGAAATTGTCCCAAGACCGGTCGACAAATTAGTGGTAGGTTCAAGATGGATCTACAAGGTAAAGAAAGTTTCTGATGGGAGTGTGGAGAAATACAAGGCCAGTTTTGTGGCTCGGGGCTTCTCACAGATCAAGGGGATAGATTATGATGAGACCTTTGCACCTGTCACAAGGTACTCTTCCATAAGATCCATCCTCGCACTCTCAACGCAGAAGGGTTGGCGCATTCATTAGATGGATGTAAAAACTGCATTTCTCAATGGGATCATTGAGGAAGAAGTGTACATTGAGAAACCAGAAGGTTTTGAGACCTTTGATAGGGAATTTCATGTGTGAAAACTCAAGAGAGCACTGTATGGGCTAAATCAAGCACCCCGTGCTTGGTACACTCAGATAGACAACTATTTCACCGGGCTGGGCTTCACCAAAAGTGAAGCAGATACAAACCTATACCAAATTGTGGTGGAGGGTAAGATTTTAATCATTGTTCTTTATGTTGATGATTTAATACTGACTGGTGATGAGCAGTTGATACAATCATGCAAGGTGGACCTTGCAAAGGAGTTCGAGATGAAGGATTTGGGCCTCCTTCATTATTTTCTTGGATTGGAAATATGGCGGCGAGATGGTGAAATTTTTGTGTCTCAAGGAAAGTATGTGTTGGTTTCTTATCCTTTTTCTAGTATTCTGATTTATTGAGCTAGGGTTCAATTCATTCGGGTTTCCAACAAAGCCTCTAAAACTATCAGCCCTCCTGGTAAACCAGAAGGCAATGCAGTACACAGGATGTACTGCGCAGTCTCACCCGAGATAACTTTAAATGGGTGACTGTAAGACTCAAGTGTTTACAACCTAGGATTGAGTAGGAGATAGGGGTTTCTTGAATATAGCCCAGTTCCACGAGCTGTCAGTGCATTCTACTTATCCCTCCCAGTCGCGTATGTACATTTTACAGGTTAATTCCCACACAACATAAACAAATTCATAACTATGTATTTAACTCATTCATCAAGCCTAACCATTGATTACTGAAAGAAAGTAAATACATGCATGCAATAATCACATTACACAAATATTACCATGGTTCACCCCTCCTAGTCTATGTCCACAAATATTTGGCTTCTAGCTCTTTTATTATGGTAGTTCTGCATTCCTAGCGCCGCGCACTTACAATTTCCCTCTTACGGGCAAGATCTATATGAGGAGAACTAGATCAAATCAGGCTCTACAACCTGTGGTATAATCCTCAGATCCTCCTTTTTCTCTCGGTCCTAGCTCAACAACTTACAAAATAACTCAAAACAACATTACGTATCGCCTTTGCTCATGCATAACTACATTTGTAAAAACCAATGATCAACAACCTTCATAACCTTAATAACAAGAACAACCCTATATGATACCTTCATATCTACATTTATACATTTCGGGCTCTTCATCCATTTACAACATATTACCAAAACCCTAACCCTACCGACGTTATGTCTTCCTCCCATGCGTGTGTTTTTCTTCCTCCAGCTGTCACTTTTCTTGTGCACTCTTTCTTGCATGCGCGCGTGCTGTTCTTTCGCCAGCTGTTACTTCGAATTCTACACGCTTTCTTGCCCATGATAGTCCTTCTCTTCCCTTCAGCCTGGTGCCAACAGGCCCCCAAAACTGACATGTGACTCGTCCTGAGTCACCTAATCCTTTTGCGCTTCCTCGATCTCCTTGGTGATCATCTGGAATTTTTCCCGCAAATCTGTCGCTTTTGGCAGTGCCTGCGCGGTTTTCTACTTGATGGTGTCGACTGCCTGAGCTGCCACTTCATTGATCTTCAATCCTATGCATTCTAGTTGGGTCTGTGTTATCTGTGTTCTAGATTATTCTTCTTGTATGAGTACTTTTGCTACCCATTCCTGCAGCGGTTATATTTGATCTTGACGCTCCTGTTTTCATGTTTGCACAGTGATAAGTTCTGCCTGCATATTCTTCAACTCTTGCGTTCCCTTGACTCTTTCTGGAATTGGTATGGTCTTCTGTCACTGCTTGAGTTCTTGGATCATTGCATTGATCCTCTCCTCTTCCTTGTCCCAGTGTTGGACATGTGTATCCTCTTCCAGCGTTGTCCAAAGTTGTGCTGCTTTCTCGAACAAGTCAGCTACCATGCTAACCTATTTTTCTATCTCCTACAGTTGTGTTGTTTCTTCCTTCTTCCTTTGCTCCTTCATCGCTGGTGGAGTTGTTGGTCTAATCTGTTCTCAGAGAGTTTTTATCTCCTTCTGATATCGATCAATTACCTATTCAATCTAGTCGATCTTGCCGGCAACTGGAAGTTCGTTTCCTTGTGTAGTGCTTGGAATTTTCCCAAAAATTTCTTCCACTCTATGTTCCAGTTCATTTTTGCATTTTTTCTCCTCTTGAGTTTTAGATTTGGCCTGCGCACAAAGTGTTTCCAATGCTTCCTGCTTCTTTGTTGTTTGTTGTAGCTCGACTAAATTTTTGTGTGCTCGAAACTACATCTCGTGGTCGATGCTAACCTACAATTTTTATAATGCCCTTGATGGAATTCTTGTCAAGACCAATTGGATGTGGTCCAAATCCTTCAATGGTGTCTATCCTACAATTTCATCCATCCGTAGCATACTAGGCTTTATGTAGATCATTGAATGTACATGTGGCATCATAAGAACTAGGTCTTGTTCTTCTACCTCCACTCTTTCTTTGGTCCATGTTGTCAATGGCTCTATGCCTCTGCTACTACTTGCACTCTGGGCTTCCCCAAGTTTCTTGAGGAACTGTCCCATTTCTGCCAGCTCCTTCTGTAGCTTATCCCTGTGATGTGTCGTGTTATCGAAATCTTCCGTGACGTAATCCTATACCATTCCGACGATCATCTCTCCATCGTCCTCCGTGATCGTATAGTCCGGTGATGGTTGTTATGATTTCATTTTCTTATGTGGGCCTCCTTCCTGTACAGCTGGTCTCTTTGTTCTCCCTGGTTCCTGTGTGATGGGATTTGGGGTGGTTTTTTGTGCTCCCCCAGCCTGTTTCCGTTGTCCATTGGTCAACTGAGTGGTTTTTTTCTTCCCCTTCTGGGTCCCTAGCTGCTCTGAACCATCGTCTGCCTAAGTCAACTTGCTTTGGCCTGTTCTTCATTTCTTAGGTACTGGGATTTTCGGAGTTTGTGTGTCCACCTGTGTAGCCCCTCCTTCTATTGTTTTTCCTGGTACTTCCTTGGGTATGGTTGGGATCCTCCATTCATGCTGCCATTCGCTGATGATCATCTCGATATCACCCTCGGTGATGCAGTAGAGCATTTGTAGCCACTGTTTATCTGGATCTTGCCTTGTTTGTATCCACATAGCTTGTCGCCTGGCCCAGAAATTGGCGATGTCCCCATATCACACGATAGCCTCTAGTGTTATTCTCCATGCTTGGCTGATGGATTCCTGTATGTCCTATAGGTATGTTTCGAATACGATTCCATTCTCTCTCTTATGATTCATATATGGTGTGGATCTCAGTACGCAATATATTTCTCCCTCTGGCTATGGTCTAGTACAAAATATTACGTGTTCGGGTTCTCGCCATCCCATGAAGGATATGAGGGTGATCATCCATGAGTAATGAAATTTTGTACCTACATCTTGTGCGTCTTTACAGTCCACTTGGAACAATTTTGATAGGTATGGCACCCAGCTCATGGAGATGCCTTTTGTGCATTGAGATGCAACAACGATGACTCCTACTGATACTTCTTCTTTGAGGAATTTTCTTAGCAGTTTGTAGGCTAAGATATTTGCACCCAATTGTGTGGCTGTATTGTTGATCTATTTGATTATGATGCCTCTTTTTCCCCTGTCGGTACCATATTTATTCTTCGTTTCTTTTGCCAATGTATTTTCCTTGGTTTTATCATCTAGAATTAGCGTGGGATCCATGCCTTGGGTGGGTAGTCCTGTTATCTACATGATAAGCTCGACAGTTATGGGGACGGGTTTGTCCAGCCATATATCCCCTTTGTGCATAACTACTAACAACTTCTTGATGCATGTCATTGCGTATTGGCCTCTGCCAAAGTGTGCTAGCTTCAACAACCCTAAAATTCATGTTTTGTCCAGTCCAGGTGCCCACTGATGTGGCTGGCTGATCATTTCCCCAAGTTGGTTCACGACTATTTTATGCATATAGAAATGTGGTGCAAGTTCTGGGTATTTCATTTTGTCTAAGATGTCATGGTCAGAATACTTAAGTTTCCTGACGTGACCCAATAGCTGTTGGTCTACTTGTACTCCCTTTGGTATGTGTGGTAGTACAATATTTGCTGTTGGTTTCTTTCAAGGTGAGCTTTGTATCTGAACTCTGTCCTCCTGCTACGACGGCTGGTTTGAAGTTATAACAACTCCCGATTTCTTCCCTGTCATCCACTCTAGCCAAGCCCAGGTAGTTCCAATGATATCCTCTTCTAGTTGACCTAAGCCAGGGGATTGCATTTCATCTAGTTGCTCCTCTGCTCCCAAATGTTGTGCCATTCTATTCACTTCCACGGTTGCTTCGGTGTGTTCTGGTTGTATTTCCTGCTGAGTTTCGGCTTCCTTGTTCCAAGGTTCTTGCACCGATGCTAGTGTATCCTGTTCCATGGCCTCTTCTTATGGTTGTAGAATATCTTCTAGTATTAGTGTGGAGTCTACTGGTATTTCCTCTAGCGATGGGATTTCATCAATATCGACGATCTTGGGTTGCTGCTACTCGTTTTCTTCTAGTGGTCCTCAAGACCTAGTTTGAACCCTGGTCGCTCTGGCTGTCTAGCCTGGTTCTGCTAGCTTCGGTGGTGCCATAACGGTGACTGTCAAACGTTTTCTAATTTTGACTGGCTTCAGTGGGTTATGTGGTCTTGCTTTATTCATCGTAGCTCTTATTTCTCTCTCTTTGTTCTTCTTTCGCAAGTAAACCAGTTGTTTCCATGGTCGTGTGTTGTATGGGATTGTCCTGAATCTTGTTGAAGACGTTTCCTCCATTGTGAGATTAATGCACCATAACTGTTGGTTCAATGCATCTGCGGTGGTTTCATACTTTCCATTACGCCTACTTTGTCGTCTCTAGTTGGTGCATTTAATGTGGTGTCCTATCGACCCTTGCCTTGATTTAATTCTGCCTTATGCTGTCCCGTCAGCCTGCTTTTGTCGACTTTCCTTTTCTCGCTTATTTCCCTTTTGATATGACCATTATCCTTGCCTTTTCTATCTTCGTGTTCTAACTTGCATGCAGCCTGTGTATCTCTGGCATGTTGCGTACTGTTTTAGCCTCGTTTCCTTCTTCTTCTTTTTTTTACTGCATGGTGGGTGGTCGACTTTCCTTGTACAGCTTCAGTCGGATCCCATTGATCATTCCTTCGAGGTCTGTGCCTGCTAAATCTCTTAAATGTACAGCTCCTCTGTCTGTTACCAATTTTACCTCGTATGGTCCTAGACACTGCATTCTTAGCTTTCCTAGGTGCTAAAATGACTTACTGTCGTAGAGAAATACTAGATCTCCTTCCTTAAACATTTTCCTCTTGATGTGTCGATCGTGTCACGCTTTGTCTCTTGCTTTCTGTACCTGTTTATGGAATCCTTCCATGATTCGATCTTCCTCCATTGATAGTAACTGGTTTAGTCTTTCCTGTAGTGCGCCTCATTCGGTCATTTGTGTGATCGGTGCTACATGTAGATTGGGTATTAAGAATTCTAAAGGTATGACTGCTTCTTAGCCGTAGACTATTTTAAATGGTGTGTGCCCTGTCAATTTTTTTCATGTGGTCCAATACACCCGTAATACTGCTGGTACCTTTAGGTACCAATCGTCATTGTTGACGTTATAGATCTTTGTCAAAGCATTCTCTAGAATTTTGTTGAAGGCTTCTACTGTGCCATTCGCCTGTGGATGGTACGGTGTGCTTTTCTAGTGATGAACTTCAAACTCTTCAAGCATCGCGCAGATGGTGCTATTTATGAAGTGCATGTCTTGGTTGCTCATCAAAACTCTTGGACACCCAAATCTAGTAATTACTTGTTCAAACAAGAAGTGTCCAGCTGTCTCTACGCTACAATCTCTTACTGGTGCAGCTTCCACCCATCTTGTTAGGTATTCCATTGCAGTGATAATGTATCTTGCCCCGGTTCTTTTAGCTGGTGGGTTGATTGGTCCCACGAAGTCTATTGCCCATTTGTTGAATGCTTGTAACGTTACTTGTGGTTGTAGTGGCATATCATCCCTTCTGTTGGGTTTGCCTACCCTCTGATAGACATCACATCATTGACAATACTATTTCGAGTCTCTATGGATCGTTGGCCACCATAATTCTGCACATAGTACTTTCTGCGCAGTAGATTTTCCTGCATAATGCCCTCCTGCCATTCCTTCATGGGCTTTGGCAATAATTCTTGGATGTTCATGCTCTAGCACGTATCTTCGTAAGATGCTATCTACGCCCATATTGTATAGATGTCCTGTGATTAATTGATAGTTGGCTGCGCGGACTACTAGGTTCTTCTTCTGCACAGTGGTATATTCTCGTGGCGCGGTGCCTGTGCTCAAGTACTGGATGATTTCTGTGAAGTATTCATCAACAATCTATACTGAGAATAGTTGTGCATCCGATAAGTTGTCTTTTAAATTCATCGGTTCTTCTCCATTGGTGACCCTTGATAGGTGGTCAGGTGCTACATTCAATTTTCCTGGTTTAACTATTACCTCGAAGTCAAATTCTTGAAATAGTAATAACCATCGGCAGATTCTCCCCCCCAACACTGGCTTGTTGACTAGGTATTTCAAGGCTGAGTGATCTGTAAACATCTTAAAGTTTTTTCCCAACAAGTAATGTCAAAACTTTTGCAGTGCATAAACCATTGCTAGACCTTCTCCTTCTGTCGTGTTATAATTCTATTCTGAATCTAATAATTTTTTGCTTGCGAACGCTATCGAGTGATCCAAGTCTCTCGCTCTTGGTTGTGCTAGGATAGCTCCAAGTGCTATCGATGATGAATCTACATGTACATGGAATGCCTTTCCCCAGTTTGGGAAGACTAATATTGGTGCAGTGACCATCTTTTCCTTCAGGGTATCCAGACCATGTTGACACTCATCATTCCATTGATACTTTGTATCCTTCCTTAATAATTTGTCCATTGGTGCTATGATCTGCGCGTAGCCTTTGATGAATTTCTTGTAATATCTTGTGTGTCCTAACATTGCTCTTAGCTAGCGGACTATTTTTGGTACTGGTAAGTTAACAATGACGACGATTTTTGCCGGGTCCACTAGAAATCCTTGTTTGCATACTATGTGTCCCAATAATATCCCAAACGGTGTTCCAAATATGCATTTCTTGATATTCAGTGATATCTGGCACTGTCTGCATCGTTCTAACATAAATCGTAAAACTTCCACATGGTTTTTCAATAGGCTATACACTGTCCAATCGTCCAAGTATACTTCGAGAAATTGATGGATGAATTCCTTAAATGCTGCGATGACCACTCTAGAGAATATCACAGGTGCATTCTTCAGTCTGAACGACATGACTATGTACTGATAGGATCCCCATTCTGTCGCAAATGTGGTCTTGTGTCTATCCTCCTATGCTATCATAATTTGATGGTAGCCTGAGAATCCATCAGTGAATGAGTAAGCTTCGTGGCCCCCTACATTCTCTAGTACTTCATCCGTGAATGGTGTGGGAAATGGGTCGTGTAGGCATGCATCGTTCAACTTCCTCAAGTCGAGGCATATCCTGATTTCTCTCCCTTGTTTCTTGTCCTGTACCACCATCGGGCTTATCCATTCTGATTCCTCGACTAGTTAGATGATGCCGGCATCGAGCATCCTATCGATCTCATCTTTAACTTTCTATTTATATATGGGATTCAATATGTAGGGTTGTTTTTTAATAGGTCTCGCATCGGATCTGAGTGGTATTTTCATTTCTCCTAATTCTCCAACTTGCCCTTCATCTCTGTAAAGGTTGTGGGAAAAAGGTCGCTATATTCGCGCAATAATTTCATGATGCTTTCTACTGTCTGTTTGTCCCAGTAATCTCCATTGCTGACCATTTTGGGCTACTCGATAGTGCCAATGTTAACCTTCTTTATCCTGATTGGCACAAATATGACTTTTGATTCTATAGGTGGTCCCTCCACATTTCTCTCACCTTCGAATTCTTCGATCTGAATATCGTGCGGATCATCTTCATTCGGTGCTTCCTCCTGTACCTGGTAACATGACAATAGTTCCTTGACTGTCTTCTTATTTCGTTATTGTTCTTATGTAATAAGTTCTGTGTTCAGTTCTTTAATGAATCTGATGCCTCTGATCTGTTTCAGGGCCGCATCGATGTTGGGGTTCTCATGCTCGAATGAGAAAGTGATTATGAAGTTCTGTTGGAGTGTCACCCATGTCTTGGTTCCTTTGCACAATTCCTGATCTATATACCAGTTTGTTGGTATGCCCTCTAACGTATGAATGAAGTGATGAGGCCATTCCTCTGGTGGTGTCATTTTCCACAGTGTTTTACACTCCTCCAAGTGTTCCGCTAGTGTCCCTAGTCCTTCGTATTTTTGTCATTTGTTATATGTCTGTCTTGCACCGAGCCATATGTGTAATAATCATTTGCATTGATACCAATCTGTGATAGTTTCCTTGTGTGCGCCCCACCATATTGCAGGTGCGGCCTTTAGTGCTAAATCCAGTGCTAGTAATCTCTAGTTTTATAACACTTCATCTTCATATTGTGTGAAGAAAGTTTTCAAATCATTCAGTCCATGAAAACTGGGTGGTTCCTTGATTTCTATGCCTACCCATCTTACTGTGCGGTCTATTCTGGCACATATTCTTGTGGATACTTCGTGTAGTCTCTGTTTCTAGTTTTCTAACCTGGTGTCCGAGTCTATTTCGCATGAAGTAATGCTATGCCAACTGAGTACCCCATTTGTAGTTGGGTTTACGTAATCCTCATTGCGTGTAGTTGTTCTGTACAATTGGCCGATCTCGTCTAAATCCAGACAAGTGGGTTCTACGAACCTCTCCCCTTCTAATGGGTTTAGTGGTGCTATGACCCTGTAGTCTCCTGACTCAAATGCGATTTTTCTAGTTTTCAAGTTAATTATGGCCTGGTTGTCGAACGCCCAGTCTAGTCCAAGTAGTGTCGGGTAAGGTGTTGTGCCATCTACGATTTCAATGACTTCAAAGTTTTCCTTAGTGCGCACTCCATCCAGGTCTACTGTTACTCCTTTCAGTCTACCGATTGGTAGAACTCTATGTTGATTTGCTAGTTTTAATTGAATGGTTGAGTATCCCAATGTTGGTTCTCCCATGCATTGCCATGTGGTCTTTGGTAGCACATTCACTTCGGATCCTAGGTCAAGTATAATATCTCCCATATTGAAATCCCCAATGTTAGCATTTAGTCTAAATTCCCTACTTGTTCTTCTTCTCGTGTGTAGGTGGTTGACAATTTTCAATTCTAGTTTTTGTTCCGTCTTGCTGCTACATTTCTCTAGGATGTTTTGTAGTATTTTCACAGATGAAGGATTGCTTAATACTCTGACACATGATTGCAAAAATGCTTTGATAATACTTACTTGTCCCTTGGGTTGCACTATGTTGGTATGGTCCAGTGATGGCGACATCTCGTATTCCAGAGCTTCTTGGCTTTGTTGTGTAGTCGACACTATGTCCTTCTTCTGGAATTCTTGTCGGGCTTCTGTAAAGATCTCTTTTTCCTTGTGCATGTTGAACTGCTTCTTGGGGTCCGCATTCTTCTTTACCCATTGGTTCTATGCTGGTTCATGTTGAACTGCATCATTTCCTATTTTCGTTCCTCCTCGAGTGACTATGTTGATGTTTCGTCCGTCATCCCTTGCTTTGGCTGAAATCCATTGGACATTCTGATTGTTTTGGTTCTGTTTTTCCTGAATCTTTACTAGTAATGTTGGAAATTCCTCTGTATCATGGTCCGATGCATGACAATACATACAATTCACTGGTGGCAGTGGACATTCCCATGCATAATTTCCTGGTTGCTAGCAATTGTGACATGTGACAGGTCCTCTACTGCGTCTGAAACCTCCTCTGGCTCGTCCTGCTCCTCTATATCCTGTGCGATCACCTCATGGTGTATTATACTATGGTGCCTGATTATACTATGTGGTATTGTACTGGGGTTGTGCCATATTGTACTGTGGTTGTGCGTTATTGTACTGTTGTTGCATAGTATTATATTGTGGCTATGCAGTGTTGTATGGGGCTGGGGCTTGATTGAACTGAGGTGTTGCTTGCCCAATCATCATTTCAGCCTATACCCTGTATGCGTATGATGTTCTTTCTCACATCATCTCCATAGTTTTTCAATCTTTATCATCGTGGCCCACTGATTTACAAAAGGTGTAGTATGAATTCTTTGGGACTGTCTGGTATTTCTGCATCATCATGTAGTGATAGGGGTCATGACCTGGTTTCTTGCATATTTCACACCGTAATCCTCCTTGTGGTAGTGGGTTTGGCATACCTATCACCATATACTGCGCAAATGTTGGTCATTCGTTCTTATGTTGTCCTTCTGACCTACAGGTAGTGCACCAAATGGCTTCTCGTTTATCCTTGTTCTTATTCTAGTTTAGCTAAAATGTTAAGTTCTTCAAATCCTCCTTCAGTTCTTCGAAAGATGGGTTTGTCTGCTGGTATTGGTTCTCTTCCAATTGTAAGGCTACCTATAGAGCCTTTGCCTACGTCTGAAACTTCTATTGTCATAAGGGGTATTTTAAGTGTGGGAGTAGTGAGTTGACAAATAGATGCCGATGCTGCATATCAGTCATAAGATATTTTAACTTCCCTTTTAATCGCTTGAATCTCTTATCGATCTCCCATATAGATTCTCTTGGTTTCTGTATTTTATCGATCATATCGTTCATGTACTAATCGTTTGAGCTCAATTTCTGAAACTCATTGATCAATAGTTTCTTAATGTCGGCCAGTGTCCTTATCACCCCAAGAATGATGTTCGTGTCTAGAATCATGTACTAGTCTAGCGCGCAGTCTCGTAGCATGATCGCTAGCTGCGCGAGTTTGGTATCTTCATCGTTGATTTTCTTTGCTTCCCATAACTTTGCACAAATGAACAAATGCTTCTCAGGGTCTTCTGTTGCTTCACCTCGAATCTCTTGTAATCTGATAGTAGGATCATGTCCTGCCATTCTGAATAATGAACTACTCCCTCCTCCACGCGGTGTAGATATTTGACTAAGATTTCTTGAACTATCTCCTCTAGTTGTTGCACCTTGTGTAGATGTAATTCTTGTTGTCAGACTCCCTCCGAACTTCGGTTGTCTAAACGGTGGTGTTATTTTTGGTGTATTGGTCACACATGGGTTAATGGGTTCCACACTGACATTAATATGGAAAGGATGGTTGCCTTCTCCTCCTGATATTGGGCCTCTTGTTTTCCTCTTGTAAGTGGCATGTAGAATTTCCTCAATCTGCTCCACAGCTCAAAGATCCTCTAACTCTTCCTCATCGCTCGCCAAGCCCTCCTTTTTGGGTATGACTCTCTTCTTGGTGTTCATCTTATATTGGTAGGGTACTCTGCTACACGTCATTCCTGATGATGCCAAGATCCACTTAAGTTGGTCGTCATCCATCAAGATTGGGTCCAAGGGTTCCTCCTCCTTCTTGTCTTTATCCTTCCCTCATTCCATTCCTCCTCTCTCTATCAATGCTTCACCCCTTCCCCCATGCACGTAGGGAAGTCTAGCTGTCTGACTCCATTGTCATCACACCTTTGTTATATAGCAATATCTTGATAGAAGTATACAGTGATCGAATGTAACTCCTTTGGGACCTCGTAGAAACTCTTGCTCGAATGTGCTGTATGACTTCATTGTGTCTACTGCAAATTCAGTATTGAAGCCTGCCACAATCCTGTCAAGCCAACAGTCTACTACGCGGGTAAATTTGTTGTTCACGTACTGCAACTAATCAATTTGTATTGGGGTCCAATCTAGCTGTTGGATTTAGTTCGTCGCATGGTTATCCTTTAACCTTAGGATCCACTCCTGTAGTAGATGTGGAAACTCACAGAAAAAGAGTTCGTGTAAATCAGTAAATACGTATTTATCCAAATATTTACACGGTGTCATTCTAGGGTTTCTATTATCTTTTTATGCAAACTCTAGTTCTTTAGTTCTCAACCAACCCTCGATTTTCTCTTTTGTGGGGTTCCAAGGTCTCAACATTCCTGTCTAATGGCTCATTATTCCTCTGTTTCGCTCCTTCAGTTCTTGTTCACTCTATCTCATCTCTTCAGTCCTTTCTTGTTCCTCTTAACACGACAACGAAACCATTTTTTGGTTTCTTATCCTTTTTCTGGTCATCCGAGTTATTGACCCAAGGTTCATGTAATTCAGGTTTCCAACAAATCCTCTAAAACTATCGGCCCTCCTGGTAAACCAAAAGGAAACACAATACACAGAATGTACTACACAGTCTCACCCGAGATAGCTTTAAATGGGTGACTGTAAGACTCAGGTGTCTACAGCCTAGGATTGAGTAGGAGATAGGGGTTTCTTGACAATATACCCATGACATGAGTTGCCAATGCATTCTACTTATCTCTCCCGGTCGCATATGTACATTTTACAGGTTAATTCCCACATAGCATAAACAAATTCATAACTATGTATTTAACTCATTCATCAAGTCTAACCATTAATTACTGAAAGAAGTTAAAGACATGCATGCATTCATCAAATTACACAAATATTACCATGGTTCACCCCCTCCTGGGATACATCCACAAAGATTTGTCTTCTATCTCTTTTATTATGGTAGTTCTGCATTCCTAGTGTTGAGTGCTTACAATTTCCCTCTTACGGGTAAGATCTATATGAGGCGAACTAGATCACATCAAGCTCTACAACCTGTGGTCTAATTCTCAGATCCTCCTTCTTCTCTCAGTCCTATCTCAACAACTTACAAAATAACTCAAAACAACATTACATATCGCCTTCTCTCATGCGTAGCTACATTTGTAACAACCAATGACAAAAAACCTTCATAACCTTAATAACAAGAACAACCCTATATGATACCTTTGTATCTATAGTTATACATTTCAGGCTCTTCATCCATTTACAATGTATTACCAAAACCCTAACCCTACCGACGTTAGGTCTTCCTCCCATGTGCGTGTTGTTCTTCCTCTAGCTGTCACTTTCCTTGTGAATGCTTTCTTGCATGTGCGCATGTTGTTATTTTGCCAGCTGTTACTTCGACTTCTGCATGCTTTCTTGCCCACGATCGTACTTCTCTTCCCTTCATCTTGGTGCCAATAGTATGCAAGGGAGATACTGGGTAAGTTTCACATGGAGGGCTGCAAACCCATGGATACTCCTCTTCCAGGAAGCTGGAGGAAAGAGGATGCTACTTCTGGAGAGGTAGTGGATGCTACTGTCTATCGACAGTTAGTGGGTTCACTAATGTATCTAGTGAACATGAGACTAGACATTTTCGATGTAGTTAACCAGTTGAGTCAAGCGATGGTTAAGCCTACCAATATATTTTGGAAGGTGAGAAAGCATGTCTTGAAATACCTGAGGGGCACATCTGAGTATGGATTATGGTACCGACAGATGGATGAGGTGAAGTTGCATGGCTTCACGAATGCAGATTAGGCGGGCAGCCCAACAGACAAAAAGAACACATCAGGTGGGACCTTTAGTATCTGATCTACAACTGTTTCTTGGTACAGTAGGAAACAGAGATCCGTGGCACTCAGTTCAATGGAAGTGAAATACATGGCAGTGAGTCAAGCTTCATGTGAGGCTATCTGGATGAGAAAGATCTTGGTTGGTTTGTTTGGTTCTCATTTAGATCCGACAATGATTCATTGTGATAATCAGAGTTTCATTAAACTCTCTATTAATCTTGTGTTTCATGATAGATGTAAGTATATAGATATCTGGTATCATCATCTCATAGATTGCGTGCAATGGAATATCATGTTGCTTCAGTACATTCCTAAGAAAGATTAGGATGCAGACATTTTGATGAAGGTGAGCACTACGAGCAAATTCGAATACCATATAGATAGGATTGGGGTGAAGGATAATCCCTTTATTGTTGAGAGGGAGTGTTGAAAAGTCAACAAGAAATGTGTGTCTAATTTATTTTTCCCTTAAATAAACTGGACAATAAATATTAATCTATTATCTCATAATTACTTGAAAATAGTTAACTGAAATGGAAAATCAGTTAGCTATAGGAAATTTGAGTTCAAAGGTTGACTGCTGGGACATCCAAGTCGAATTAGTTGTAACTAAGTGATTCGAAGTTGTAACAGAGTTGGATGTGTAGTTATGCGAGTTGTGAAGTAGTTTAAATCAGTTAAGTGAGTTAAGCTCAGTTGTACTACTGAACTTACACTAGTGAGAGATTGTTGGAAAACTGAGAGGGTGGGGGGGTGAATCAGTTGTTACCGTGCTTAAAGAATAATGCTCATTCTAAGCTCTTTTCAGAGAACTTAATGAAAATCACAATAATACAGGGAAGTAAGCAATAGAACATTCAACATCATTCACACATATGAGATACACAAAGACAGATATTTCCCGAGGAAACCCATAAAGGGTAAAAACCTCTTCTTCTTTATATGATAAGTAATCTTTACATTCTGTACATTATCATACTTATGAGCACC
>ML778430.1:231884-248864 GCA_009831015.1 Picea engelmannii
ATTCAAGCTATAAAACTCAAAAAGAGGGATAATGTAGAAAAATACAATTTTACTATGTTTAAATCAATGCCAAAGGGGGAGATTGTTGGAAGTATGGTTTTCATCGATGTCAACAGTGCGTAGGACACAAGCTCAAAGAAACAACACTGCATCACGCAGAGATTACGTAGGACGCAAGCTCAAGAGAAATAATGCTACATCGCATAGAACACAAGCTAAAACAAATAACTCTAAATCGTGTAGAGATCGTGCATGACACAAGTTCAAAGAAATAACATTGATATCATGCAGGATGCAAGATTAGGAGAAATAGCGCTACATCGCGCAGAACACAAGCTCAGGTAAATAACACTGCATCGCGTAGGACACAAGCTCAAAGGAATAGCATTGAGATCACACAGGATGCAAGCTCAGGAGAAATAACGCTAAATCACGTAGAAATCACGTAGGATGCAAGCTTAGGAGAAATAGAATTGCATTGTGCAGAGATCACGAAGGACACAATTCAGAAGAAATAGCGTTGCATCGCGCAGGATGAATAGCATTGTATCACGCAGAGATTGAACCGTCGAAAAATATTCTAGATTAACGGTGATAGATGCACCATGCCTCGTCCATCTAACCTACCGTGTGAGACATGAAAGTAGTATTAAAACCACATTGTTGAATTCCCTACTATTCACAACATGGAACTAGTATTAAAGCCCCATTGCGACAAATTTTGAGACACGAGAAGTGCAACTCCATTTCATCAAGTTTTGAGACACGAGAAGGGCAACCCCATTGTGAATTTTTTTTGAGACACGAGAGGTGCATCCCCATTGTGACAAGTTTAGAGACATGAGAGGTACAACCCCATTGCGACAAGTTCCAAAGATACGAGAGGTCCAACCCTACTACGACAAGTTCTAAGACACGAAAGACGCAATCACATTGTGACAAATTTCAAGATACAAAAGGAACATCCCCACTACGAATCAAGCCATGATTCTTTCCCTAACTCAAATGCTCTAGAAATGGTTTGAAGGATTCAACGGTTATGTTCCCAAGACAACCAGACATTGAAATCAACGATCAATATTGAATCCTGATCATGATCCTGTGATAGCCGAGTTTTGACGAATCTAGAGCTACGTGTAATGATGAACATGTCAGTCTTAGTCATTTGTTGGGGTTTCTCAGAATCGATCATTCCATAAGGAAGATTGACATAAGAAATAACTAAACTTAATTAATTTAAAGGGGATTTGAAGTCAATTTAAGTTAACTTCAATAATAGTTTATTGTTAATGAAGAGGCACATTGATTCATTGAAGAGACACAATGGTTCAATGATGCACACCATTTGGTAAGATATATAAACCCATATATATAGAAACCATTCGGTGCCCCCTTTAAAGTTGGTTCTTGAATAATTCAGGAGGTTGGAGCCTCCTTCAAGTTGGTGCTTGAAGAAGCAGGGAGTTGCAGCTTCCTTGAGTAGATGCTCAGAAAAGGAAGGGGATTTGTGTCTCCTAGAGTTGGTGCTATAAAAAGGATTGGTGTCCTTCACAATCATAGATTGTTGTTATTTAGACATTGCAATTCTTATTTATGATAAATAATTAATTATTTGTGAATTCATTTTTAATTTACTGTTGTGGTTGAAAAAGTTTTGAAAAATAAATACTAATTACATAAAAGGTAATATTGATTCACCCCCCCTCTCAGTATTTCCAACAATAAGGTCTTTGGATCATTATATATTTAATTTTTATAGATTAAATGTGATTACAAATTAAGTGCAAATATGAGGACTTGTAAAGTGGAAAATCATATACTAAAAGTTCTAATATTGGATTTAAAAGCGCAAAATCATATTCCTAAAGTGATAATATTGGTTTTCAAAAGTGCCAAATCAAATTAAAGAGATAGAAATGTAAAAACAATTGTTACAATGTGAATGAAACATATTTGTTAGATCAATTGAGGCCTTGCTTGCTACACCTGAATGGTGTTAGTGATGTGAGATCTATTGTAAAAAGCATAAAACTAGTTTGTTAAATAATTTAGTAAATAATTTTTCTTAATATTTTCTATGTGTGGTAATGATTTTATGGTTGATAGAGTATTCAGTTTTTTTATATATTCAGTTGTGTGATTAATTTAGTAGAACTTGTAGATGATGTGTAACCAACTTTAAAATTTATGAATGATATAAATTAAACATGATTGAAAATTAAGTGCAAAATCGGGGTTTGTAAAGTGCAAAATGAGATTCTAAAAGTGCTAATGTTAGATTCCAAAAGTGCAACATAAGATTCCTTAAGTGCTGATATTAGTTTTCAGAAGTCAAAATCATATTCTATAAGTGCCAATGTTAGCTTTCACAAGTGCAAAATCAAGTTCTAAAAGTGTTTGTATTGGATTCAAAAAGTGCAAAATCAAGCCGTGAAAGTGCTAATAGAGATTCAAAAGGTGCAATTTTGGAACCCAATATTGGCACTTTTGGAACTGGATTTTGCACTTTATAAACCTCAATTTTGGACTTTAGAAAGGTTGTTTTTTACTTGCCTTTGAAGGGAATTAGACTGGAATTAATCCAAATTTAATGAAATAAGGGTTTGCTAAGTGGCCTTCTGCTTATATAGGAATATTGGTAACTAGTCAATAGAAGAGATAGTTGTGATGTTGCTCTCTTAGTAATGGTTGTATTCCTTTACTTATGATATATAAGGATATGTTTGTTTGTATAGAAGATTATGAATTGTTAATAAGTTGTGTGAATGTTCTTTTAAGTTTCCAAATTTTGCATAATAATGAGTATAGGTTTATGAAGTAGATTGTGGGCAACATTTAATTTGTATTTTTGCTAATCTCATGAGCATATATGGATTACTTATTTAAGTAGTAGGAATTGTATCCCTTAATGTGCTTGAATGCTTAAGAAGCCTTGTGTATGTAAATAATTCTAGCATATTATGAATTCAATTACATTGAAAAGTAGGCTTTATGAAAAATGAATATGTTACAATTGGTTCATTCTTGGATTGTAGATCCGATTGAGACGCTGTGTTAATGTTTTTGGATGAAATGTTGAAGTATTGAGATTTGTTAGACTCAAACTTGTTTGTTTTAAATAAATTTGTTGTCTCATTCTTCAGTTAGTCTTCAATTTGGGTTAGTATTGTTGATGTTGCTGAAGTAGTGCTAAGGGGCACTACATATTTAATGACCATAATCATTATACTAGGAGAAAATGAATCATATTATGAGACATAGAGAATTACATTAAATATCTAATGAGTTATGATTCAAATTACAAGAATATCAGAGGTAATACCCTTGATGTATCATGGATTTGCTTAACAAATTATTCTTTGGTTCATAGGTAACAAATTGTTCTTGACAATATTTCAATTTGAAAATTGTACAAATACGAAATCCTATTGTTTTGGTATATGTCGAGAACATTTTTACGACATTTACTTCTCATTATGATCCTTTTACAATGCACATTCTATCAATGTGACTTTATACCTTGAGGGTTAATTACTAATAATGATTTTTTTAAATACATTAGAAATTATAAGAAACATCATCACCACGAAGAAAAGGATGTCATCTACTTGTCAACAAGATGATAATCATTTCATGCTTTAACAACATCACAACTTACAATAATGAAAAAATATACTAAAAAGTAATCAATTATTAATAAGTGTAACAAAATCCAAGTGTTTCTTCTAAAGTGAAAAATATGACAAGAAGATAAAGCACATAATATGACAACAAGATCTTGTTGATATTTGAATAAATATAATATAGTATGATAGTTAAGGAGTAAGCTAATCTTGTGGTAAACAAGCCATATTTCTAGACACAAATTTGATAATAATTCGATAGAAATTATAGGCATGAACAAAGTTCTACCATGATCCAAGATTCATTGCTATAGTGGGAAAACCCCCCTAAAGACTACACTAGGGTTCAACATGTAGGCAGATATGACCGTCTAAGTCTCCTACTTTTTAAAAATTACCCCAAATACATCCCACATTCATGCATAAAACACAAGGTAAAAGGATCCGATAACTCTACCTTAAACTCCGCATCCGATGTCGATCCTTTTTCGTTCGGTTGCTCCTCGACTACAAATCTCCTCCCAAGGTCAACCTGCATTCATAAACAGACAAACAAATAACTACGAACATGCATCTTATATATGAATTAGTGGGTTAGATGTCATAATGAAATATAAATCAACCATAAATATTGAACACATGATATTCAGGACAAAAAAAGTATTCCTTTTTATATTAATTTCACAAAGTTACTTACAAAGAAATCGACCACTGCTCCTCGAAACTAGTCCAGGCTCCTCTTCACTGAGCTCCAACTGCTGCTTCCATGTATCTTTCTCCTCTTCACCTCTATCTAGGGAATGGACTAGGCTATTAATGGAGGAAAAAGGCAAGAATAGGGAATTTTGGCTCAAAACTCACAATGTGGTTGCAAATTCTTGGGGCAAGGAGGGGATGTGAAACATGAAAAGTTTCATTGTTCTTATGCTTGGATTTGGAATGGGATCCCAACACCTTCTTTTATATGCCAAAAATATAGTTATTCGGTTGGGTGACGGGCTATAGGTGGTCAATTGGTTAAGAAACTACCCAAAAGCCTGTAACTCCTTGCAACTTTTTATTTTTTGAAACTTTTGTGGGTATACGCGGGCTGTAATGGTGCAACTAGCATACATACCTGGGCTATAGTGGTACAAACTAAGTACATACGTGGGAAGTAGTGGTGTAGGGCACATACATATTCAAAAATAGTGTTTTTAAAAAGAGTTGTTCAATGATGGCTTGGAAAAAATAACAAGTAAGAAGGCCTGATGCAAGGTATGCATGTATGGTGAAATTTAGGGTTATAACAGATTCCCCCTAATGTGAGGTCAGAAGAGCATATGATGGCCAAAATACATTACAAATATTCACCAATTTATGAAGCAAGTGAGCCTGGGACTAGAGTTCGGGAGGTGCCATCTGTAAAATAACAATTGTCTCACCGAGGCAAGCATACCCATGCTCGGGATGAATTAAATCATGGATGCCAATCAAATACACTACAGATCCATGTCATATAACTATATAAAGTGTATCCGTGAGAAATACACATTGGATCTACATCTCAAAATCAAAGATATACATGTATAGTATCCATCTTCAAGAAGCCGGTGACGCTTGATGGCTGGAGATGAGGCTTTCAAAGATCAAGCAACAACTTCAAAATCTTCAAAAATCGTGTAGGAGTGTAATTTGAGTGTACAAATTCACTACCTAGAGGTCTTTGATGGCTCGTTGGGAACAAATAAGAAGATCTTGATGATCAGGCAGAGAAATTCATTGATTTCGAACAAGGACTTGATTGGACTTTCAGGATGATTGGGCATGAGGTCAAGAGACAAATTGCAGAAGGGCCGAATCAAGTTGGGTAAAAATTCCCTTGGATAATAGCATGACAAATGATGAGACTTAGGCATCATGGCACTGCCATAAGTTCATGATGTAGGAGGAAACACAAACTCTCCATGTGTTTGGAAGAATAACCAAATGGAGGAGGACATAGCTCTATGTAGCGAGAACAACTTTCTAAGGTCATATTAAATCCTAGAGCTTGATAAACAAACAAAAGAATGTTCTTTGTCCAAGGGAAACTCATTGTGCTGCCAAAAAAAATAAATTACTTTTCCCATCCTCTTTTTGGGTTATATTTGATTTTTTTTGTCTTTTTCAATAATTTTGGAAAGCTTGAAAAAGAATAAAACAATGCTACGTTACAAAGGAGGAACGAGTGTCGCAAACATACTAGTTCTAAGCATAAGGAACACACTGATGCTCATAGCAAGGAGACATGTGTAGGAAAAGGACAGATGGGAAAATTCCTCCATGGGTCAAGGTGTCAAAACATAGAGGCAAAGTGCTGCAAGGCTTGCGTATAAGGCATGCTTCAAATGGTTCAGTTGAGAGCAACATGGAGCCGACATTAGGCCAAAGACGCAGGGATGCAATTGCGATTGATAAGACACAAAAACCCCATTCAATGTATGTCTAACGAGCCCAGAGAAGGTAAGCTCAGTGGGTTTTCATTTTTAGAGAGTCTGAAAAAGCATAAAAGAAGACTCCGCTGGTGTACCTTTTTTGAAGGTAGTCTAGTCGGTTCGAAAAAAGGGTAAACTAGAACTTAAAAGACGTCTATTCAAAACCATTTTAACGAGTGTGACAAAGACAAGATCACTTAGCAATATTTTCAATTTTAAGGAGTCTAAAAAGAGCTTAACTATGGACTCACAACCTTTTTCTAGATTTAGTCTCCTTAGCTCGAAAAAGTATAAAATCTACTTAGGATAACTCTCCCAATGAGATGAATCTCCCGAGGTGTACCTTTTTCCTCCTTAATCTACAGGCCGAAAAAAGGGGTAAACTCATGAAAGTATATGTTTTTCTGAACGAATTTAACGAGTGTGAAAGAACAAGGTCACTCGACGATCTTTTAAATTTTAAGGAGTCTGAAAAGAGTTTAACTATGGACTCCATAGGGGATGTTATTCTATACCATTTTAACGAGTGTGAAAGAACAATATCACTCAACAATCTTTTCAATTTTAGAGAGTCTGAAAAGAGCTTAACTATGGACTCCGTGGGGGTTCCTTTTTCGTAATTTTAGTCCCTTAGGCCTGAAAAAGGGTTAAACTTATACTTGAGAATACTCTTCTAGTGAACCAAAGTTCCTAGAGTATACCTTTGTTCGTAAAATTGACCATCTGGACTGAAAAAGGGGTAAACCAACACCGGATAGACGTTCCTTCAGGTTTTAGTTTGGCGAGCATGAAGGACAACAAGATCGCTCGACAATCTTTTCATGTTTAGAGAGTCTGAAAAGGGATTAAAGAAGACTGCAGGGGACTACTTTATCAAGTAATCCCAACCAAATCACTTGTACCAAGAAGGGGAAGCAAGGGATCCCATGCCCCCATTGGATAAAACGACGGATCAATTGTCGAGACCAAGTCTCGAGAAGGAAAAATGATTTCATAGGTTCCTGCTCAACAACAATTGAACGTCGAGGATAAAACGCCACATAATTAACCCGTGGCGGGGTAGCATCTACACGAACACTAGGAACATATCAAGGGGCAGCCTGAACTAATGCCGAATTAGGATGGTGATTATTAGATGCCAGCTGGTCAATAGTGATAATGCTTCCATTATGAGGGAAATGCATCACCTGAAAGAGTGTAGAGACCACAACATTCATAACATATACATAATCACGCCCGAGAAGCATATTGAAATCTAATGGGCCTTACACCACTATAACATCAACAAGGACAATATTCTCACTTAATGAGATAGGCAACTGAGGAAGAACCCCCAAATATTCACTAGGACATCTATCAAAATCCAATGACTCATGTGAAGCAGACACAAGCTCAAGAGATCCCAAGACTTTCCAAACCGAGGAGGATAAAATAATTGTAGAGGCTCCTTCATCCACAATACATCGATAAATGTTTGTTGAATTAACTTCAACCCTTATTTGAAAAGGTGTGGGATAAGGAAGACGAATCTCAACAAGGTCATTCCAATCAAAGGAAACCATCCTAGGGCTTGGACGGGGTGTGCTCGAAGTGAGCAGAATGCCCCCTTGTTCTGAAAGTATTGAACTAGAAATGCTAAAAACATAATCGGTAGACACATCACTCCCCAAGAGAAGAGTGGGATCAGTATAAGATTGCATCGATATGACCACTTTGGTAGACTCAACACTCTCTAAGAGAAGAGTGGGATCAACTGAATATTGCATTGACATGACCAATTTCTCAACCACTGGATGAATAGGCTGTGAGACAACATGGTCTACAGGCACATCACCCTCCAAAAGAGGAGTGGGATCAACTGAAGACTGCATCAACATGACCACTTCATCAACCAAAGGCTGAATAGACTATGAGGAAACCTCAGAAGATTCAGAACTAGAAGAGCTTGAATACAGGGACCACAATCTGCTTACCTCTAGAAGGCTAGGGCATAAATGAGTAAGGTGATATCCCTTGCAAATATTACAAGGGAACTTAGGCCTACATCATATTCATCTAGGTTTCTCAATAGAATTAATGCCCCCAACATGACTAGCAATGGCTAGTTGCACATCTCCAACATGACTTGCAGAAGTTGGTGATTGGTCGATAACATGACTCGTAGAGGCTACATACCTATTGCCAGTATGACTAGTAGTGACTAGATTTTCCCCCCCAACATGACTTGCAGAGGCTGGGTGCTAGCCCCCAACATGACTTGTAGAGGCTGGGTGCTGGTCTTCAAAATGACTTGTATAGGTTGACGACCTATCTCCAACATGACTTGCAGAGGTTGGTGATTTCTTCTTCCTATTCTTCCTCTTTCTATTTTGTTTAGACTTTCGGTTACTAGTAACTGTACTTTCACCAGAGGCGGGAGAAGTAGGAGGAGAAGACTCCGTTGATGAAAGAACAAAAACATGATGCCCATGACATAAAGTGCTTAACTAATAAGTGTCAATAGCATTTGGGACATTTGGAATGGTACCCAACCAAATCGATAGTCCCACATTCAACCCAGGAATGTGCAAAGTGACCATCAAAGGGACACCAATGTTTCTGAAGAAAGGAAAAGCACAAGAATCCCATTGTGAAGGGGTTCCTTGGTTGGTATCTTCAGTAACTTTAGCCATGGATATATTGTGCATAGGTTCTCCCCTTGTGGGATCATTCAAGTCTGAAAATGTCTCACACACTGACTCTGGTGAACCAGTGGTATAAAAACAACGCCTATAAAGGGGCGTCTCCACCTTTCCAAGAGGAAGACTGGAGAGTCCTCACGAATGGCGGAGTGGGTGGTCTACCACCCTAGGTCAGAGACCCAAAGCAATGACTAACTAACTCACTATGGAAAACTAGGGAGAACAGAGAACACAATAAAAGTTCCTAAAGGAAAATCAAGTAGACGACTAATTAGTAGGAAGGAAAGTTACACCAACCAACACTAGAGAAACTTACTGGTACAAGTGAAAATCGAACACAGAAGCACCCTCCGGGTATACTCTACAAAGTTTGGTCTGATGAATGCCCTAGGTACCATGATATACCGCCGCAGTCACCTATGTAAGTCTCTAATATAAAGACAACTAGGTTTCCATCTTGCGAACAGTCACCAGGTAGGTACAGTTGACAATCGGGTGGACCGCAATGAGTAGGGTATCAAGCCCGAAACCTATCGAGGGTATCGAAAGCAAGTGGTCCAGAAGACAAATGAGGACCTCGAACGAATTCAAGATTGACGAAGCTCCATGGAAAATGCAACCGACAGTATCCCACGACAAGTCCTCTATATGTGTTTCCCACTATGCTTGGTCCGGCTTTGGAGGGGTTATCTCCGCTAACTTTCCACACACGACCTTGTGTTTAGCCCCTATGTTAGAGGGGGGTCCCGAATAACTTTCACATTTACTGGAATTTTTACACTCCCTAGCTTAGACTCCTATGTTTGTTTATAAGCCTTGAAGAGTTTCCTCTCCAACCTAATTCAAGGCTCTAGCCTAGACTAGTTGATTGACCCTACAAACATAAAGTCTATTTGATTTTAGTTTAGCGTTCTTTTTAATGGCTTGATTTACATAAAGGGTGCGGTAGTGCAACTGATGTTGTTAAGACTCTTGAAAAAAATGAAACTTATAAGAACACTAGAAAAGAAGGATTTTCTTTCTTATTTTTCTTTTGAAATGCTTTTAAGATGAGAATAAAATAGAACACTATGCTAATTTCTTTTTCTTTTTCAAATAACAATGCAAAGAAAATGCCAAGAAAGAAAGAGACCTAACAAACTAATTTTTTTTTATATATTTTCTTCCAATCAAAGAAGAAGTAACAAAAGATGCTAAAAGAAACTAATGAATACACGATTCATGCCCCCCCCTGACCATGAGGGGGATTTTTTTTTTAAATGCAACTCATTTTTCTTAAAATTCAAGCTAAAAATGATAGGAAACACAAGAAATCTTTAAAAGATAATGAAACTAATATCAAACCCAAGCTTCAACTGTAAAAACAGAGACACTGTACTTAATCAAGAAACCCCTGAGAAGAAAGACTTCAATCAGGGAAGAGGTTGACTGCCTCTCCTTTAAGAAATAAAAAATCTTGACACAAGCACGCTACTGACACCTAAGCATCCTGCGTATGTATGCGGGCTTTCTATAAGGTAGGGCACGTATGTACGCATGTAAACCCACTACAGGCTACATACACCTCTATAAATTCTCAAAAAGAAAATTAACAGGTAGACTGACAGGGCAGGGAGTACTGGTATGGAAGACTAGAATCCCTTAAATACTTAGAAACTTACAGAAAACTCAAAAAAGGTGTTAAAACCAATTAAAAACACTCGAAACTATCCCCTAAAAACCCTAGAGGCCTCCCTAGTATGATCGCCAATTCTGCTATAGCAGGAAACCCCCCCTAAAGAATACATTAGGGTTCAACATGTAGGCAGATCTGGCCATCTAAAGTCTCCTACTTTTTAAAAACTACCCCAAATACACCCCACATTCATGCATAAAACACAAAGTAAAAGGATCTGGTAACTCTACCTTAAACTCTGCATCCGGTGTCAATCCTTTTGCATTCGATTGCTCCTCGAATACAAATCTCCTCCGAAGGTCAACTTGCATTCATAAACAAACAAACAAAGAACTACGAACATGCATCTTATATATTAATTAGTGGGTTAGATGTCATAATGAAATATAAATCAAACATAAAGATTGAACACATCATATTCGGGGCAGAAAAAGTATTCCTTTTTATATTAATCTCACAAAGTTACCTACAAAGAGATCGACCACTGCTCCTCAAAACTGGTCCGGGCTCCTCTTCATCGAGCTCCAATTGCTGCTTCCATGTATCTTTCTCCTCTTCACCTCTCTCTAGGGAATGGATTAGGCTAGTAATGGAGGAAAAAGGCAAGAATAGGGAATTCTGGCTCAAAACTCACAATGTGGTTGCAAATTCTTGGGGCAAGGATGGGATGTGAAACGGGTAAAGTTTCGCTATTCTTATGCTTAACTTTGGAATGGGACCCCAACACCTTCTTTTATATGCCAAAAATATAGTTATTCGGTTGGGTGACGGGCTATAGACGGTCAATTGGTTAAGAAACTACCCAAAAGCTTGTAACTTCTTGCAACTTTTTATTTTTTGAAACTTTTGTGAGTATATTCGGGATGCAATGGTACATCTAGCATACATACACAGGTTGTAGTGGTACAACCTGAGTACATACGCGAGCAGTAGTGGTGCAGGGCGTGTACATAAAAAATAATGCTTTTAAGAAGAGCTATTCAGTGATGGCTTGGCAAAAATAGCAAGGAAGAATGCCTGATGCCAAGTATGCATGTATGGTGCAATTTAGGGTTATAACATTCATGTATGGTGGAACAATGCCCGTAGGGATTTTGCCTAATTTTGAGTCAATCTAGAACGTTAAAAAGTCAATCAATTTTCTGGATTGATAGGAAATTTGACTTTCTATATCAACAATGGAAACAAATAATATTAAAAAATTAATTGAAGAAAATAATATCAATGTTCATAGATTATTTGGTTAATGGATTTAGGAAGAAGAATATAAAATATTAAAGGAATGTAACTAAATGATTTTAAAAAGAGAAATAAATACATTAAGATTTAACTTGAAAAAGACTTAGAGAAAGATGGAGAGAGGAAATACAAAGATCGAATATTGATACTAGTCATATGTTTATGAGGAATCACAGAAAGAGTGCACTCTCTTAACATTTAAGGTCGAGAAAAAGTGAGTAATAAATTACAATGAATTTATATTCTACGTAGACTCTAAGCTCTAGACTAGTGATAAAGTATTTGATGTCGAATGCTCTTTCGAAAGTTGGTAGGAGCCATTTATTTCTTATTACATGTTTGAATAAAGAAATAATAATATAAGAAGACCTCATTAAAATTAAATCTATAAATATGTAATAAATTTCTTTAAAACTAAAACTTTATATATGTATATTTATATGTACATGTCACATGTCCTTCTTCATAGATGCCACGGTCCCTAATGTCACACAACACATATAACTCATTTCTACGTGTTTATTGACATTATTATGTTTTCATATCACTGTTGTATTAGTGTTGACATAAAGTTATCAACATTATTTCTTAAATATTGTCTACTTTTATTGCATTTTAAATTATATTTATCAACATCTATTATAAAGCTATTATTATAAAACCTTACTAGTTAACCAATTTCACTACGATGTTTTATGTTTTCATTTTAATTTTTAAAATTAAGATATGGAAATTTATGAAATTAAGATTTGGAATTTTCTAAATCAAGAGTTGGGATTACAGAGCTAAAATGTTGTTAAGTGTTTTCCTTCATGCCTTGTAGATATGAAACATAGTAGGTTGGAGAAGATGCATTTATTAAGCATGTACTTATTGTTTTTGGTCTTAAATTTAAAAATAGACATTTCACAATTGATTAATATATGAGAATTGAATACCTTTGAGTTCTTTTGTAATAATGATAGTGGGAATGAAAATTTCCAACCTTTCACAATTCATCTATAGTGTCATCAACTAGTATTGTGCACGAAATCCATTCGAGTGTTGACTAGTTGTTGATACATGGGGTAAATGCTTGCTCAATCTTCAAGTTCCACATACTCTATCCAAGTGACTTGATTGATAAAAATATGTGATACGAAATAATAATATGGATTTGGGGTTAAAAATAGGATACCTTCTTAGAATATGTTCACCTTGGAATAACCTTTGGAGATATATTGAATGACAACGCCAGAAGGAAGCTTACAACAATGCGACAAATATGCTTGTGTATTTTGTATCGTATTATCTACAAAGACATCTACAATTGTGCACACTCTTTTACTTTCTCAATTTTTCATGAACATTGAAGTTCTTTTTAGTCATGTCATAGATTTAAAATTCTTCTTTAATATTAGATAGATAATGTTCCACACACAACATAGTTATTCATGGTTATATTCAATTGATTAATGCAAATAATTAACAAAAGGGACTTGAAGTGATAGAAGATATCAATCAAAACATGTATAAATAAATATCATGTGGTAATACTAAAAGGAATAGAACATCCAATTACCTTATAACAAAATGGTGGTAATAAGTGTTTTTGTCATAGAGTGTTTGTAATGTACGCATCCTCCAGTTGAGAAACATTACGTGTGGATAACTCATTAAATCATTAAGATTTGTTTTTAATTAATTTCCTATAGCTTACTAATTACATATCAAACCCAGATTTAACCATTTGACTGATACCATAATTGTAAATGAATCTAATAAGATATATTAAACATGAATGCAATTTTTCAAGGAAACAATGACACACAACATTCATACAAGCCATTTACACAATGGAATAACATAAGAACAATGATCTATTAATGATTAACCAACTAGATGGATATGAAGGATGAACCTCCCAACCATAAGCATTGCTATTCATTTTATCTCAATAGCAGGTTGGCCCTGAGTTGAGGCTATGAGTCCACAAGGAGATCCAACCCACTAGCTATCCACTCTCCACACATAGCAATCCCAAAACCTAGGTTCTACTCACACAATAGTTCTAGTACTCCAACTCTCTCTTTTCCCACAACCTGCACTACCCAAGGAATGTACCCCCTTCACTGCTCATAGTCCCTTGGGTCGTACCTTTCATTTATTAAGGCCCCTAGTGCACTCAGTTGGCCAGGAATCTCTTAGTTGGGAACTCTAGTAACTCTCAGCTGCTTCAATATTTCTCACAACACCCTTCACAAGGCTCTTTAGTCATTTCCTGAATAGGAAAACGCACTACATTCTTACAACCCATTTTACAGGAACACCAACCTTGTTTCTAGCATAACACACAACCCAACAATGGCTTCCTTAAAGAAGAACATGGCTGGAGCTCTTCCTGACACTCAGGTTTTTTTTGTTGTTGTCCAAAATATCCCTCTAAAAATTATCCTCTATGCAAAAATGTGGCTATCCCCAAAAAACTGCCCCCATTGGCCATACAAATTTCCTCTCTTGATTGTTTTCTTGACTTGACTTACACTCTTCCCCAAGATGATTTTACTTCAAACCATGCTCTCCAATAACTATGGGATGTGACCACTCTGTTATGAGGAAAAATCTCTCTATGGCTAGGGTAAACCACAATAGACAGGTATGATTGCAGAAATCAACACAATTCCAACATATGCTATATAAACTAATGTGCAAGCTAAGAAAGAGGCCTACCTCGATCCAACGTTTGATGATATTCTACCATTGAGCACTTCGACCCAAAGCTTTATACCTACAACAAGCTCTCAACAAACAAGCATAGCAAGTATATATTGATAATATAAAGGGGTTAGCACATTAGATAGAATAATCCGTTAATAAACATTACAAACATGCCCATGGATAATAATCATATATTTGCATGATACCAATTGGACGGGAAAGGATTATTTCTATTTATAAATGATCAGCATAAGTGATAACATTACAGACTTCTGTGTCGGCACGATTCAAAACCAAAAAACCAAGTTCCTTCCAACTGGGTTTCCACCACTTCAATCCTACACTAAAGGAAAGCTCAGAGAAGGGAGACAATGAGGTTCTCTCAACAATAGGGGAAGAGCTTGGGGGCTAAACACTGTGTTCAGACTTGAGGAACAAAGGGATGCAAACTCAATATGAAGTAATTTCTCTAGAGTAACTTTGCTCTTAAATTTGAATGCTTTCTCCTCTTTCCATAGCTCAGAATTGTTATTTTATAGCCTTCAAAATGAAACTGAAGGACCGAGTCGGAATGTTTCCAGTATATGGAAGGCCAAGGATCAGAGATCTACTGTTGTGACATGGAAAACCAACTTCATTTTTGTATTTTCTAGCACAAATCCTGATGTACACAGGCTGTAGTGGAGCAACCTGCATATACACATGTTGTATAGTAGATAGGGCGTGTATATGTGGAAAAATATTTATTTTTAGCTCTGGATTCATCAAAAAGGGATGACAAGTCTGCATAGGGAAATGGAAAAAGGACCTCTGTGAAATATTGCAATGGTGAGACAAATCTTTCTATAACAGATGCCCCCTAATGTGTGAGATCAGAGGAGTATCTGCGATGGACGAAATACATTATAAATAACCCAAAAGTGGAGTGGTAGAGAACCAGATGGATGAACTCAATTACTCATTACATTCTGTACTAACTTTTCATACATGGTTGCCAAGAATACACTACAGATCCATGTGAAAAATATACCAAACAAGTGTTCGTGGCCATAAAATAGGCAACATATAAATGTGGTTACATGCCAAAAGATGTCATAGTCACGAACAAGGCCTAGTGAAACCAGTCTCAAAACCAATATAAAGATATCTATATACCATGGAGTACAATCTGATCTCCCATGATCACTGAATTCATATAGGTACTGGTCCAATGAAAGGAAGCAACAACTCAGGAAATATGCGGCCACATAGTAATGTCTTCAAGTCTTCTACACTATCTGCCAAGGGTGTAAGTCTACATCATGTGTGTTAGCATCAGAAGTCACTCCTGGATTGCTTGCAGGAGTAGAGCCTGACACCCATCAGTTTAATGTCACAATTTGTTTGAAAGGGGTGATCAAATGGAAGCAAACTCGGAACAGTCGTCTCAACTCGGAAACTAGGCTAGGCATGCATGGGTGAGTGAGGTCTTAGATAAACTTCAAACAGTGAGTTGTAGTAAGGGTGAGTAGGGGGAAGACTTGCATGAGAAAAGTGCGAAGGTCTATCATAAACATCAGGTTTGTAACAGACTAAAGGAGAAAACATTCGAATGCAAGATCCTCTTACATTCAAACACAAAAGACCAGAGAATACAATAATGCCACAACAAATCCTTTATCATAACATCACTGCAACAATCCACGCGAATCATTCAATCATGAACTCTCTGGTATGAGACAAAAACTTAGATGGAAAAGGAGAACTGTTTGTCATAAAACAAGAAATCTCAAACACAGATACACAACCCAGAGAACTAGGATGTTTGCTGAAACTTTACAGTGGGGATCTTAGCTCTACCATCGATAGATACAAAAATGGTGAAAACGCCTTCATATACTCAGAACAACAACAACAGCGGAATCAAGACATTGCATTGAAGGCTTTGTGTCTACATGGCTTTCTGACAGTCAACCTCTGAAAGATCGTGCAACTTATGTCAGACGCAATCTAACTCTTTGACAGTTCCAACGGCAAATCGACGTGCCTTTAATTCATTGCCATACTTTCCCATTATGGAGGAGGCGATGTCTAACCACCACCAACCGCTTGAATAACTACTTTGTTGGGATTGAGAACGGCCCGACCAACTCAGCACTTTGGGATGTGGAACACTCCTTGCACTGCCACTTGGCATAACTGAACGGCTTGACGAACAGGCGTGGAGGCCAGCGCGAAGGGTGGGGCGCATGACAGGAGTGGTGGCATCGGATCATGAGGGCGTAAACGAAGTGGCAAGGTGTGAGAATGGCAACAGAGGAGGGCACATGGCTGAAGACAACAGGCGGAAAAAGGGGGGAAGACGAGAGATAGTGGACTTGCTCTTTGGCGAGAGTCTGACGTGGAAAGGAGCGGGACACATGGCAAGCGATGAGTGGATGATGGGAAGGAAGGAGGACCATGCGGACCAAAGAGGGGAGGTGGATGGATGACACACGGCAGCAGGAGAAAGGTGATTCTGGAATATGACATGATGGGAGAAGGGCCCACGCAGGCTAAACACAGGGCAGCTGAGAATGATGGGATCGCACGAGCGCCGTTGATCCGGGCGCTAAGATCTCGGCCGTCGG
>ML778430.1:254560-288660 GCA_009831015.1 Picea engelmannii
GTATTTCAAATAGTCTCCAGCAGGGAGGGGATTCATAGGATGTGGTAGGATTAAAGGAGCATATCTAGCAACAACTATGGCATCCATTCTATTCAGAGGGGGATTAGCACCAGCCATAGGGATATTAGGTAGAGGAGAACTCGGAGGAGAAGGAGTATGGACGAGAGATGTCGGAAAAGAGGTTCTTGGAGGAGACAACGGAGAAAACAGAGAGACAACCAAGGGACCTGAGTGTGCAGAAGTTTCTCTCTGTGTAGCAGTAGCAATAAAAGGAGGGGTGGTGAAACCTTCAAAAGATTGAGGTCTGTGATGAGGCACAACCTTCAGGGAGAGGGGAGTGACAAGGATCTCTCTTTCTGATACCAGACCAGGAGGAGAAAACTCAGCAGGAACACTCCCGAAATTCAGAAAACGGGAAACCTCGGAGGAAGGACGACTAGGAAGCTGAGAATAAGAAAATGGAGTTCTCACAGAAGGGGACGGCATATTACCTATTTCAATGATGGAAACTTCTTTTACAGATCTCTTTCCCTTTCTGCGCACCACTTCCGAGTCATCTTCTGGTGTAGCTAAAGGCAAGTGTGGATTAGACCTCGTATGTCTGCCTCTCGAAGCCACAGTTGATAGAGCAGGTCCTCCCCAGCGGAGTCGTCACAATGGAGTCGCCAGGTGCACAGTAGCAATCTTCAAGTTCTGATATCTGATGCACCTTCAGAATTAGTTGATCTTTGTCGTTCAATCCCGGGGAAAATATTCAACTTCGTCCCCAACAATGGCGCCAGAAATGTTAGCGTCATAAGTCACTCCTGGATTGCTTGCAGGAGCAGAGCCTGACACCCATCAGTTTAATGTCACGATTTGTTTGAAAGGGGTGATCAAATGGAAGCAAACTCGGAACAGTCGTCTCAACTCGGAAACTAGGTCAGGCATGCACGGGTGAGTGAGGTCTTAGATAAACTTCAAACAGTGAGTTGTAGTAAGGGTGAGTAGGGGGAAGACTTGCATAAGAAAAGTGTGAAGGTCTATCATAAACATCAGGTTTGTAACAGACTGAAGGAGAAAACATTCGAATGCAAGATCCTCTTACATTCAAACACAAAAGATCAGAGAATACAATAATGCCACAACAAATCCTTTATCATAACATCACTGCAACAATCCACGCGAATCATTCAATCATGAATTCTCTGGTATGATACAAAAACTTAGATGGAAAAGGAGAACTGTTTGTCATAAAACAAGAAATCTCAAACACAAATACACAACCCAGAGAACTAGGATGTTTGTTGAAACTTTACAGTCGGGAGCTTAGCTCTACCATCGATAGATAAAAAAATGGCGAAAACACCTTCATATACTCAGAACAACAACAACAGCGAAATCAAGACACTGCATTGAAGGCTTTTCATCTGCATGGATTTCTGACAGTCAACCTCTGAAAGATCATGCAACTTATGTTAGATGCAATCTAACTCTTTGACAGTTCCAACGGCGAATCGACGTGCCTTTAATTCATTGCTGGACTTTCTCATTATGGCGGAGGCGATGTCTAACCACCACCAACCGCTTCAATAACTGCTTCATTGGGATTGAGAACAGTCCGGCCAACTCAGCACTTTGGGATGTGGAACACTCCTTGCGCTGCCACCTAGCATAATTGAACGGCTTGACGAATAGGCGTGGAGGCCAACGCGAAGGGTGGGGCGCATGACAGGAGTGGTGGCGTCGGATCATGAGGGCATAAATGAAGTGGTGAGGTGTGAGAATGGCAACAGAGGAGGGCACATGGCGAAAGACAACAGGTGGAACAAGGGGGAAAGATGAGAGATAGTGGACTTTCTCTTTGGTGAGAGTCTGACATGGAAAGGAGCGGGACACATGGCAAGCGACGAGTGGATGATGAGAAGGAAGGAGGACCATGCGGACCAAAGAGGGGAGGTGGATGGATGACACACGGCAGCAGGAGAAAGGTGATTCTCGAAGATGACATGACGGGAGAAGGGCCCACGCAGGCTAAACATAGGGCAACTGAGAATGATGGGATCGCACGAGCGCCATTGATCCGGGTACTAAGATCTCGGTCGTATCAATGGTATTTCCTTTATCGCCATTGATCCGGGCGCGCTGATCTAGACCGTTGAAGAGATGCGCCCCTGATTCTGGACCCCCCCCCTCCGCTTAAAGGTAGAAAGGTGGGGGGGGTCCGGAATCCCATATGCACTGTTGATCTGAGCGCGCGAATCGCTACTGCTTAGACTTGCTTGCCGCTTACCACAGGCGCATTTGCGTTCAAAACTTAGGACAAGTGGGTTTTAACCCATTCTTTTTCATTCTAACCCCCTTACAAGAAATATCGCTAACAATGTGAACAAAGGATTTTAGGTCGAACATAATGAGACATCGTTTGATTACCAGTCATTGAGGTATACCGTTATCAAATGCAAGACAACCTACCAATAATGAAAGTAGGTATCAAGGCACCGAGTAAATTCCTACAAGTGTGAATAAAGGAGTCGATGTCGAACACTTGAGGAATCCATTGATCAGGAGACATTGATGTATTCCCATTTGTCAATGGCGAGAGAGCCTACCACTAATGACTACAAGCCTCAAGGTACTCATAAAAATCTAAGTCCCATATCCAAAATAAATGAGCTGAAGTCGATGGAAGGAGACCCATTGAAAGGAGAACATTAAGGAATCTCTCATCAGTCATCACGAGGAACAAAGAAGGAGCTTCATAATTTGGTGGAGATCATACAAAGAACATGTTCACAAACCAACGACCCCGTGCGTCTTTTTCATGTGCCAAATGCAAGCGGTACACGAAAAAGACCCTCTGAATAACAACCAATGATGAAAACTGTTGACAAAGGCGAGGAAACCACCAATAAGGATAATGGTATCCAAGACACTACATGAATCCCAAAGTGTGAATAGATGTCTTGCCGTCAAACACAAGGGAAACCACCCAGTCAATGACCAATGATGAAATGTCGACTGTTGGGTTCAAGGTGACTTACCAATGATGAAAGTAGGGCCAGGGTGCATGATAAGACCACAATATCATGTGACTATGAGACAAACTAAGGGTATGGCTGACATGAAAAGTCAAGATTTCTAAGGAGTGGCCGACACAGGTTGATAAACTTCCTTTGAACAAGAGTATGAGACATATGGTAGACTTCAATAGCATAGACTTAATGATGTGACTATTATATGCAGGAGGCATCGATAATGTTCTCTATAGGGACTAGAAGAGTAACCAGTTGGTAGAGAAAACTCTGTAATGAGATCAACTTTCTAAGGCCATGCTAAACCCAAAATTATGATGACACAAGGACTCAATAACTTTGTGTTATGTTCAAAGGTGACACCAATGATGCCAAATATAATAATGTACTCCCTTCCCGCCCGTCTTTTTTTGTTTTTTCATAACAAATGAATGCTATGATATTGAGGAGGGAACAAGTGTCACAAATAAGAAAAAATAGTTCCAGCAGTGGAACGTGCCTATGCTCAATGAAAGGAAATGCATGCAGGAGATGGACACTTGGGGTGATGTTCCCTCCAGGGTATAGGGTGTCAAATTGCGAAAGGTATAAACAAGGATTTGCTTAGTTGAGGATGCAAAAACTGCTTAGGCAACGGTGTATAACGCAAAGCGAGAATCGACTAAAGGCTCAATACTGCAAGTAAGGGCATGAGATGCAATCACAACTTAGTGCCAAAAAATGTCCCTTTTTATGTATTTTAGTCTATTTGGTGTGAAAAAGGGGTAAACTTGTGCCAAATAGACGTCTTTTCAAATCCAATTTACGAGTGTGAAAAAGACAAGTTCACTCGGCGATGTTTTCTATGTTTGGTAACGAGTCGGAAAAGAGCTTAACTAGGACTCATGATCTTTCAAATCCAATTTAACGAGTGTGAAAGGGACAAATCAGTCGACAATATTTTCGATTTTTTACGAGTCGGAAAAGAGCTTAGTTAAGACTCATTTTTTTTCTAATCAACATGTAAAGGGCTAGGCCAAGGCTCTTGTCTCGATCTCCTACAGAAAGTCAGTATCCTATGGATAGCTGACAAAATCTTGGGAAAACCCAAAGATCTCCAAGTCGAGGAGGAGAATGTGCTAACGGAGTACATAGTCTCTATGATGGTTCGAATAATGTCTCTTACTGGAAAAGACATAGGTGGGGGAATGGGATGCCCCATTAGGTCGTCCCAATTGAAGGGCACCTCATCAAGACTTGGAGGGAGAGCACTCAGGGAAAGAATGAACCACTCTCATTCAAAAGGGTAAGGGCCTGGAATTTTGATGACATGACTAAAATGTGCGTCACTCTCTTAAGGGAGAGTGGGATTGACCGGAGATTGCACTGGTGTGGCCACTTCTTAAATTCTAGGTTGAAGAGGATGCATAGTAACAGGGACAAGGGATGCTTCACCCTCAACAAAGGGGGTGAGGTCATTAGGGGATCACGATGGTGGGACCACTGAGATGATCAAAGGAGCAGTGATGTGAGGAGAAACCACATATGCCTCATAATTCTAAGGGCTCTTGGGTGAGCCCCATGCTTCTGGTATCTCGGTAGTGGCTGGACACAAGCGAGTAAGGTGACTTCCTTCACAAGTTTTGCAAAGGAATTTAGGCTTACATCTAAGACGTCTAGGCTTCTTGATTCCCCTAGTGTTATCTACAATGACTAGTGGCATGCTCTTGACATGACTGGAAGGGGTAAGAGAGTATTCTCCTATATGATGAATAGAGGTCGGAGACGTGACGCGGCTATGATTTGAGGAGAATAGGATGGTTACCCCAACATAATTAGTAGAGGTTGGGTGTGAGCCATCGACATAAAATGTCGACCCATCTCCAACCTGACTGGCAGAGGTTGGTGATGGAGCACCAGTATGACTGACAGTGACTGGGCTAGCGATAGATTACAACATTTGATTCCAAGGTCTGGGGAAAGATTGGTTCTGAAACATTACATACCATAAAGGATCCTGGTGTACCCCCTATCCTTGCCCATAAAAGTGATGTCCTATGCCAAAATGGTCTGAAGAGGTTTGGACGGGCATCGCCACTAAGGTATGCGAAGAGGCTAAGATAGGATACGAATTATTCAAGTGAGCATATGTGTTGCTCCCTTGTGAAGGGGTCCCATAAAGAGGGTAGCCTGAACCGTAAAATTGATTCTCCCCATATGAACTATCTGGGGGTACTTGAGGACCTGTCATGGAAAAATACTTCAAAGGAACTAAAATGGCAGACGAAAGATACATGGGTGGGGCGTGATAAGTGGGATAGGCACCCATTTGAGCATTGGCTCCTGAAAGAGCATAACTAGTATTGGATCCATAAAGGGGAAGGTTCCAACCTCCCAGGGGGATACGACTCATATCAAACGAAGAAGCAGGCGTCGGAGCCATGGTGCCCTCTGATCCAATGCTAGGATTCATATATGTGGGCCAGGGAGAGGATTGAACGGGTGAAGGCATATCAAGAGAAAAATGACTAGAGACCCAATGCACGGATTGAGTGTTGTAGTTCTGCACACCATTGTGAAAAGCAGAAGGGTCTGTTCCCATGAAACGAGTAGACATCATGTGGTGGGTAGCAGTAAATGAGGGAGCAAAAGAAACTCTACTATCCATAATGATGAAACCCAAAATAGACTTCTAAGGCCAGCAAGTAGTCAAAAAGCATACCAAAAGGTCAAATGGCCAATATGCATGCAAATGGGCTAAAGTGGCTGAGTGGCCTCCCTCGCTAAAGAAGGTATGCCTCGTCCAAGAGGGACTTGAGATTCCACGCTAAAGTTTGGAGGTAACAAAATCAGTTATAGGGGCCCTCATGGGCTTAACAACCAGTTGGTCAGATCCCATCAGAGAGGTAATCTTCCATAAAGGCTATGTGTTGTCCGACCCCTATCTGACCCAGGATATAAGAAGAATAACCCCTGCAAGTAATCTATGAGATACCTAAGTCAAGAAACTAATAAACCAATGTATAACCGATGCACAAGCGAGCAGTCGTAAGTATGGATTACCATATGGGAAGGGTAGCAAAGCCCGAAACCTTGAAAGCACCACCTCTCACAGAGGTATGGGTACTATCAAGATCCCCAAATATGAATAAATCCACAGAAATATCTCTGACGCTAGGTGAGTATCCAGGGGTTATCCCTTCAACTAACTTCACACGACCTCATGATTAATTCTGGTGTGAGCAGAGCCTCCCGATATTACCAATTATACAATGGACTTCTCAACTCCCTGTCTCAGACACATATGTTGAATTAATTGCATTGGAGAAGTTTACTCACAAAATCCTATTCCAAGGCACTAAATCCTAGACTAGTTTGTGTACCCTAAAAAATAAAATCATGACTAATCAATTTTAAATTAAAGCATAAATTTTATTGGCCATGATTACTCAAAAAGGTATGGAAGTGAAATTCATGATATTATGACTCCGCAAGAAAATAAATATAAATATAATGCAAAGTCTATCTTTAACTTTTCAATGAATGATATGCGTATAAAAACAGTGCAATTTTCAATTTCAATTCTGCAATTCAGAAGTAAAATGCAATCTTTCACTAAATGTGTTAAGCTAATGGTAAAGATTCAAAAGACAAAAATGCCAACCAATGCAAAATGGCTATTTTTTTTGTATTTTCAATATACTAAAAAGAAAATGCATGGATTGAAAAGAAAATCGATATATAAAATTCTACTGTGTATAAAAGAAATAAGTCAAGAAGAATACCAAGAAACCAATCAAACAACCCAGGGTTCAAGGACAAATCAAAAAATGAAAAACAAAGAGAAAGACTATGTCCAAAAATTCAACTCCAAACAAGTTTCCTGTCAACCCAGAGAATCTCAATAGGCACTATAGAGACCTAAGAAGGCTCAAAAGTCATTCAATCCCACTCAACAGTCACTAAACCAAGCAAACAAGAAAGGAAAATTGGTATATGCAGCTGTTCAGGAGAAAAGTGCGTATATGCGCAACTTGCAATGAGACAACACACGTGTATACATCACTGTCAAGGAAAAAGGCACCCATGGATAATAATCATATATTTTCAGGACACCAATTAGACAGGAAAGGAGTATTTCCATTAATAAATGATCAACAGAAGTGATAGCATTACAGACTTCCATGTCGGCACGGTTTGAAACCAAGTTCCTTCCAACTAGGTCTCCACCACTTCAATCCTCCACCAAAGGCAAGCTCAGAGAAGGGAGACAATGAGGGTCTCTCAACAATAGGGGAAGATCTTGGGGGAAGAACACTATGTTAAGACTTGAGGAACAAAGGTATGCAGACTCAATATGAAGTAATTTCTCCAGAGTAACTTTTCTCTTAAAGTTGAATGCTTTCTCCTCTTTCCATAGCTCGGAATTGTGCTTTTATAGCCTTAAAAATGCAACTGAAGGGCCGAGTCAGAAAGTTTCCAGTATATGGAAGGCCAAGGATTAGAGATCTCCTGTTGTGACATGGAAACCTAACTTCATTTTTGTATTTTCTGGCACAAATCCTGATGTACGCGAGCTGTAGTGGAGCAGCCTGTGTATACGCATGTTGTATAGTAGATAGGGTGTGTATATGTAGAAAAATATTTATTTTTATCTCTGGATTCATCAAAAATGGATGACAAGTCTGCATAAGGAAATAGAAAAATTCCCTCTGTGAAAGATTGCAATGGTGAGGCAAAATCTTGCCATAACACACTCACACCCACCCTCTTACGTGATTTAAATTATTGGCTTCTCATACACTCAATCAACAATTAGAAGCTTATACACAATGATAATAATTTAGGAATGTGGGTTGAATTAATACCCATGAGTAATTCCTGTTTGGACCCCTCTCTCTTATGGAATCATAGCCCCCCATCGTCCTTCATATATTTCACATCACAGCCAGTGATTATAACTCTTAATAATTATTTCAACGTTCATAATACGAAAATCATCCCTCGACCTCATTAAATCAATATGGGCTCTTCACCCCAACACATTGACTCACCAGCCTAATCACATTTATATAATTACATTATAATTCATGGGGATTAAAATTGGGGATGTTGCGCTCCCCTCCCCTGTTGGAAGATTGGTTGTTGTCATTGATGTTAACCCTAGTCATTGGTTTTGGACCGCAAGATTGATGAAGGTATTTGGAAATGAAGGACAATGCACATGCATATAAAACACCCATGGATGAATAGTATACATCATGTTGTTTCTGGTGGTATGTGGCACATCACGTGGATCCTCATGGTTGAGGAGAAATGAATTTTTGAATATGACAAAGTGAATTGAAGAAGGAAGTACATGTAGGCCCTGAAGATAATTAAAGAAAATAATTACAAAATAAGAAAGTGTTAGGTCGGACCTAATGTTAAAAGGAAGTGACATAAATGGTATAAATAAATATCATTATACATTCATTTGATACACAAATCAAATTTCAGAGGAAATCAAAAGTAAAGAAGACTGGATTTCAAGGGAGGATGAAGTCTTTTGGTGATGTGTTCTAAGGTATGTTATTTACAGGTCATCTTACCATTTTTTCTATAATTTTTTTTCTAGAATTATTGAGATGGTGAAATTGCTATGGTATTTATAAGACATATCAAGGTACCTGTGGTAAAATTTTCAGCTCTTATTCACTATAATTATGGGGATACACTCTATGGAAGATAGGGTTTTTGACCAGCCCTGAAGCTAGTCAATAAACAAGTGTTCCGGGTAAAATAGTCATAAATTCTTCATAGAGAATCCAACTTCAGTGGGAGCAATTTCATTGGAAATATTACTAACTTTATTTTCTTGTGTGTGAGTTTCATAATATGATCTTAAATATTGAGCGCGAGGCATTTTGTACAAGTTCACTCTCCTGAATAAACTAGAATTGAATAAAGTCTACCATTCTTTCTATAAATTCTTTTTGGGGAGGATTCAAGGATTGAAACTTGGAGAAGTTTCATAGAATACATTGAATAATATTATCTATAGGATCATATTATTCCAAGAATTGAAGAATTGCAGAAATTTAAGAAGTCTCAGGAAGCATTATCAGGTTCTATGTGATGGTTGGTTGATGGTCATGATTTAATGTAAATTTTTATTATCTCTCATATATTCTTGGGTGGAAGGAAGGGGCAAGGATGGAGAGTTCAAATCTCTCTTGATATTGTAGGATTGTATCTTTCTCTTGGAGGTTTATCCCTCCCTTTACATTTGGAAGCTGTAGCTACGTTTGGAAGTCATTACTTCCCTTGAACAATAACTATTGATTATTTCTCATATATTGTGCATGGTGTATTGGTGTAACTCTTATACTATTGTTCATTGATCATTGGATATAATTGAATGGTTTAAGTATAAGTTGAAAAGGTTTTTAAATTGTACTTGATACTTATTCACCCCCCTCTCAGTATCAACAATTGGTATCAGAGCAGGTTTCCTTCAGAACAATTTAACCATTGGAAGGAAAATCTTGAGCAGAGATGGATGACCATGAGCACATTTCAAATGGGATTCAAAAATTTGATGGAATAAATTATGAATACTGGAGTGATAGAGTGAAAACTTACCTAATGTATTTGGGAGTAGACATTTGGTACTCAGTTGAAATGGCTATGTAATCCCAAATAATGCTCCAACCGATCCAAATGAGAAGAATCTTATGAGTTGTAATTAAAAAGCCAGACATGTTATTCTAGAAGCATTGGAACCAACCATTGCTAGCAAAGTGATGGGTTGCAACACTGCTAAAGAGGTATGGGACAAACTCAATATTATTTACGAAGGTGATCCAAAAGTTAAGCAGGTCAAGCTTCAACGACATAGAGCAGAATTTGAAAATTTGAAGATGAATGAAAAGGAAGATATTGCAATCTATTTTCTTAGAGTTTATGAAGTTGTTAATGCTATCAGAGGATTAGGTGAAGATCTCGATGAATCCTTGGTTGTACAAAAAGTGTTGAGATCACTTCTCTTGAAATATGATGCTAAGGTCTCCACCATTGAAGAAACTAGGGACTTGACCAAAATGACAATGGATGAATTACATGGGTCTCTTATAGCATATGAAATGAGAATAGGTACAGAAAGAGACTAGCCAAACAATGAAGCAGCCTTTAAAGCCATAAAGAAGAAAAAATACAAGGATAATGACCTTGATGAAGAAATAGAAAATTTCGTAAGAAGGTTACAGAAGGGAAGTGGAAGATACAAAGATAAGTCTCCTCTCAAATGCTTTAATTGTGGTGGAATAGGACATATTGTTGAAAACTACTACTATAAAAAGAGAAGTCTCAACAATAAAAAGAGATTCTACTCCAAGGATGATGACATTTCCTTAGATGAGAGTGATGAAGAAGATAAGGATGGAGGAGAAGTCCTCTTCATAACCCAAGAAACCCAGGATGATGATCACAAAAATTCTAAAGAAGAAGAAATCATTTGTGAAGAAGATTAAGATGAAGAAACCAACCCTGATTCCTTTTGGGGATACAAAGAAAATGCAAAGAGTGAACAAGAAGATGAGAATATTGAAAAGTTGAAGCATGTTGAAACTGAAAATAACAAGATTAGAAACAAAAACATAATACTAAAAGGTGAACTGAGTAGTTGTGAAGAAGAGAATTACAAGATTGAAAAGATCATCAATAGCTTGAAGGATCAATTAGAAGATTATGAGAAATTGAAAGCAGAATTGGATCACAAAAAAGGGGAGATACTGTCGACAACAGAAAATTTGAAGAAGTTCAAAAAAATCACTAAAAACTTAGATGAGATCCTTAGCAGTCAAAGATATCCAAACAACAAGATAGGAATAGGATACAATGACATTTTGAAGACAACAAAATAAGAGAAGGAAGTTTAAAATGATGAAACCAACACTCCAGAACAAGTTGAACAACAAGATAGAAGACTAGAATTCAAAAGGAATGAGACATCAAGAAGATCCTCTCCCATTAGGTATGAAGGAAATAATTATGAAGGAAACTACAAAATAATAGATCGTGAACCCAGATGGACCACACCACAAAGAAGATCACTTACGCCCAGGTATCAAAATTTCTTTCTTGGAGATTGTTATACTTGTGGAAATTTTGGACAAAGGGCAATCAATTGTAGAATCAATGAAAGGAATAAGTATGCAAGCTACATGAATGGTGAAAATAGTAGATACGGAAATATTCGTAGAACCGTCAAAAGAAATTATAATCGATTCGACCCATTAATGGATCAAAATATTGTATGTTACAAGTGCAATAATCTTGGTCACAAAGCATGAGATTGCAGAGAGATGAAGAAAGATAATCATGTGCCAAATGTTTGCATACCAACTACAACATGGAAAAGGAAAGAAATTCCACACAATGAAAATTGTCGAATAGCATTGGTCACTAAAGAATGCAAAGAAGAATATGAATGGTTTATAGACAGTGGGTGCTCATCTCATATGTCCGGAGATCAAAGAAAATTTGTCATCTTGAAGAAAAAGGGTGGAAATGTTGCATTTGGAGATGACTCATCTACCAAAATACTTGGAAAAGAAACTGTAAAGCTTGGAAGTGAAAATGTAAAAGCAGGAAAAGTCCTATTGGTTTAAGATATGAAGCATAATCTCCTCAGTGTCAGCAAAATATGTGATCAAGGATACACTCTTACATTTGAATCCCGAAAATGTAAAATAAGAGAAAATAACTCAGGAAGATTGGTTGCAACTACAACAAGAAGAATTAACAACATATGCATCCTAGACATGAAGAACATAGAGAATACAAAAGCCACTCAAAAGGATTCCAAGGAAGAAAAAATCCCAAAGACCAAAAATAAGGATGAAGTATTATTTAGTGCCACATGTTCAAGGGGAGCAACCCCAAATAAGAGAGTTACCTTTTGCCATTAAACTCAGGGGGAGCAGCCCTACCCTTTCCAATTGATGTCAGAGGGGGAGAGAAATTGGGATCATGATGATAGGGGGATCATGAATGTTTCCATCAATGAAAAAGGGGGAGATTGTTGGAAGATTGGTTGTTGTCATTAATGTCAACCCTAGTCATTGGTTTTGGACCGCAAGATTGAAGAAGGTATTTGTACATGAAGGGAAATTCACATGTAGATACAACACCCATGGATGGATAGTGTACACCATGTTGTTTTTGGTGGTATGTGGCACATCATGTGGATTCTCATGGTTGAGGAGAAATGAATTTTTGAAGATGACAAAGTGAATTGAAGAAGGAAGTACATGTAGGCCCTGAAGATAATTAAAGAAAAGAATTACAAAATAAGAAAGTGTCAGGTCATACCTAATGTTAAAAAGAAGTGGCATAAATGGTATAAATAAAGATCGTTATACATTCATTTGATACACAAGTCGAATTTTAGAGGAAATCATAAGTAAACAAGGCCGGATTTCAAGGGAGGATGAAGTCTTTTGGTGATGTGTTCTAAGGTATGTTATTTACAGGTCATCTTGCCATTTTTGCTACAATTTTTTTCTAGAATGATTGAGATGGTGAAATTGCTATGGTATTGAGAATACATATCAAGATACCTATGGTAAAAGTTTCAGCTCTTGATTCGATATAATTATGGAGATAGACTCTATGGAAGATAAGGTTTTTTACCAGTCTTGAAGCTAGTCAATAAACAGGTGTTCCGGGTAAAACAATCATAACTTCTTCATAGAGAATACAAATTCAGTGGGACCAATTTCATTGGAAATAGTACGGACTGTATTTTCTTGTGTGTGAGTTTCAGAATTTGATGTTAAATATTGAGCATGGGGAATTCTGTACAAGTTCACTCTCCTGAATAAACCAAAATTGAATAAAGTCTACCATTCTTTCTATAACTTCTTTGTGGGGAGGATTCAAGGAGTGAAACTTGGAGAAGTTTCAGAGAATACATTGAGTAATATTATCTATAGGGTCAGAGTATTCCAATAATTGAAGAATTTCATAAATTGAAGAAGTATGAGGAAGCATTATCAGGTTCTATGTGATGTGTTAGCGTCAGAAGTCACTCCTGGATTGCTTGCAGGAGTAGAGCCCAACGCCCATCAGTTTTATGTCATGATTTGTTTTAAATGGTGATCAAATGGGGGTAAAGACTCGAGGAAATATCATTCTAACTCAGGGAATGAGTCTGGTACGTAAAGAACGAAGGAGGTCTGGAATCCCAACTTCAGCCAGTGGGTTGATTTAAAGTTGAACAGGTGGAAGACTTAGGAGAAAGTGAACAAACAGCTCTGGGCATCAGGCTTGCAGTGGTTTGTAGGGGAAAAACTATGAAAGAAGGATCCTCCTGGTTCAAGGCTTCAAGAAAATGAAAGGGGACTTGACTGGATCCTCCAATTCCAAGTCGTTCAGCATTAAAGAAACCACAGAAACCGATTAGAGGCTCCGTAACTATTACAGTGATCCATTACAACATCATCCTATAATAGCTACAGCTCGACTGGATCCTCCAATTCTGAGCTGCTCTAACATAGTGTAAACAAAGATATGAAAGAAACTGGCATCCATAAGGCAAGAAGTCTCCAAATCTCATACATAACCAGAACAACAATGCTTCATTAAAACTTTACAGCTGGGAGCTCTGCTCAACAATCGATCCTTTACAAAATGGTGAAAACACCTACATATACTTGGAACTGACTCCCCCGCTGAAAGCACAATCATATCATGAATTCAATGCTTGACAATGAGGATCTTATCTACCAGGGTAGGCTGTCAGTCTGCCTTATTCAAATCTTCCGTTTGCTCCCCTGTCACACGCCTCTTTAACTCAGCATGGCTCGCACCAGGGGGTAGCTGAGCCCCTTGAATATTGAATTGGCGTGTGCAGGTTCTTCTGGTGAGTTGGAGACTCGGTGTGATTTTCCTGAAGAAAACTGGTACAAGGGACCGTCCTGAGTAATACTTCAGTCAGGACCTCCATCTTCTGTAATAAATGGGTGATGTGAGGCCTCACCTACCCTTCTTTCTCCTTTCTGCTGAACCGAAGAAACTTTTTTGGATCCCTGAGTGGAATCCCTGATGGACACTCGACCCAGCCCACAGGTCTCTCCTTTTTTCCTCATGGCTTTCTGAACTTCACTGTAACCTTTTCCAGACTCTGTATCGGGTTTCAGGGTTTCGCGTTCCTTGTTGTCAAGAGTTCTTGACCCTCTGAACTCTCGATCACCGATTCTCCGATGAGAGCGCGTATAGGTTATCCCTCCTGGCTACGCTGTGGTTCATACGACCACTTCTTATATGACTAGAGCTAAATCTTTGTCAGGGTTTCGATGCTTTCGATGCTTCAATACACAAGTCCTTGAGACTCGCGATCCTCTGATTGCCGATGCACCGATGCCACTTGGCGCTATCTCCTTACAAGGATTGATTTTTCGACAACTGTCCCCCACTACGGTTCTCAGCTCCGTCGGGAAATCATGTATCGGGATATCGTGATTCCTGCTGCCATGTGCGCGGGACTTTTAGTTCCCCGATCCCCAACTCTATGGGATCTCTCGCCACGTGCCTCTGCTGACGGACGACTCTAATTCGGTCGGAAAATTGTGTATTGCGATTCACTCAAGTAAGAGTTCCTTGCCTCTAGAAACTACGATCCTCCAATGGGGTAAAATCCCGACTGTCCTTCTGATGTCTGACGCGTGTCCTGCCAAGATCAACGGCTAGGATCCCATCGGTCTTCTGAGACTCGAAAGGCCTCGGCCCTCTTACCCTTTAAAATCCTGATACCACAATTGTTAGTAACATGATGGTTGGTTGATGGTCATGATTTAATGTAAAGTTTTATTATCTCTCATATATTGTTGGATGGAAGGAAGGGGCAAGGATGGAGAGTTCAAATCTCTCTTGATATTGGACGATTGTATATTCCTCTTGGAGGTTTATTCCTCCCTTTACATTTGGAAGCTGTAGCTACCTTTGGAAGTCATTACTTCCCTTGAACAATAACTATTGATCATTTCTCATATATTGTGCATGGTGTATTGTGGTGTATTGGTGTAACTCTTATGCTATTGTTCATTGCTCACTGGATATAATTGAATGGTTTAAGTAAAAGTTGAAAAGGTTTCTAAATTGTACTTGATACTGATTCACCCCCCTCTCAGCATTAACACCCCCCTTATTTTTTCACTATCCTCAGTGCACAATGCCCTATAAGTGTAATTTCATTTTACAATTTCGGTTCCCTAACCATTTATCAACATATAGGCTCTCTGGCCAAAAATCAGACAAGCATTCTAGCCTAAACAAAATTGCATAGGAATTCCAGCCCTAATAACACCAATATATAGGCACTTTGACCCCCAAAATCATAAATACATAGGCACACTGACCGCAAAACATAGATACAGAGGCACCCTGACCCAAAACATAGATACAGAGGCACCCTGACCCAAAACATATATATAAACCACTAGCATTCTCCTATAGCTATCAAAATTTCCACTACCTCTCAGTTCCTCTTGACCTACCCAACCAAATGAATGTACCATTCATTTATTAGGGTTAACCCAAGGAATGTACCATTCATTTATTAGGGTTGACCCAAGGAATGCACTCCCTTTATTTTCCTTGGTCCATCTGACTACAGGATTCATTTATCAAGGTCTCTTTGGCACATGAAACCAAGAATCTCACTACTGGGATATCAAGGGATTCACTGATAGGAAGAACTACCAGGAAATAACTAGCAACAACCTTGTTGCTACAATGCAACTTTAACAAGAGTTCACTCTTCAGGCCTGACAACCTAGTTCTTCGACAGTGAAACTCACACAGGAATTAACTCTTTAGGCCTGACAACCTAATTCTTCAACGGCGAAACTCACCCTCTAGGCTCAAGAATCCCTTTCATTTTTATACAGTTCCTCAGGCGATCCATCATTTTCCAAGGTGTTGTCATCCGAAAAAATACCCAGTTCTTTCTATAATTCCACTAGAAATCTACAACCTATGGAAATCATCCCATCTGCATCACAAGCATACAGTCAATATAAGACATCATCATATAATTATAAGATTTCAAATTTGTTTTACAAGGAAAAACAAAGTTTCCCAACCATGTGTTTTTTTCTCATAATTGTTTGGCTCTTGCAGCAGTAGATATCAATCTTCCTTTTGGGCTTACATCCTTTCCATATCCAAGACCATTTCCTGTGCAATTTTCTCAATTTTCATGCATCTTGTTATTCCTATTTTGTGGGATAACTAAGGAAATCTTGTCTCGAGGCCTTCAGGTTGGAAATATGGAGTGCCAAGAGACTACATGACCAAAAATGTCCATTTTCACATACATAAGCCCTCTTTGTCACCACATTTGATCCATTGTCAATGCATCCACCACACTAGCCAGATTCGGGAAGGCAGAAAGGTCTTGCTCCATGTGGTACAAGTCAGGTATTGTGACAGGTAATCACCCTAATATTTAAAGAATTTGAACATGTTGTATTTAAACTACTTTTGATAATAGAACACATGCTTGGACATTATGCCTTTGACCTTGTTTTACCTTGGTGAGTGTCATAGGTTTCATAGTAAGTGGCCAACCTTTGGGAAAGGTTTGTGAGTGGGGGTCCCTTGAGGGGTTATTGTACCATTCCCGACCATACTTACCACTTTCCTCTCATTTCACTCCCATCATATTGTCCTCTTCTAGGTCCTTTGACTTTAATGACTCGAGAAGGGCATGTACCTCATTTCATGGGAAGAAGGGGCTGAAGGCCTAGAGGGATTTTTGGTTGCTAAAAATATAAAATCATACTTATAGACATTCCATATGCTTCGCCCAGGGATCCCCTGAGAAAAAAATGAAATGATTCTCTGTAATAAAAGGGGTACCTACAGAAATAAATGATAATGAATGCTTAAGGGGTTAGTTGGAGGATAGGAGGTCTCATCACGAGCTATCCTATCATGATCATGGGTATTTAGTGGTATGAAATTACTATCATTTGGTCACCAAGCCAGGGTAGTGACTCTCAGTTACACAACTGAGAGAGAGGGGTCTCATCATGAGTAAAACTTCTCATTTCCATGAGGTATTTGTGAGTGACACTGTCATTATTTGGACACCACACCAGAACAATGGCCTTCAGCTCATTCCTTAAAACAAGAAATAAACAAAGAATGGCAAGAAGACGGGATTGGAAAAAGTGCATCGCAAATAAATTTTCCACACACCCTCTACAAAGGCACCCATGATTGAGATAATAGGAGCCCTTGTATGTCATAAAACTGAATGACCTATGAAGTCTAAAACCCTTCCACCTCATCATCCATTACATGACCTTTAAAGGCCATCCTTGGGAGCATCCCCTACTTGAGGTCTTTGGTTTACCCAATAGGACTCCTATGACACCCCTCCCATACTTAAATTTGGTTAGTTGTATAGGATTTTGAGCATTTGTATAATTTGATAAGGTAGATTTGATGCACATGTTTAGGTTCCTTTCTTATATGACATGTTTTACACTTGTCATGATATCTTTGCCTTGAAATATTTGGAGGGCATACCCTTTTTTTTTGTGGGACCTTGTTGGTGGATAGTTCGGGAGGAAAAAGTATAGCTTAGTCTTCCATGGGGCTTCAAAAACACAGGTTGGATTCCAAGGGCCCGCATGTCAAATGACAAAGTTTTTCCTTTGGAGGCCTAGAATACATCATGTATGAAATGACCTATCCCTCACATGCCAGACGTTTTTCCTAGGAGAGGTAAAACGTCACTTATGGAGGCTTGACATCACCTAGATTGCTGGAGTTTGGTGGTGAAGGTGTTGTTTGATGACATGTGGCACATTTTGAAGGAAGGAGGCTTGAAGACCATGAAGAGAGGACTTGTATGAGTGACAAGTGGACTTTGGAGGCCTAGACATGGATCTACTACCCCAACGACTTCTTCAAAGTGCCAAAATGTCCCATAAAGGGGTGACGTCACCTTACTCTAGGGTTTCTTTTGTGTAAAAGTGAATTTTAAGATGAATTGTTTAATATTATTTTGTTGAAAGGGGTAAGATAAGGGTTGTGGACCCATTGTATTATGTTTCACCCTTTCTAAGTGGACAAACTATGTGATAGACATTTTGTATAAATAGAGATCATGTAATCTCATTTTGAAACATAGCTTTGCCATTGTGAAGAGCCAAGGACTAAAATTTTGACTACCTTGAAGATTTTTGTGCTATGATATGGTCGTTTATTTGGTTATGGAATACATGATGTTGATGCACTAGCTCTTGGAGGTATTTTCTAGGTACTTATGGTGGTTTATCTTGGCATGTTATGGTTTATCTTGTTGCTATTTGGATTGGTAAGACATTTTACTTGTTTCTATCATTTGTAATTCAATCTTAAGGTTGATTTTTCTAAGGCTAAGTAGGAAGTATAAGTGCATACAACCCTACTTTAGCTCCATCATAATTTTAAGCATAGTACTATTGTTTGCAAGGGTTTACTAAGGAAGTATAACGACATACACCCGTTAGTTTTAAACCCTAGATAAGGTTAATTTCCTTGGGGAATAAGATGATTTATACCCCCAAGGAGGTAGCATCTATATCTCTTTACTTTGACCCCATTAAACCATTAATCAAAGGCACTAGTTGTTTCACTGGAGAAATTTAAACGTTGCATTGGTAAACGTGAAAAGTTGAAGTTTTGAAATTCTCTCACTTGGACATTGTTCCTTGAGCTCTAGGCTATATTTACTCATTGAAGTGTCCTATTTCACCCACTAAAACTGGATTTTATAATAAAACTAACCTACAGACATTAGGGCTACAAAAATCTAACCCTGTAACCCTAGATAACTCTTAAACCAACCCTAGAAATTGGCTATAACTTTTCCCTAAAAACTACTAACCTAGGCACACCTTTTGGGATAGTTTGAGGTGATTTTCATTGGATGAATTTTATGTTATAAGGCTTGGTTTTCTACATCCATACGGCTGATAAATATCACTGCAGAAATATTTTTTTGACAACCTTTCTTTTGTGCTAAAGTCTTACTCTTTCATTGTTGAGTTGAACTAGTCTTTACTAGCTTGTCTCTTTCTTATTGAACTAGAATTTTAGCACTTATTTTGAAGATATTATTATCTTTTATATGTTGATACATATCACTGATTGTTGCTGCAATTAGGTACATCAAGATTAATTTTCTTTTCCACCTAACATACTTCATTGTATACCTAGTTTTCATTGTGTCTCGAGCAGGTATTTTCTCTTGGTAGGTCACTCAAAGCATTGGCAATCCTAAAAATTTCCTAAGACTCATTTCCAAGTTCCCTTTTTCATATAGAAACTTGAGCTTTAGGGGCATCCATTCATACATATCATTTTCCATCTCAATCCCCCTATGGTCACCAAGATTCCCCCCTTGAGGTGACTACCTCACTTCTAAAGTGTTGGGAACACCTGCATAAGGTGACAGTGGGTAGGTTCTCTCTAAGTTGTTGCCAATTGGTGGTTGGGTCAGGATTTTACCAACCTACAACTTGTGCAATAACACATCCAAACAAATTGTTAGCATATCATAACAATTTTTAGTTATTAATTTCTCAAATATGTTTATACAGAAAAATAAATATTCCCATGTGTGAGATTTTGGTTCATTATGTATAGCTCTTGCAACTGTAGATATTGGTCTTCCTTATGGGCTTACATCCCTACTGATCCAGATTTATAAATGGAACAAAATGAAATACAGAGTTATAAAAAAAACACAGAGATACAATGAAAATTGAATTCTATTAATAAATGAAATGTGTTGAATTGTAAAAAAATGCACAATGAAACAAACTCGCTTAAATGGTGGTATTCGATCTCCGAGAAGAGATGTGACAGCTACATGCTTTCTCTAGAGCGCATTACAATGAGGCTGAAAGGCCTTTTTATCCTAAATAAACAATGAGGAAACTATAACATCCAAAAACCTAATCCTAGAAGATGAAACACCAAAAGGATTGTGCACCCCGATGGGGTTAATGGGTACACAAACTTACTCGGGTCATAAATTTTGCATATGATCTATGTTTGGCATGCTCGATATCCCATTGGAAAGGTAGCTGAGAAGTACACATTGTGGTTGACCCATATTATGCCTTTGGATAATGTTTGGGTGTTGTCACACCCATAAAATGTTGTTTAGGGCCTCAAAATGGCCTCGAAAGTTCAGGACCTGAAAAAAGTGTATAAAAACTGCCAAAATGGAAAATTGTGCTTTTAGCCAGTGGAATAGGTGGGTGGCCACCAATATCCACCTAGATCAATCCTCCCCGTTCAAAATAAATGGTCTCCATTGCATTGAGTGCCCCCATCATATGGGGAAACTTCTATTGAACTTAGCCCCGAGTGAGCCAGTTGCCTTGGTGTAGGAGTTGTCATGCTTTGAAAACATAATAAAGCTGGATCCTTTGATGGTGATTTCCCTTAACCTATGTATGCATGATATTATCAATGATTTTTTGTTCCATACAATCAGGGTTGAGCTCTTTCAGTTTCAACTGCTCTACTATCTTTGATGTGTCAAATAATGGTCGAAAGTATGGCCAAAGGAGGTCCACATTGAACACTGGATGCAAACCAAGGAAGGGGGGAATACTTAGCTCAAAATCATTCTCACCCACAACCTTGATGATGGTGTAAGGACCATGGTGAAGATGACAAAGCTTCTGATGGGGTCCTGTAAGGTGCTTATTTTGGAAATGCACCAAACCTTGTCTCTCACCTGAAACTTTTGTGGCACCCGATGTTGATTGTGACATTGTTTGTTCTTAGCATTTTATTTCTGAAAAATATCATGGACCTGTTGGTTGATGTGTTGAATCCGTTTAATAAACTTGGTGGATTTGTTGGCCTAAGACTGAACATCTGAAGATTTTTCCTGTGTGGTTGCAAGGGGAAGTGTGACATCTATGGGAACCAATGGTTGAAATCCCAGCCCCACCTAAAATGGGTTGTGGTCAGTTGAGCTATGGAGAGCTCTGTTGAAGTTGTGCTAAAAATAGGGGATACTCTCATCCCATTTGCGTGGATGCTTGGAGTTGTACATGTGTAAGATATGTATGATCTTTAGATTGACGACCTCTGTTTGGCCATTATCTTGGGGGTGGAAGGCAATGTATTTGGTGAGCTTGGTTTCCAATGGTGACCAGAGGCTCAACCAAAATGTTCTTAGTAACTTACTGTTCCAATTTGAGATGATGGTCTGTGGTATCCCAAAATGTACCCACACTCATTCAAAGAAGATATTGGCAGTGACCTTCACTGTGATACTCTTCTTGCGGGCTGTCAGAATGGCCATCTTAGAAAATTGATCAACAGCCACAAAAACACAGTCATTGCCCTTTTTGGTTGAAGAAAGGCCAGATATGTAGTCCATCAAGATGGATTCCCAGGGCGCGTCGGGAGTAGGCAGATGGGTGTAGATGATTTTCTTCCTAATGGTTGGTTTGGAAATAGTGCAGATAGTGAAATATTGTATGTACTTTCTGACTTCCTATCAAATTTTTACCAATAGAAATACTTATGCAACATTGCCACTATATTTTCCAAACCAAAGTGTCCTTCCATACTACTATAGTGAGCTTCCCAAATCAACTTTTATCACTTGCTTGAAGGAACACAAATATGGCCCAGATGGAATAATAGTCCATCCTGAATATGAAATCCAGTGATGGACGTGAATGCACCCAACACCTGGTAAGTGGTAGTGAAGTCAGGATCGCTCTCGTAGAGTTGGGCCCACCTAGAGGCCTCACGTCTACATGAGTGGAGCACCGTGGTTAATGTTGCAACTGGAAGTCAATTGAGGTAGTCAATTGTCTTATATTTGATGTTGATATGGAACTACTACAAGTTTGTGGACCACTTTTGATGGTGGTCGTTGTGCAATTTGACTTGCGTTTGCATGAACTGCAGAGGCTTGTGATTAGTGTGGATGTCTATCTCCTTCCCAAGAATGTAATGCTTCCATTAGTGGCAGTTTTGTACAATGGAATACATTTATTTTTCATAAGTGGGGTACTTATGGATAACATATGATAGTGTCTCACTATGATAGGATGCAAGATACCAGATCTAATAAATACGTAGAACAAAAACAAAATGCTAGGAATGGCAGAATAACAGTAATATAACCAACATAATCATCCACAATAACACATAAATAATATGAGAACAACAACTGAAATAGCACTTTGATTTAGAAAGCAATGTTCATAGGCCTCTTCGAGGGGGCAACCTACAGTAGAGCAGTGCTCTATTACAATAATCTCCAAGGTAGGGTTTTCATACCCTTGACCCTTATTTATACTAAATATGTCTATTAAGAGAAGCATCTAGAGGAAGATCCTTCTATAAGCGGAAGCTTCTATTAGGTATTCTTACATCCACCTTATTCTATTTTATTGAAAGGCCTTATTAATATTGACCTTTATTACATCCAAATACATTGATCTACCTATGTGCAGGTTAGGACCTTAACATGTCCACCCCTTTAAAAACAACCTTGTCCTCAAGGCTTGAAATGTGGAAACTACTGCAGAATGGTAGATGGTTCCCAAGTGGCATCTGCTGGAGTCATATCTTTCCACTATACTAGCACTTCCTTGATGGTTCTCAGACACAGGTGATGCTCACACTGGTCCAAAACTGCTTCTAGCTATAGCCAAATGGATCCTTCTTCAGCTAACTTTGGAAGGTTGGTTTGAATTTGGCACCTGGTTCCAATTAGCTTCTTCAAGCATGAAACATGAAAAACAGGATGTAGCTTCGACTGAATGGGCAGAGCTAGCTGATATGTGACTTGTCCCACACGCTGGAGAACTGTGTAAGGGCCATAAAATTTGGGTGCTACTTCTGACAATGCTCGGCCTTGAGGGAAGTTTTCTTATATGGTTGCCGTCTCAGAAACACCTGATCCCCTTCTGCAAATTGACGTTCAGAGCGACCTTGATCTGCTTGCTTCTTCATTCGATTCTGTGCCATGACCAAGTTCTCTTTAAGGGTATGAAGGATATCCTCTTGAACTATAAGTGTTTGGCCAACCGCCTGGACCTTCAAGGTACCCGGTAAGTATGAGAGAAATGAAGGTGGCTTCTGTCCATATACCACAAGTATGAGAGAAATGAAGGTGGCTTCTGTCCATATACTGCTTCAAAAGGAGTCATGTGAGTGGCTGTATGGTATGTAGTGTTGTACCACCATTCGGCGAGGGGTAACCATTGAGACCACTGGTGTTGTTTTTTAGAGGCAAAGCACCTCAGATATGTTTCCAAACACTTGTTGACAACTTCCATTTGACCATCTGTCTGGGGATGATAAGCTGAGCTGAGATGCAATTGTGTGCCTTGTATCTTAAATAGTTCTTGCCAAAAATTGCTTGTGAAATTTGGGTCACGACCAGAAACAATAGAGTGCGGCATGCCATGAAGCTTGAAGACCTGGTCCATGAAAAATTGGGCCACCGTGGATGTAGTAAATTGGTGGTGAAGAGCACAAAAATGAGCATACTTGGAAAGGCGATCCACCACCACCATTATGACTGATTTATTCCCCAATTTGGGTAAGCCTGTAATAAAGTCCATAGAGATATCCTTCCAAATAGAAGGGGGAATCGAAAGAGGTTGGAGCGTGCCTGGAGATTTGACGGTTTCTCCCTTGTTGCATTGACACACCTCACATTCAGCGACAAACTTATAGATGTCCTGTTTCATACCATCCTAGAAAAAAGAACGTTTGACTCGGTCATATGTTTTGGTGAACCCTAAGTGCCCCGCTGTGGGTGTAGCATGAAGTGCAAAACGTACCGTGGACTTGAGCTTTGATTGTTTACTTAAATACAAGAGGCCTTTGTATCGAAGCTCATCCTGGAGCCAGGAGTACCTTGGGGGGAGTTAGAGCCTTGTTTTGCAGTTGCTGGATCAGATGAAAAATTTTGGGATCTTGAAGCCATTCCTGGAGCACAGCTTGGAGCCAATCGGGTACAGTGAAGGAAAGAGAAAAAAGGGATCCTTACTCTTCATATTTCTAGGACAGTACATACGCCACGATATTGTCTTTTCCCTTCTTGTAAATGATCTCATAATCATATCCAAAGAGCTTAGTCACCCATTTTTGTTTCTCCTGGGAGGAAATGCGTTGTTCCAGAAAGTACTTGAGGCTTTGATGGTCGGTATTAATTTGGAAGAGTTGCCCCAAGAGATAAGGATGGCACAACTCAACGACATGCAGAATCACCAACATTTGTTTTTCATAAATGGGTTTGCCCAGATTCCTTTCAGATAGTTGCTTGCTGGTGAAGGCCAAAGGTCGACCCTCTTGCATAAGGACAACACCAATTCCTTTCTTTGAGGCGTCACATTCCAACGCAAAGGTATTTGTGAAATCAGGAAGGGCCAGAACCGGAGTCATGCATGTTAGCACTCTGTAATTTGCCCAAAGCTGTGATGGCAGTCACAGAGGCAACATCAAAACCACTTCGAGTCTTGGATATAGCCCTCCAAGACTCAGAGAGGGCTTTATCTATCTGATATAACTTTGTTTGAAGAGAATATTAGGCTAGCTATGAAGAACATAGGTTTGTTTATGAATTTTGAGTATGGGCAGAGAAAAGAAACCATGGGCTGTGGAGTCACTGCAACGAATGATCAAAAATCCATGTTAACAAGCTAATATTTGTAGGGCAAGGTAGACAAATCGCTGGATCCTTTAATTTAAATGAAATGGGTGAGACGAAATAGGTCAAGGAATCCAATTAAACACAGAGCAACTAAGAATTCTGAGTTTAATCTTCAGTGGAAAACATAAAAAACTATACCAAGCTAGAGACAGAGGGTGCATTAAAACCAATTCTGTTCTTAATATTCTTGGAATAATTTAGAGGAAGACATTAATGATGATAACAGAGAAACAAATTAACACAGAGTGATGCACATCACCAGTCGAAATAGTCACAAGAATCCTGCATCATAGCACTGTCTCATTGAATTGATGAAAAAAAAACAAAGAAAGCTCAGCGAGCTATTTTACAAATTTTTTAATCCATGGTCCTCGACTGATCAACCCTTTTACATTAAAAATAATCTCTATAAGTAGGATAGGTCTCTCCATCAAGTTGTGTGTGTCGGTTTTAACCGCCTCGGCCAAAAATAGCCACAAATCCCACAAAATTTGGAACTGTCTGCCATGAAAGACAAGCCGGTTTTCTGCGAAAAAGGGGTCTGAATAGACGTTTGTTTCTCTTCAACGATGAAACCTAGGAAAAAAATGAAGGAGGTTATTGTATATGGGCATGTGATGGACACAAAACCTCCTTCGGTTTCTCCAAAATCGTCTCTAGCTGGCTGTAACAGCGCCAACAAAATCAGGACTGTAACGGAAAAGTGAAAAACTGGAAAAAAGGGCCTCGAAGATGGCTTTGATTCTCCCTGCTCGTGGCACTTGTGAAAAAAATGAGAGAGGTTTTTGTTCTTCATCCCGTGGCAAAGAAAAAACTCTCTCTATTTTTCAAAATTTGAATTATTCTTCCCGGAAAATGCTTTGAAAGTTGACTGGTCAAAATGTTGCGAAAGCGATTTTTTCGGGGGCAGAGTGGTATTCCGGACCCCCCCTGAGGTGGTAAGTGGTTTTTTTTTGGGGGGGTGTCCGCTGGAATAGGGATTTGACACCTGTATGGGGGTTGGTTTTGGTATACACCCATTCCGGACCCCCCCCTCTCATTAAACTCCGGATTGTGAGGGGGGGTCTGGAATTTTTAACGGCCGTTGATTTGGTTTATTATGTGATGTATGCGTACGGAAGTTGGGGGGTAGGAAAACTTAGGATAGCTTAGTTTTTAAGTTTTGTTTTAATATTATATGTTTTGTTATGTGTTACGTTTTATGTATTAAGTTTTTTTATGTTTTGTTTTTTATTATTATTTTTTTTAAATCTAATGTGTTTTATATTGTTTTTGTATTTTATTTTATTAATTTGTTTTTAAAACTAACCTAGTTACTAACTTAGATTTTAACTTAATTAATAATTAATTAATTATTAACTAGTTATTTATTAGCTAGTTTAACCTATTCTAACTATACTAACATTATTATTATTTAATCTAACTAACTTATTGTTATTTTTGCTTTAATCCTAAGTTCATTTATTCGTGGACGGGTGATGGGTGAGATGTGGCTCAGGGACGAAAAGATAAGGGAATGAGTGGCGCAGAGGTGGATGAAGAATGCAGAAGAGGTGAGAGATTGACAGATGCTGCGTGGATGAAGGATGTAGCATGGAGTGGAGGAGGCCTGATGCAATGGATGGATGACACATTGGGATAGGGCCCGCTAGAAAAACCACCTCATTCCAGACCCCCCCCCGCACCGTTAAAGGCAGAACGGTCGAGGGGGTCCAGAATTACCTGTAGACCGTCCATCTGCACACCTCCATGGAAACCGTAGATCGGTGTGCGCTTTTTAATCACCATTCCGGACCCCCCCCCACCGTTAAAAACATAACAGTCGAGGGTGTCCGTAATCCACTGTCAGTCGTTGATCTACGCGCCGCTAAATCGATCGTCGATCTAAGCGCGTTCTTTATTATCCAGGCACGAATGCAGCAAAAACTTAGGCTTTAGCAATTTTTGTGGGTTTTGTGCGTTGATTCCCTTGAAAATAATTTGCAGAGATGAAATATTATTTGCAGGTCTATACACCCAGAGTGAAAAATTTCCAGTCACCATATGATACTATGAATTATAGGGTTATAATAGTGGCTCCACCTGGGGATGGAATCTTCTTTTAGGAGGTGTCGAGAACCACAGACCTCTGAACATGCAGACCGATGCTTTATCCATTGGGTTGATCCCAAAATCTTATTCTGCAACCTGTACCTGTTTTGATCTTGCAACGGGAACCAAACCAAATGAACACTGTCGAAAAAGAGATGCTCAGAATGCTGAGGTTATTCACATTCTCCTACCTACCCTATGCTAATAATAATTTTTTTAAATCAAATAATACAAAAATGCCAATGAAGCCAATCAAGTAGCTTCTGAGACTAGTGGACTGCTTGACTGCTTGTTTGCACAGTCAAAAAGGCAGCCTGACCCTTTACCTATAGATTCAAAACTGCAAAGTGTAATGGCCACTGTTGAAAACATGATTGATCTTTACAACAGAGACCTCGACAATTCCAAAGGACCAAAGTAACGCCAAGAATAGATTGAGGTTCTCCAGTGAAAAATTTATTCATATAGGTGGCTATAGGATCAAGGTAGAAATGACATGTTCCTTGATTTTTGGATGGCAGCTCTGGCACTATATCTATGTTATTTTCATCCTCATGAATTTCCTTACATGGCTGCAACTGCTCTGATGGGCTTTGTAATGTGACTTCTACTGAAAAAGACAATGAATCTGACTATCTGATCATGTCAATATCATAACAACGTTTTATCCCATAGTTGGATGATGGAAAAAGACTTTGACAACACAAGTCATCCAACACATCTGATATTGGATCATGTAGAAATTGAACTGACTGCTGCATTGCTTCCACTGAAACTTCTTGATTTTCTATGCATTTATCCTTCAACACTTGTTCAAGAGTCTCCTTCAAAATTTGAAATGAATTAAAGCACAATGGTATAGAGTTATTTTGGATTAACTCGTAATTTGTCTCAAGCTTTAAGCTTTCATTTGGAATTTGAAAATTAGAGTAGGTAAAGTGCTGTAATTCTGGGTTTAGAACAACCTTCACATCAACACTAGCATCTTCATCTAGTTGATCAGAACATTCTCCCTCTTTACCAATGCCAACTTGCTTACAATTTCCTCTAAAAAATTGAAAAGAAGAGAAACATAAGGGCAAAGATTTTTCCCTTACTCTGAATTTTTTTTTCTCTTCCTCATTGCTGTCATGACTGTTGTGCAAGGGTTGATTGTCATATCTGAACTGTAAATGATCTTCTTCCTACCAATGACATGCTTTTGATTGCTTTGAAAAATCCACATCTTTTTTAGCCTCATGCTCATCATCATACTGATCACAGTTGGGTAGATTATCCAAGTGGGAAATGTCCTCAAACATGCACATCATATCAGCTGGTTGTTCCTCTGCAAGTTGAGATGGAGCTTCATCTTTGACTGTGTTGTGAATTGAATACATGAAAGAATCATTATCCAAACCATGGTACCATGGATGAACAAAAGAATGTTTGGGAACAGTGACTGTCAATGGAACATGATGTCTTTGGACAACAAGCTCATCATTCCTGTTGATCTTGTGTAGCATTTCATTGACAGTGTTCGTCAGAATATCTAGCTTTACTTCTAAGGATATCGGATGCTCCCTTTTTGTTTTGTCTTTTCTTACTGCTTCTAGCTTTGCCTTCCTGTTCAATAGGTTAGCTTCCACATCGACTGCGATATTTTGCATTTCTTCTAGGGTTATAGTGTCTCTTTCTCTTAACTGGAATGTCATTTCTAGATTGAAGGCTTCTGGGAAATGCAATTTAGCTAAACCAGGAGGTGGCCTTACATCCACAGGTATTAAATGATACACCTCATTGAACCTGGTTGAGAACTGTTGCACTGTCTCTCCGGGCTTTCTTTTCAAGTGGTCATATTCTTCTAAGATGAGGAAAATATTCCCCATGATCACCCACCTATCTAAGAAAACTTGTATGAACTGATGAAAATTTCTGATGCTTGCAGCTGGCAGATTTCTAAACCAATTTTTAACTTTACCTTGCAAAGACAGGGCAAAGATCCTGATATAGACATCATCATCTTCAACCTCATAAAGGTCAAGGAAATCCTCAAGGTTTTGAATATGCTTTTTAGCAATGATCTTCCCATTTTCTCCATCAAACCTAGGCAGATTATTGATGTAATTGTCAGGGAGGTCATGGAGAATAGGAGGCAAATCTAGAGGCTTGTATCTGTCTAGGATTTTGGCGGGTACAAGAGGTGAAGCAAGAGGCTCACAACCATCCAAAGGTTTAGCAAGAGTAGGAGATAAAGAAGGAGGCTTATGTTTCACTAGGATTTCTACAGGTGCATATGGGATGTGCACAGGTGTATGAGTATGTACATAATCTACAATTTGGGGTTTAGTCTCTTGAGGCTCTTTAGGTTGAAAATGATCATCCTGAATTTCAACAATATACTTTGGTCCAGGATCATGATAAGAGAGAAAGTAATTGTAGATGAAACCAATAATATCATGAATACAATTTGAGCTTGAGTACCTGGTCTTTCTAGGCTTCTTGGTCATGCTTCAAGTTCTTCCTCCAGTGTAGTCTTTGAGTTGGCACTGTCTGGAGATGATTTGGAGTCGCCAGGTGAACGATCTCAACCTTTCTGGTGTCTGGTCATTTTCCACCATCAGTGATCAGATCTGGATCTTTGAAGTGTACTATTGGGGAAAGATTCCCCAGTGGAGTCGCCATTCTATTAGCACTCTGTAATTTGCCCAAGGCTGTGATGGAAGTCACAGAGGCAACATCAAAACCACTTCGAGTCTTGGATCTAGCCCTCCAAGACTCAGAGAGGGATATATCTGTCTGATATAACTTTGTTTGAAGAGAATATTAGGCTATCTATGAAGAACATAGGTTTGTTTATGAATTTTGAGTATGGGCAGAGAAAAAAAACCATGGGCTATGGAGTCACTGCAACGAATGATCAATAATCCATGTTAACAGGCTAATATTTGTAGGGCAAGGTAGAAAAATCACTGGATCATTTAATTTAAATGAAATGGGTGACACAAAATAGGTCAAGGAATCCAATTAAACACAGAGCAACTAAGAATTCTGAGTTTAATCTTCAGTGGAAAACATAAAAAACTATACCAAGCCAGAGACAGAGGGTGCATTAAAACCAATTATGTTCTTAATATTCTTGGAATAATTCAAAGGAAGAAATTAATGATGATAACAGAGAAACAAATTAACACAGAGTGATGCACATCACCAGCCGAAATAGTCACAAGAATCCTGCATCATAGCACTGTCTCATTGAATTGATGAAGAGAAAACAAAGAAAGCTCAACGAGCTGTTTTACAATTTTTTTAATCCATGGTCCTCAACTGATCAACCATTTTACATTAAAAATCATTTCTATAAATAGGATAGGTCTCTCCATCAAGTTGTGTGTGTCGTTTTTAACCGCCTCGGCGAAAAATAGCCACAAATCCCACAAAATCTGGAACTATTTTCCGTGAAAGACGAGCCAGTTTTCTGCGAAAAAGGGGTCCGAACAGACATTTGTTTCTATAAAAAGATAACACATGGTAAAAAAATGAAGGAGGTTATTGTATATGGGCATGTGATGGACAAAAAACTCCTTCGGTTTTGCCAAAATCGTCTCCAGTTGGCTGTAACAGCTCCTGCAAAATCAGGACTGTAATGGAACAGTGAAAAACTGGAAAAAAGGGCCTTGAAGATGGCTTCTATTCTCCCTTCTCGTGGAACCTGTGAAAAAAATGAGAGAGGTTGTTTTTATTCATCCCGTTATGGAGAAAATCCTCTCTCATTTTTTCAAAATTAGAATCATTTTTCCCGTAAAATGCTTTGAAAGTTGACTGGTCAAAATGCTGCGAAATCGGTTTTTTCAAGGGTAGAGTGGTATTCCGGACCCCCCCTGAGGTGGTAAGCGGTTTTTTNTATGACACTTGTATGGGGGGTGGTTTTGGTATACACCCATTCCGGACCCCCCCTTCTTGTTAAACTCCGGATTGTGAGGGGGTGTCCAGAATTTTTAATGGTCGTTGATTTGGTTTATTATGTGATGTATGCGTACGTGAGTTGGGGGGTAGGAAAACTTAGGATAGCTTAGTTTTTAAGTTTTGTTTTAATATTATATGTTTTTTTATGTGTTACGTTTTATGTATTAATTTTTATTATGTTTTGTTTTTTATTATTTTTGTTTTAATATTTAATATGTTTTATATTGTTTTTGTATTTTATTTTATTAATTTGTTTTTAAAACTAACCTAGTTACTAACTTAGATTTTAACTTAATTATTAATTAATTAATTAATTAATAATTAATAATTAATTAATTAATTAATAATTAATAATTAATTAATTAATTAATAAATAAATAAATAATTAATAATTAATTAATTATTAACTAGTTATTTATTAGCTAGTTTAACCTATTCTAACTATACTAACATTATTATTATTTAATCTAACTAGCTTATTGTTATTTTTGCTTTAATCCTAAGTTCATTTATTTGTGGACGGGTGATGGGTGAGATGTGGCTCAGGGATGAAAAGACAAGGGAATGAGTGGCGCAGAGGTGGATGAAGAATGCAGAAGAGGTGAGATATTGACAGGTGTTGCGTGGATGAAGGATGTAGCATGGAGTGGAGGAGGCCTGATGCAATGGATGGATGCCATGTTGGGATAGGGCCCGCTGGAAAAACCGCCTCATTCCGAACCCCTCTCCCCCCCCACCGTTAAAGGTAGAATGGTCGGGGGGGTCCGGAATCACCTATAGACCGTCCATCTGTGTGCCTCCATGGAAACCGTAGATTGGTGTGCACTTTTTAATCACCATTCCGGACCCCCCCCCCCCNCCCACCGTTAAAAATAGAACAGTCGAGGGGGTCCAGAATCCACTATCATCCATTGATCTATGCGCCGCTAAATCGACCGTCGATCTAAGCGCATTCTTTATTCTCCAGGAGCGAATGTAGCAAAAACTTAGGCTTTAGCAATTTTTGTGGGTTTTGTGCGCTGATTCCCTTGAAAATAATTTGCAGAGATGAAATATTATTTGCAAGTCTATACACCCAGAGTGAAAAATTTCCAGCGAAATATTATTTGCAAGTCTATACACCCAGAGTGAAAAATTTCCAGCCACCAGATGATACTATGAATTATAGGGTTATAAAAGTGCACATGGCAGTCTTCAAGGTTTGAAAAGCTTGAGTAGCTGCTGGAGTCCAAGTGAAAGAGTTCTTTTTTAGGAGAGCCATGAGAGGTGCTGCAATCTTTTTGTAGTTCTTAACGAACTTGCGATAATACCCTGTTAGGCCCAAAAATCCATGCAATATTTTGAGAGTCTTTGGGTGCGGCCAGTCTTGCATAGCTTCAATCTTTTTCGGGTCCACCCTGATGCCATCCTTTCCCACTATATGACCCAAGTATTCTACTTCTGAGGCACCAAAAGCACATTTGGACTGTTTCAGGAAAAGTTGGTGCTGAGAGAGTAGGCAAAGAACTTGATCCATATGAATAAGATGGTCTGTCCAGGTTTTGCTATAGATGAGGATATCATCAAAGAAAAATAAGACAAAATGATGGAGAAAAGGGTGGAAGACATGGTTCATCAGGCTCTGGAAGGTGGAGGGGGCGTTACACAAGCCAAAGGGCATGACCAAAAACTCATAGTGGCCCTCATGAGTGCAAAAGGTAGTCTTGGGAATGTAGGTCTCTTTCATACATATTTGGTGATAGCCCAAGCAAAGGTCAAGTTTGGTAAAGAATTGGGCGCCACTCAATTCATCCGGGAGGTCATCAATGACAGGAATGGGAAATTCGTCTTTGATGTTCAGTTGGTTGAGAGCACGGAAGTCAGGACACATTCTCCAAGAACCTTCTTTCTTCAGTACCATGATGACTGGAGACGAGTAAGGGCTCATACTAGGATGGATGACACCTGCAGTAAGGAGTTCCTGGACCATTTTCTCAATTTCATTTTTTTGTGCAAAGGGGTGGTGATATGGACGGATATTGGGGGGAAGGCTTCCTGGGACAAGGGGAATGGAATGATCATGAACACCGCGGGAAGGAGGGAGTCCTTGGGGAGTGGAAAATACCATTTGATGTTTAGAAAGGAGGTCTTGGAGGTCTTGGGGCACTGGGGGTGTCTTTGTGGCTTGTATGGCGTGGAGTTGGGCAATGACACCAGAATGATCTTTTTTGAGCAGTTTTTCCATGCGATGAGAACTAATGACCTCAGGTGAACCAACAGTGATGCCTTGAAATTTATATTGGTGGCCTCCTTGGTCGAATTGCATGGTTAAGTTCTGAAAATCCATGAGAATGGGACCCAAATTCCTTAGCCATCCTGCACCCAACACAATGTCTCAATCACCCATGTCAATAGCAAACATATGGGATTTTAGGTGGTAGTCACCAATTTGGAGACACACATTTTCACAGTGCCTGCCACATTTCATAGAACCACCATTGGCAATCATGATTTGGAAATTGTTGACAGGATGGATGTAGCAATGGGTTTCTTGGGCAATGCGGCGATGAATAAAATTGTGGGTGCTACCACTATCAACCAGAATGATGACCTTTCGGTGCTTGATGTAACCGATTAACTTGAGGGTTTGGGGGGCAGAGAAGCCAGTGAGAACATTGAGGGAAATGATCAGTTCCACTTGGGGAGGGTCGGAGGGAGGGTTTATGTCAGTGATTTCTGGTGACTCAGGCACAAGGGGAGTGTCAACATCCTATTCTGGAATATCCTCAGAGATGGCCATAAAAAGATTTTGTTCCTTACATTTGTGGCCTGGGAAATATTTGTCATCACAATTATAATAGAGGCCTTTGAGTTGGCGTTTAGCCATTTCAACCTTGGTCAATTTTTGGATATTTAATGGGGTGGAGGGAGTAGTGGGGTTTACTGGTTTAGGGCGAGGGATAAAGGAAGGCTTATAGTTTTGAGAGGAAACAATTTGTTTTGCTTCTTTATCTTTTTTAGTAGCCTCCACCCAAGTCGTAGGTCGAGCCATGAGGACGTGGGCCTGAATCTCCTCCTTGAGGCCACTAATAAAACACTCTCGAAAGAAAGCATCAGTCATGCCCTCTGTTCGAAAAGCCAGGCGCTCAAATGCAGCTATGAATTCTTCTACTGTTTCTGATTGCTTCAATTTTGTCAAACGGCCCAAATGGTTGGTGTCAGTGTCAAAGCAATCATAAAGCTCAGACACAAATTGAGTCCAAGCAATATATCCTTGACGGGAAGTTTTTCTCCATTGCCACCATTGCCAGCGTTCTTGATCTAGATGGAGAACACCATACCGGAGT
>ML778430.1:289200-364502 GCA_009831015.1 Picea engelmannii
GTATGGGCCATGAGGATGGGTGAACTGAAAAGGGAGTGGCCAGGGTCAGAAATTTTTGCAGAAAAATGATATGGATGAATGTGATAAGGGAGAAGAGATGAATCTAATGGAATAGGTCTCAAATAATGGTGAAAAAAATTCCAAACTTTTTTTTTTCTTTTTTTTTACAACTGCGGGGTTATACTTCGGTCTGAAGAATGTTGCAGTGCTGAAATCCCCAAATTCTTAACCAGAAAGAAATGTGTATTTGCTTGGCGACCCGAACACAGATGCGTGGCAATAGATCTCGCCGGTTTAATTTGTTTATGTTTATGTTTATGTTCCCCAAGGGTTAGGTATTCAAGGGTTCTACAGACAAGGGTTTGCCCTGTGCTATAGCTCTCTGATATACGTGTGGGGTCCAACAGTAGTACTCGGCCCAATATCTCAGGGCACTAACTAAGGAGGATAGACCGTACCCTTAGCCGTACTACTCGACTACCCAGGTACTAGAGAGTATCTTCCCGAGTGTTGTTCTCAGTGACACTATAGCAGTTCGACGGTTGATAGGTTTATCTAAAGAGGGCTTCAGGAAATCTAGGCCGATCCGTACATAAGTGTTGTCTGATGTGCTACCACTCGAAGGGGTACCAACAAGGATTACAAGGGTGGACAATAGATGTGCGCTTAAGAACCACTTGTATTTCCTGCGTGTATGAATCCCTCAACTGCAGGTTTATGCACGTAACGACAAATCTATGTGGCTTAAAGATGCCGGAATACGTCTTTACTCTAAAAAAAAAAATACCCACAATTTCTGCCAAGGAAAGTGCTCTGATACCACTTGCAAGATACCAGATCTAATAAATACGCAGAACAGAAATAAAATGCTAGGAATGGCAGAATAACAGTAATATAATCAGCATAATCATCCACAATAACACATAAATAATATGAGAACAACAACTGAAATAGCACTTTGATTCATAAAGCAATGTTTACAGGCCCCTTCAAGGGGGCAACCTCCAGTCGAGCAATGCTCTGTTACAATAATCTCCAAGCTAGAGTTTTCATACCCTCGACCCTTATTTATACTAAATATGTCTATTAAGAGAAGCATCTAGAGGAAGATCCTTCTAGAAGCGGAAGCTTCCATTAGGTCTTCTTACATCCGCCTTATTCTATTTTATTGAAAGGCCTTATTAATATTGATCTTTATTACATCCGAATACATTGATCTACCTATGTGCGGGTTAGGACCTTAACATAGGACATTGGATGACTGTCCTGAGTGAGAACTGTTGTCACAACATAATCCAAGGCATCTATCTCAATCTCAAAAGATTGATGCAGATCGTTTAATGAGAGCATCAGGGCTAAGCACAAGTGATGTTTCATATCATCAAATGATTTTTTTTGTGACTGTCCCCATATGAAATTTTCTTTGCCACCACCCTTGGTCACTTGGATGAGGGCCATACGATATGGGAGAATCCCAACATGAAACTGCAATCGCAATTAGCAAGTCCCAGGAAAATTTGAATCTCGGTTAGTGTGGTTTGGGTTATCTAGTCATGAATGACTTGGATCTTCCTTGGATGCATGTGCACACCATGCTAATCAACAATGTAGCCTAGGTGTTTGACATTATTCATGCCGAAGGAGCATTTTTCCAAGTTAGCATATAGCTTGTGTTGTAGTAGAGTATGAAGGACCTATTGAATATGTTGCAAGTGTTCTACCTAAATCTTGTTGAATATGAGGATATCATCCATATATACCACCACAAAAGAATTGGTGAAGGGCCACAAGATATCATCCATCAACCTCATGAAAGTGGCTGGGGCATTCGTCAAACCAAAGGACATCAACAACCATTCAAAAAGACCTTCTTTGGACTTAAAAGTAGTCTTCCATACACCATTCTATTCTATTGGGACATGGTCATAGGTAGACTCTAGGTCAATCTTAATGAAGTACTTGGCTCCATTGAGATGGTCAAGAAGGTCATTAGTTCATGGAATTGGGTACCAGTTCTTTACTTTGATTTTGTTTAGGGCCCTGTAATCAATGCAAAGTCACCAAGTCCCGTATTTCTTCTGCATGAATACAATTTGGCCTCTGCAGTGTGAGGATATTGATTAGATGTGCCTCTTTTCGAATGAATCTTGGATCTGGTGCTTGATTTCTTCATTTTGCATAAGAGTTTAGTGATAGACATGTCCATTAGGTAAAGGTGTGTCAGGGGTCAGATCGATTAAATACTTGACCTAATAGTGTATAGGTACCCTAGTGGGTGAGTAGAACATGTCTTTGTATTCTTCCACAACCTTGTCCACCTGCTTCTTCTATGAGGAATTCACATATCCAAACTCTCACTTCTTTAGTTTAAATTTATGCTTGATTTTGACAACGTATCGATAAGTTAGACCCAGTGATGAGATGTCCAGAAACTCCATTTCTATATGGATGTATTGATGCATATTGTCACAGTACTTGAGCACCAAGTGTCATTCAAAGTATTTCATACCCAATTTGGTGTGCAAGGTATGGAATACATTTCTGAACTCTGGCATTGTTTGGCCCCTTTCTTGCCGCAGTGTGGTCCATTTTGTATATTGGTCATCATAGCTTCCAATAGGGTAATATTGTTCCTTAGTAGCATCCATGAAAGAACCCCAAGTGGGTACAACTGCAAACATTGTGGATTCCTCCGTGGCCTTTTCCTCATAGTAAGTTTCCCACCAATCCTTGACACGGGGGACAACCTTGAGGAGTTCAAAGATGATATTTTCTCTATTGGAAAAATTATGGATAGAAAAATACCCTTCGAGGAGATTCAACCATTTATCTAGAGCATCTGCATCTATCTTACCTTCAAATACAGGAATATGAAACTAACTTGAACCTTGAAGGGGCGATGCCTCCAAAGTGGCCACTTGATGAAGATGTGTCAGTTGTTGGTAACTATCGAAGGACATGGGAAAAATTATCCATTATATTGTTCCTTTGTCACGTGCGGGATTCCTTGAGAAATACTTTAATAGGATCTTCTTCTCGATCATCTCTCTTTTCTTCCACCATGGGAGCTCATCGAGGTCGGTGAGGATGATCCTTCAAAGACTCAAATAGTTCGAGTCCAAACTCCTTATACCATGACCTTGTAAGGGACATGGACAGAGAAACAGATAAAGAGAAAACCGCTCTGATACCACTAATCCAGATTTATAAATGGAATGATATGAAATACAAATTTATAACAAAAACACAGAGATACACTGAAACTTGACTTCTATTAATAAATGAAATGTGTTGAATTGTAAAAAAATGCAGAATGAAACAAACTCACTCGAATGGTGGTACTTGATCTCCGAGAATAGATGTGATGGCTACGTGCATTCACTAGAGAACATTAAAATGAGGTTGAAATGCCTTTTTATCATAAAGAACCAATGAGGAAACCCTAAACATCCAAAAACCTAACCCTAGGAGATGAAACACCAAAAGGCTTGTGGACCCCAATGGGGTTAGTTGGTACGCTAATTTCTCGGGGTCGTAACTTTTGCATACAATCTTCGTTTGACACACTTGATAGCATGTTGGAAATATCTAGATGAGAAGTACACATTTTGGTCTACCCAGATGATTCATTTGTTTATCATCTGGGCACTTTCATGTCCAAAAAATGTTGTTTAGGGCCTCAAAATGGCCTTGTAAGTTTAGGACCCGAAAAAAGTGTAGAAAAACTGCCAAAATGGAAAACTATGCTTTGAGCTAGTGGAATAGGTGGGTGACCACCGATATCGACCTGGATCACCTACCATATCCAAGACCACTCTACCTGCAATTTCCTCAATTTTATTACAACCATATAAGATTGTCAATATCTCATGCACAATATTTGCATTCAATCCATGAAGTGATTTTCAGAATTATATTAAACTAAAAATTCCATCACTTCCAACTATTATTCATATTAAAAATGGAATTCAACCATAGTCATATTATCTAGAATGAAACAATCATTCATTATACATGCATTATCAACATACCAATTTTTTAATAATGCAAGCAAACTTTACTAACAATAAAACCATTGTGCCAATAATCATGGTCACATCCACACAACACATCCTTGCACTGACTTTGGAATACCATATGTTCATGTCATGTATCCCACCATGTGAGTTGGAAGGTATGTCCCATGCCTCAATACATCATACAAACTCTTCTCTACTACCTATCTGATCATTTGGATACCTTCTTGTTTGACCCATACACAACACTAGGAACATCATCCCTTAATGTTATTTAATGTAGCTGAAAAGGTTGTATCCCAACATCGATTGTATAGGGGAAAACCATTATGCACTTGGATGACACTATAGCCTTTCCATATCCAATCTCATCATGGCCTTACACATGACCATGTCTAATGGAATTCATTGCTACAACAAGAGTAATGTCTCCATACTTCACTTGGTTATGATCTTATAACCAACATAACACAATATGCAATTACATCTCCCATAAATGCATTCAAGTAAAAATTAATATTTGGATTCTCAAGGCATCCTACATTTACATCAATTCAATTATTGATATTAGACTGAGGGAGTTCTTACTTCCATTCCCTTCAACATTTATACATCATAACAACCCCAAATACACACATGCATGGCTATTATCAATTTAATTGATGCTACCTGATCCTTTTAAATTTGTAGAAGCTCGTTGGCTCCCTTCGCTAATTCTATTGTTCAACACTCTTACCATCCTCATTTTTCTTTATATGGATGGATACCATAAGAAACAATATTATCATGCCATAATCATTACTTTCTTGGATACACAATCCATCATTAGTTTTATTCAAATATCATAGTATCATTATTTTATCTATATATCAGCAGACTAGTCTTAGTCTATATTCATGCCATTAGCATGTTCAGGCATATCCACATGTAAAAAAAAACATCCGTATGCACCAAGAATTTGATATTTCATGCCTATTTCATGCACTTGCATTCTATCTTTATTGTATGCTTCATGCATCAATTCTATCATGCACTCCAATGCATAACTATTTCAGATTTAATTAATTATTTTGCTTTGTTGTTTTAGATGGTTGTCCTTGAATTCCTATAGAACATTGTTGCCATGTGTGCTGCCATTCTACTCAATTGTGCACCAATGACACCTATTATGAACCTTCTATCCAAGCCCCACTTAGCCATTCTACATTTCCAAACACTAGGTCCATTAGTACTGTCATCTCACAACTAATTCCTTTGTGTAGAGAAACCTTTCCTAACATCTTTTGGCCATTATTCTCAATATTCATAATGTTGTAACATGCACTATTCCAAATGAATATTAGCACTGCAATTTAATTAACCATTCCCCATTTCCTTGACCAAATTGGTCTTGAATATCATTATCATTGATTGGAATTTCAACATTTTGAAATATTCATTTATGTCATATTTCTGATACACTTTTCCATCCATGGATTTGCTCAATTTAAAATTTCTCTCTTCACTTCATTAAGTGATTCACTACTTGGCCACTTGAGACCACTCTGCTCCGAATGAAATGTTACACCCTGCATTCTCACTTGTACCCTTCTATTGTTGTGCACTTTGATAATAGAGACAACTTTATTTCTTTGGGTACCTTAGACTAAATTTCTAGACCATATCTAATAATCCCTCTTCCTTCATTCTTCTACTTGCATATGATATCCTTTTTGCTTCTCTTGCAAAAAACTTTGTATCCTTCACTACATTCTTACCTTCAAGGCTATGGATTTATCCTTAACTCCTTATGCATGAATATGACACCCATCACTTGTTGGATTCATACCTTGTGTGAAAATCTCTATTGAATTTTCTTTTGCAATATATTTAGATTCTATAACAATTGAATACTAATATTCTTCCACTCTTCCTCAAACCTTTTCAACCTTGCATCACCTTCCCTACACTTCCCTTCATAGTTCTTTGATGCTGCAACTAACTGCACAGGCTGAATATTCCTTGACTAATGAACCCAAGAATTAATATAGAATAGCCCCACACAATGATCATTTTTGGAATCTATCCTCTTTCTAGAAACCCCTTCACACAACACTCTCATCTAGAGTGTTTCTCTACTAATTAACAATGCCATGTTAACAAGCTAAGCCACCTTTTTCCCATTATTAGGTTGTTTCACTTCAAGTATGCCTCGGTGCCTCTATACTTATACATAGGTAGTCCTAAACATATACACTCTTCCTTACACAACAATCACCTTGGACACTCACCTATATCGTCTAGAAAAGTTTCTCCAAACTTTGACATTATTTAGAAAAGTCTTCACATTGATTAATTACATGGTTCATGTAATCCAATTCCACTTTCTTCTGCAATTTTATAGAGAAAAAAAACACTCCCTTAGATAATTTGGACCTTCTGTCATGATTTCCTCTAGATTACCTTTCCAATGACCATAGTCATGCTTCCATCTGATTAATGAGCCAAAATTTATGGCTTCCTAAAATTCTCATTATGTTCAATGGCGTCCTTCAAATTTACTAGAAACCTTCCTTCTGATTCCTTGAGAATCCTTCATCTCAAAATTAAATTCCGATTGGATATATAGATTCTCCTATCTAATAGATTTACAATGACTACTTTCTTGCTCAATTCTGAGCACTGAATTTTTTTTTACATGCAATTGAATATTGATAATTTACACCTTTTATGTACCTTTGTCCTTAGTGCTAATAATCTCAAACACCAACTTTGGATTCCTATAAAGGTAATTCTTCTAGGAACCAAGGAAATGTTTCTACATGACACAAATAGTACTACAACACTGAATTCAAAACAACACTCATATTGTCAAACAGATGCTCCAGTCAAAATCTGTAGCAATATGGAAATGACAACTTTGTCTTAAGTAATGAATCTTCTTTTGAGTTGACTGAAAATTTTTCTTCTCAAATTAATTTTCTGGGTTAATAGATGGATCCTCCTCAAGACCTTTCAAATGACCATTCTCTTACTCAATTCTAAGTCTTGAATAGAAATTTATGGGTGGAAAATTAAAGGAAAGGAAATATCCATTAGCGTGAACAACATAACTTCAATGCTCAACGACCGTTCGATCATTTCTTTGGATTTAACCTCAACCACAAAAAAAAATTCATTCATACTTAGAACTTTTTTTAAGTTGTTTCAGGTTCATAACCCATTATTTTTTATCTTTTTACTTTTCTACAACCTATGAAATGCACCATTATGTTCCATCATATCCATTTTACACCCAGACTTAGTCATTTTCTTTGAGATCCCATCGTAGGTCCGTGGTCATTTCACTTTGCTTCATCACCTCAGTGATACCCTTCACAATCACAGAGTCTTGACACTTAGCCAAATTTTGAAGCTCTATTGTGGGTCCACGGGTTTATGTTGTTTCTCCTCCACACACCTGATCCTATTTGCATTCCATGATGTCTTAGTACTTAGACAATTTTCAAGATTTCACCGCGAGTCTGCAGAATAAGCAAGCACCCTGCCATGCGACTCCACATCACATACCATATGTCGTATTGAATACCATGTACCTGGGATTGTGGTAATACATGTCATTATTCTACCACATCAGGTGACACGTGGCCTCCAAATCATATTGACGTCATCGTACGAAAAAGTACCCAAAAGTTTCCAAATTTCTAGTTTTGTTTAAACCCCCAATTCATAATTTCTTCCTCGAACTGTCATTGTAGTTACGAAACCAAGATTAATATGGCCGATTTTTTATTTAAGGGTAGTCCATTATAGTCTTAAAAATTCCCAATCAACCTCTACAACAACTAATTACTTGCATGCGTGGCCGGTCAACATTCCTGGGCATGAACTTTCTTTTATTTCTCGTGGAATTTCCCCAAATTTCACTGCAGAATTGGGATTTTTTCCCACTTCAAGATTTAGAATTTGGGTAATTTTAACCCTAATGATGAATTTATCAATTTCTCCATGAATTCTTTCCCAATTTCATAGGAATACTTTCGTCAAACATATTAGAGACATTCTCTGAAATTTAAATTTCTACAACTTAGATCCATAGTGTTCTGCTAGTTGGCCCATGTAGGATCAATATTGAACTTTGGGATATGATACCACAATTTAACGTACCCAACCTCTAGATGAGAAAAATTACATGCGGACAACTCATTAAATAATTAATATTTATTTCTAATTAATTTGTTGTAGCTTACTAGTTACGGATCACACCCAAATTTAACCAGTTGGCTGATACCACAGTTCTAAATGCATCTAATAGCATATAATAAACATGAATGAAAATGTTCAAGGAAACAATGACACACAACAGTCATAAAACCATATACACAATGGAATAACATAAGAACAAAAAATAATACTTATATGTTAATGATTAACCAACTGGATGCATACGAAGGATGAACTTCCTATCCATAGGTGTTGGTGTTCATTTTCTCTCAATAGCAGGCCACCCATGATATGAGGATTTTATTCCACAAGGAGATTCTACCCAATGACTATCCACTCTCCACACACAAAAACCCCAAAACCTAGGTTCTACTCACACAACAGTTCCAATCCTCCATCTCTCTCTTTTCCCCACAACCTGCACCACCCAAGGAATGTACCCCCTTCACTACTCACAGTCCCTTGGGCTATACCATTCATTTATAAGGGCCCCTAGTGCAATCGGTTGGCCATGAATCTCTCGTTTGGGAACTCTCAACTTCTTCATAATTTCTCATAGCATCCTTCACAAGGCTCTTGAGTCATTTCCTCAACAGGAAAATGCACTACAATCTTACAACCCATTTTACAGGCACATCGACCTCATTTCCAGCATAACACACAACCCAACAATGGATTCCTTCAAGAAAAACATGGTTCGTTCTCTTCCCAACACTCATTTATTTTCTTGTTGTCCAAAATATCCCTTTGAAAATTTTCCTCTATGCAAAAACATGATTGTCCCCAAAACATTTCCCCCCTTGGCCATACGAATTTCGTCTCTTGCTTGTTTTCTTGACTTGAATTACACTCTTCCCCAAGATGATTGTACTTCAGCCCATGCTTTACAATAACTATGGGATGTGAATGTTCACACCCACCCTCTTACATGATTTAAATGATTGGCTTCTCATACACTCAATCAACAATTAGAAGGTTATACACAATGATAATAATTCATGAATGTTGATTCATATTATTTTTGGCATGAAATGAGAGCGGAGATATAATAAATAAATGTACAGAGATATCTCAAATATACAATAATATAACAGAAATGTATAAGAGATGAAACCATAAACACAGAGATATGTAGTAATACACAATTTATATTAATGAGAGAAATGTACAAAACTGTAGAAATACAGAGTGAAAGACTCGCCAGAATGGTGGCAACTTATCTCTGAGAAGAGATGTGACAACTACTCACATTCACAAGAAGATGATTACAATGAGGCTCTAAAGGCCTTTTCAACATAAATAAAATCCAAAACACTAACCCCGGTGTTGAGGGGTCCTAAATCCCTTTAACTCAACAATAGGAACCAAACCCGCCACCGAGGCCCAATTATACTCTGGAGCATTTAATGGTGCAATGGTTCTCGAGATCTTGCGATTTGGATAAGGGCTTTATGTAGTGATTGACATGATGTCTTCTTGTGAAAACTCCTCCTTCAGTTCAAACGTTCTCTTTTTGTATTTTCTCTTATGGGTGGGATCGATACAAGATAAATGCTGGTATAAACTAGCTGGGTAACAAAGGGGAAAGGACTTAACTACCGAAGAAGGCTAATATTGGGATAACCCTCATAATCAAGCATGCAGACAATGATTCTTACACCTACAACAAGTCTAGTACTAATACGTTAACTTGTTGGTTCTTCAATTATTGACTTAGATACAATTATCAGAAGAAAACATACATGCAATAAACGATGGAAAGAAAAATAGTTTCCTTAACTCTAATCATCAATCACATATTAACACAATGATTTACTCTTCATCATTAGAGACAAGAACTATAAAAATATTGAATTAGATAACTTATCAATAGATTCAGAGGATCTTACTCATTACAACATCCATTCATGAGATGAAATCATAAATAATTCTTCTTCAGATCCAAGCACACACGCTTTTGATGAAAAAACACAAAAAACTTTGTCTACGGTCCTAAACATGAATTCTCAATTAAGGCAGCTCCGAAATAGTTCTTTACAATCCAAAAATGAGGGTCTTTGCAAAAACCATCGACCATTGCTAATAGGTCGATCCTTCTATTTATAACATATTATTAACTAAAAATAACTATCAAAAGTGCAAGCTAAGTAAAACAAAACATCTCCACATGGTGCTTTCATCGATCAGTCTTCCAAGAGTCATCAAATGGTTTCACTTGAGTGGATGAATCTTCTCATACTCCAACCATTGGACGAAGAGATCCTCACATGTGTTGTCATACTAGAATCTGTGTTGGTCCATTGGGGCCGAGAGGATCTCCTTTATTTCTACTGCCCGTGCCCGATACTTGACTATTCTATTACTTAACTACTGCAACATGGTCTAAGCCTTGATTGGGTGTTCCATGAACTGCTGCACTTGACCTAGCGACATGTTTTCCACCTTGTCTATCTCCGCAGCCCACAATGAGTCTTGTTCAACATGTAATTTGACTATGTCATGCAAGTCGACAAAGTCATCGGGTGTGCCAAATTCTGGGAGGCCAATGTCTCTCATCGCTCGATTGATCTTGGCCCAACTCTTTTCTCACTCGACCCATTTCTCTTGGATTTCCTAATGAGATTCTTGGGCCATTTTTACCCAGTATTCAACCAACTTCTTTATGCAATTGATGATGCTATCCCTTAGTACCCGAATGTCGTGCACTTCGGCGTCTCAGCCCTACTGAATGACGCTGATGTAATCAATCCTTTCCACTGATTAGTTTGCTTTCTCATACCATATTTCCATATCTTTTCATGTCGCCAGTGCCATGAGGGTGTCTTCTTGGAAGTCAGTTATTCCTGCAGTGAAAATGTGTCGCTCATTTGTGAATTTGTTGTAGGCATCTTGGAGTTCTCTTCTCAAGAACACCATGGCCTGTGTGGAGTCCTGATAATATTTATCCAAATGGTGTAGATGTTCCAACTCATTTAGCACAGTGACAAGCTCCTCTTCATCCCTTTTTTCTATATCCAGGGTGGCATCTATGATTTCCATCCCTGCGCCGATAAGCTCAGATGTCTTGGCATGCTCCATGCTAATCAATTTTTCCTTTGTGGTGATGAGGATGGAGTGATCCAGAGTAAGCCTCCTCTTCTTGGTGGTTCTATTCATGATGGATTTCCTCTTCCAGTCATAGGAGATGGCTTGTATGTCAAAAAATTCATCCATGGGTTCGGGGATTTGTTGATCTCCCCTAGTAAGCATATTTCCCAGGCTCCTGACAATGTATATATGTTCAAGACTGGGTTCTTGAACCTCTTCCGTGTGTTCTGAAGGTTTGGCCTCTAGTTGTTTCTCATTGGGAAGTAGAGTACCAGTTGAATTGAAGCATCAGGAGTAGGCTCAGTACTTACCTGATAATTGGTTATTGAGATGCCGATTTCCTGTTGTGGAAATTATTCTTCTTGTTCGCCTGACCCTAGCTCGTCCTTCGGGCTATCCACTTGGGTCTCTGGTACATCGAGTAACTCAGTGTCTAAGACACTTTCAACCTCCCAGTCATTCTATGGAAGGCCTTGAATTTTAGCATCGAGAGCTGGGGAAGATGCCTTCTCGGGTTCCTTTTCCTCTGTGATCTGCACCAGAGTCACCAAGGACACCTCCGAAATCTCCTCATCATCATAGATTGTTATGAAGTCATGGAGGGGGTTTGGTGCACTTTCTCTCCTGGATGTCCTTGTTATCTCTGGATGAACCGAAACACCCCCTGGTGATCTGGCCTGTGGTGTTGTAACTCCAGGGCTATCTAACCCGACGATTTCATCAATTTGTATTAGTTATGGGCCACTTGGACCTACCCAACTCTCAACTAGGTTGTCAGTAGGGACCCTTGCCATTTCTACAAGGTCTTGGTCATTCCGCAGTTGATCGATTACTCTCTGTGCCTATTCCATTAGGAGAAATCCCCTTTCCTGTGCCTCCGGTGTCATAGAAAATCTCCTGTTCTACACCTCTGTTGCCTCTGCCACACTGATTTCTTCCCTAGCTCTCAGAGCCTCTTGGGATGACTATTCTATTGTCGTTGCCTGTTCATCCATGCTCATGGCCCTAAAACTAGTCATTTTTGGGTCGACCATCCTTTGTACAACCTCGTCCCCATATCGAGCATTTTCTGTGAAGGCTTTGTCTTCAAACTTGTTGTGAGCATATGGCCAACAGGATGACACTTGTGAAGCATGTTTCAATACCAGGCCCTTTGGATCATGCTTGCAGAATTGGCCCATTAGGAATATGAATTTGAGTTGGATCAACCCTTCTTGTTTGGCTTGGGAGGTATCCTTTACCAAGTATAACCCTACATGGAAACCATAGGGTATGAACGCTCGTTTCTTGTCCTTGACTAGGGTGGCTTTGTAGCTTTGCAAGATGGTTTGATAGCATATTTCTCCTACGACAAGTCAATCCAGGACATGAGATGGTAGGAGATGTAGTGCTCTAGTGGCCCCGAACACTCTGATGTAGGTGGCGTGCTCATCCAAATGCCAATGGCCTACCTTGGATATCATATTTTTGGCTGTTGCCAATAACCTTGGGCATTCCTTCTTAAAAATAATAAAATAAATTTGGGCGATGAATTCATCACAGATGAGGGAGTAGGATTTCTTATACCTGTTTCCCATAGCACATTGAAGTAGACGTGGGTCGGGAGCTCTGCAACATGCCAGCTCAGATTCATGTTGGCGAAGAAGTTTCTGGTGCACATGACATTGACAAAGTATGAAGCCATGTAAAACATTGGTGCTTCCCATTCCTTTGGTTCTTGGGCCTGCACACAGATGCTCAGTTGCTTGGAGATTATTGCTCCCCAATTGAAGCTGCAACCGATGATCGCAACAGTGTACGCCAAAGGCATCCATGCCTCTAAAAACTTGGAGCAATATTTCTCTCCGTAGACATATGTCTCCCTTAAGTTAGCTGTCCCATACCAGCCAGTGCTCCGGTTGGTAAAATTCTAGTCCTCCCTCCACCATGAGGCCATCACTCAGCTGGTGTCATGGTTTTCGTAGAACTTCACGACGAAGTTTGTGTTTAGCCTCTCCTCTGGGTCCCTAAGTTGGTAATACTTTTGAACTTCTACCGGGATGAAAAATCCAACACACCCACCATTTTCATCATTGATTAGACACTTCTGTGTGTCTGTGTGGTTGATGAGACATTTAAGAACTTCTATGTAGGGAAAAATGGGGGTTCTTCTTACCACCATATGTAGATACGAACTTTAGATGTTTGGGAATACTTGGTCATTGAGTGCCCTTATGTATGGATCACTATGTGGGACATGTTCTGGGTACTCTTCTTGGATAATCCTTTTAAAGAGACCCCCCCAATGTGGGAGCACCATCTTCGACCTTGTTCTTGCCTCCGTATCTCCAAAGGCCAGGGGTTGGACGAAAAATTCTTTGTCGTTGTTTTGATGACAGGCTCCAACCTAAGGGCGTACTCCAATTGCCTCGCGGTTCACAGAGAAGAACCTTTGCCTATCTTTGGTTATTTCATCTTTGGTGCTCTTAGCGAGCATCTAGTGGTTGGCTTTCTCAGCGGCATCATTCCTGCAACTTAAATAGAATTTTAGGGACTGTATAAAAACTGAGAAACTCACATACAAAAATTAGAACCAACGAATTTACAGACTCAGATGCATACCTCTAAAGCATGTTAAAAACTGGTTATTTTGACAATCACGGGATCGATACAGCCTTTGATTCACTCGTCTTGCTCCTTCAGATGCTCTAGAATTCTCTTATGCACATAATGATTTCGTTTACAATGGCTCATGAGAATTTAAACAGGGAATACCTTATCATGTAAAAAATCTATCGTCGAATCTCTAGAACTTAAATTCATCATGTGTTGATGGCGGAGGCGTGGGTGGTGATGTGGTCTATTGGTAATTTTAAACAATTTTTTTGATTAGCACATAAGGTATCAACTAATGTAGGATCATGTATTAATTAGCTCTTTAAATGCTCGAAATATGATTGTATCTTATGCTAAAATGTCCCATCGTGTCGCTCTCTCAGTGGGTGGATCGGGGATCAGGGGTGTGCTATGAACATTTTCGTTGATAGCCTCCTGCAAAAAGTTCCGACGCCGATTGATTTTACTGTACATTGTTGATGCAAAAACACATACTCGAAGGTATGACTTGGACCTAGGGAGTCAAAGTTAACTCGGGATAGCACTAGACCATACTGCCCTCTTACCTGGTAAAGACATGTAGCAATGAGGACCGATGACTTAATTCTCTTGTATTAATCAGAGTTGGGATTTTCCTTAATTTATTTGTTGTAAAGAAAAACTTATCTTTCCGATGTCGAAAAGTTCCCAGGATCAACTATCGACGATAAACCTATCAAAACACTTTCGGATCTCCCCCCTTGAAAAAGTATCGATGCCGAAAACACATTGGGGATCGGATATCAAGAATAACCTTTATCATGGTCAGAATGTTTGTTGCGATCCTTAGAGGTTTTCTACGATTTCGATAAAGCACATTGGGCATCAACTATCAGTGATGTCTTTTTGATTAAAAATATTTCTGTGGTTGGGGTTTTCATGATTGATCGGAATGGCCACCGTTTTGTCCATAGACTGTCGACGTTTCGGATCCAAATCAGGATCCATCTTCAGGAAAATGAGCCTAGGTTTATCAATGATGTCTTTTTGTTATTTGTTAAATCTTGTCCCCTCTCATTTTTTACTGTTGCTGAAGAGGAATCGACTATCGGCGATATTGTTATGCACAAACTAAAAATTCCTTTTGTCGATGCTGATGGAGATTGACACTCGATGACTGAGGTTTTCTGAGTGCTTATTTTTCCTTCTTTGAATTCCTTTTGATGTCGACCTTGATTGCATTCGGTGAAGTGTTTGGTTGCTGATTATTTATTTAGGTGTTTAAGGTTTTTTTATTCATGAAGTTTCATAAGTTCAAGAAAACCTGAATAGGTGATGAGCATAATGAAAATAAGCAAATACAAAACATTTTTTCAAAAATGAAATCGAATAAGACAGTGCAAAATATCAAGTGGTACCCAAAAAATAAAAAATTGACAGAGGATTTTTTAGGGTGTGTTGAGTGCTCAACACTCGGAAGATGAAAAGCCGATTGTTTCGTGGACCCCGTTTTGGGTAGTTTGGTCTATCAACTTCCCAGGGGCGTAACTTTGGAACATGATCTCTGTTTAGGGCACACAATAGCTCGTTGGAAAGGTATCATCGAGGAGATTCATTTTGGGGGCTCAATCAGATCCCTTAACTATCTTCAAGGTGCTCGATCTCCAATAAAAATCATTTAGGCCCTCAAAATGGCCCCGGAAGTTTAGGAACCGAGAAACCGTTAAAAAATAGTAAATTGCCAGAAGAATGTTTTGAGCCAGTTGCAATAGGTGGGTGGCCACCAATATCCACCTAGATAAATCCTCTCTCCTTCTGAAGAAATGGTCTCCATTGTGTTGAGTTTATGGGGGAGAGGGGAAAATGTTTGCTAAATTTGAACCTTGGTGAGTTGCTTGCCTTGCTAGAAAAGTTGCGTTGCTTGGCTTGTTGAAGGCTGTTACAGACCTGTTTCTAGCGGGGTTGAATCTGTTCAACCAATAGACCTGTTTCTAGTGGGGTTGAATCTGTTCAATCAACCTGTTGTATATTGGATTGAATAGGCAATGTGTAGGCACCCTCATAGGTGAAGAAAAAATATTTTCTTTCTCTTCTGCAATCTACTTCTGTTGGATAGAGAGGTCTTGGTCCAAAGATGCAGTGGTTGCAGTGTCCTTCTATTCACCTTTTGAACATATTGTGAAGAAGATGAATTTTGTAGTATGAGATACTACCTTGCGGAACTGTTTAGGTGGGACAATAGTTGGAACTACCTCTGGTATCCTGTAGAGATGAACCCCCAGAGTAATAATGACACTACAAGGTCGAGACTCATAGATATCATTGCACTTCCACATATATGGTTGTACTAAGAGAACATCACGGACATCCAGCGGGGAAACATCACATAATACCTCATCCTTGAAGGGCTAGATGCCATATGACAATTGACACTGCTATCTGACACAGAGGTCGCGTCCCTAGCGAAGCCACCCAATGTTGTATGGTTGCAAGTGTGGTGTTGTCGACAATCCCAACTGTTTGATGACCTCTACTGAGATGAGGTTCTTCTAGATTCTGCTATCAACAATGAAATGCAACGGGGTCCCCTTCACCCACATATGTGAATGAAAAAGGTGCTCCCCCTCTTCAATATATGTTGGTTCTTCTGGTTGAATTGTTACAGTCATGATAGTAGCAGTGGGGTATGCATCAATGATATGTCTTCTCCCATTACTTTTTGAATCATATTTTGAATCGGGTTTTGGCTCCTTTTCTTTTATCTCGGCCACCAATTATTGTTTTGAGCGACATGCATCAGTTTTGTTCTAGGGGATTTTGTGGAAATCACACCACTTTCTAGTGTCCTTCTTCGTCTTCCCGTGACCCTTCTTTTCCTGTGGCTTGGACTAGTTTTCAGGAGGATGTTTGCTAGGGCCATCTTTATCAAAATTTGGTTGTTGCGTATTTGCATACCCAAAATCTAGTTTTTTCCAGTGGATAAATTTTTGCTCGATTTTGATAGCATATCGATAGGTAGCTCCCAACGATGAGATGTCCAGATACTCCATTTCAGTTTGGATGTACCTATGTAGAGCCCCACAGTATTTCAGAACCAAATGTCACTCATAATATTTGATACCCATCTTGGTGCGTAAGGTATGGAAGGTGTTGGTGAACTTCGGCACTGCTTGGCCCCTCTCTTGATGCAACGTGGTCCATCTCATGTATTGGTTATCATAGTTACCAATAGGGTAATATTGTTACTTGACTGCATCCAAAAACATCCCAAGTGGGCTCGACCCCATATATTCCATAATTCTCTATGGAAATTTTCTCCGAGTAATTTTCCCACCAATTTTTGACATGGGGGAGAGTTTTAAGGAGTGCGAAGGTGATCTTTTCCCTGTCGGAAAAATTGTGAACAAAGAAATAACCTTCTAGCAGATTTAACCATTTTTCTAGAGCATTTGCATATATTTGTCCTTCGAATACGAGAATATCAAAATTAAATTGTACCTTGAAAGGAGAGGTATCTCGAAAGTTCCTTCTTGATGAAGACACACCAGCTTTTATTGACATGCATTGAAGGATGTGGGAAAAATTATCCGTCATTTCATCCGTCTGTCGCGTGAGAGCTTGCTCAAGTAATAGAATCATATAATCATTTTCTCTGTCGTTTTTATTTTCTTCTGCCATGGAGGGTTTCTTGGGCATGCAAGAGAAATTTTCCTCAAGAGAGATAAGCTCGAGACCCAACTTGTTATACTCAGACCTCGTTAGGGACATGCACTGAAAAAATGATCAAGAGAAAATTTCTTTGATACCACTGATATGGATTATTTTTGGAACGAAATGAGAGTGGAGATATAATAAATAAATGTGCAGAGATATCTCAAATATCCAATAATATAACAAACATATATAAGAGATCCAACCATAAACACAGAGATACAATAATACACAATTTCCATTAACGAGCGAAATGTACAAAACTGTAGAAATAGAGAGTGAAAGAGTCGCTAGAATGGTGGCAGCTTATCTCTGAGAAGAGATGTGACAGATACTCACATTTACAAGAATATGATTACAATGAGGCTCTAAATTCCTTTTTAACATAAAGAAAATCCCAAACAATGACACACAAAATTCATACAAACCATTTACACAATGGAATAACATAAGAATAGAAAAGAACAATTATCTTTTAATGATTAAATAACTGGCTTCATGATGCAAACCCCCTATTTCTCCTAAGGGTTTCACGACCTCTCGTTCAGGATCTTTGAATCAGGAGCTGAAATAGCTCTCCTGGTTCTGAATTGGAACCTTTAACACTAAATCCATATGTTCTTGTCTATGTTTTTCCCACACAAACCAGCACTAGGTGCGAGCCTCCACTCCACGTGACCATAGGCACAACCACAGGCTTAGCCCAAAAGGCACATTGCATTTCATGACTTCAGGGTTTCCGGTGTAACAACTCCTCGATTCCTCCAAGTCCTGAAACCCCAATGAGTGCTAACGGATGTTAGCTCCTCCCCTTCCTCTGCTCGTGTGACCACACACTCATGACCACAGGATTTATCACAAAGGTGCATTGTGATTCACAATGTCAGGACTTTGTGATGCAATATGTCTAACTCCTCCAAGTCTTGAAAGCCGAAATCATGATGACACGAGATATATGGTCTAGATCCCCCTTTGATCGACGGCTATGATAAAATCGATGTTTTGTGTTTTGCGACTTTGTGATTCACGAAGTCTGCTCACTCATTCTCCTAGTCGTTAAAATGTCGATAATGTAGATTTGACGGCCCAGATCCTCCCTCGATCCAATGGTCATGATGAATTTAGGACTTCACGACTCACAAAGTCTAAAGGTTTTTCACCCCAAACATCCCAATCCCCGAAGTGCCAAAATCTTGAGATGTTGGATCAACGGCTCACAACTCCCCTTATCCAATGGTTTAGGTCGAATTGTGATTTCACAATTCAGGGTTTTGGAAATCAAGGACCTCTATCCTCCCAACTCGCGATACCTGATTTTGCAAAATGGACCAATGGTCCAGATTTACCTGGGATCAATGACTCCTATCCCTCCTGAGCTTTGAGAACTGAAAGGCTCTCACCATTATCCTCCTTGCAGCTTCACTTGATCCAATGACTTGCGGCTATCGACGCTTCCTCCTCGAAGGCCCTACACCATCCATTCAGGTCCTCGACTAGTCCTGGCCAAATATATTGGTGTCAACTCTCCTGAGCTTTGATCTTTCAGACTTAGAAGATTTTCTAAGTCCTTGAAGGTTCCTCTCTTTGCTCCTCTTGGGAAATGGGATTCCTAGATCTCTTAACGCTTACCTGAAGTGTTATTCATTCTGAGCTTTGTCTTGTACAAATTATGATTTCCCATGCACTCCTTGCAATTAAGGGATCTCGATAACTCAGATCCAACGGATTTCTTATAGAGAAATTCCTCTCGATCTCCCGACGTTCTCCTTTGGCTCAATGCACACCTTGCAGAGCTTTAAACGAAGAGAAACAATTGAAATTGAAAAATTAGCATTCACAATTCCATTCTCTCCTATTGATATTCATTCACTTGTTCATAACAACAGAATGACAGGAAATTGAAAACATTGTTCACACAGCATGCATTTGGATCGATTTTTCCTCTGTTATATTCACAAGTGAAAATGGCTACAAACATATTCAAGTTACAACAACTTTTGAAATCTTGAAGTTTCCTGCTAACTTGCAGTTCTCTTACAAATAACTTCCCTCTGTATTGCAACTAACCCTATCTGGGTGTACAAAACCTCTATTTAACTCAGAGGACTCTTTAGGGTTTCCCATGCCTACTTATCTACTCTAAAACCTAATCTACTGGTTATTTTAGACCAGTCTCAATCCAGAGCCGTAATGGAAACTCCCACTCTACTTGTGATTACCCAAACATGCCTCAAAGGGTAATTTCGACACTGGTTCAAGCGTGCCTCAAAAGGTAAATTATGGCACTGAGTTAAGATGGATTTCAAAATCTGCTGCAACGACCAATGTCGAGGTTCTGGAAGAACTCCCACATGCTGAGTGGTCCTGCCTCTATGCGCTTGTCAACAATGCTCCTGCATCATACTCCTCTTGAGAAAATTTCATGGACTCCTGTCCATGAACTCCTACAATGACTTTCCCTGCTTCTAGATAGAAAATTGATTTTCCCAACTGGCATCTTCTATTGGGTGTCCCTTCAATTTGACCAGATATTCAAAATAGGTCTTCCTTCTGGTCTTCTTACCAATCCTCTGATCAACAATTTTCTCCATCTGTGGCTTTTCTGCCATAGGCATTTGTTTCTCCCACTGAATCTTTTCTTGCTCTTTTGATCCCTCTGTGTCATATTTACTGTAAGGATATAGGTTTGAAACATTAAATATTGGTGATATTCCCACACCATATGGTAGCTCAATCTCATAGGTGTTTGCATAAAACTTCCTCAAGATCCTACATGGTCCTATCTTCTTCATCTTTAACTTGTTATATGTTCCCGTAGGGAACCTTTCCTTCCTGAGATGTGCCAAAACCTGATCCCCTACTTCAAATTGAATCTCCCTGCAATGTTGATCAACTCTGTGCTTATATTTCTAGTTAGAAATCTACAACTGATCTCTAATCTGGCTATGGAGTTTTTGCATTTCAACAATAAAATATTTCGCTCCAACACTTCTGATCTTACCCTGTTCCAAGTATATAAACTCAAACACTCCCCTTGGTTGCATTCCATATAGTATTTGGAATGGACTCTTTGCAGTGCTCCTGTTTGGTGAGTCGTTGTATGCAAATTTTTTTGGTGGCAGAATCTGATCCCACTGATTATGATGCTCAGTGACTAAAATCCTCAATAAATTTTCCAAACTTCTGTTTACCACCTCAGTTTTCCCATATATTTGAGGGTGATAAGCTAAGCTAAAGGACAAATATGTCCCCAATTCTTCCACAGTGTTCTCCAAAAGTGACCAACAAATTTTGTGTCTCTGTCCGAGACAATGCTCCTGGGTAGGCCGCGAAGTCTCACAACTTCCTTGAAAAACAGGTTCGCAACATGTGTTTCATCACTAATCTTCTAACATGGGCTGAAATGTGCCATTTTTTAAAACCTATACACCACCACAAATATGGAACCAAATCCCCTTTGTGTTCTTGGAAACCCCAACAAAAAATCCATGCTTATTGCATCCCAAGGCCTCTTTGGTATTTGCAATGGTTGATACAATCTGCTGTTCTATCTTTTCCCCTTTGTATGTTGGTAGATTCTACATCTGTTCACAAACTTTATCATCTCTATTCTCATACCTAGCCAATAGTATGAATTGTTCAACTGTGAAAACATTTTATCATGGCCGAAATGTCTAGCCAATCCTCCACTATGCTTCTCCTTCAGAAGATTATCCCTCATTGAGAATTTTGGTATGCACAACTAATTTCCTCTGAACAACAGTTATTCCTAAATCATGTACTCTATCCATTGACTTCTATATCTCAACATAGGGTTTGTACATGCTTCATATGATTCCTTCAAGTCTATATCTTCACAATACATATCCTTAATGTGTTCAAACCTCAAGGTCTTCACCTGGAATTTCTGCAGAATCAAATATATCCTTCTTAATGCATCAACAACCTTGTTAGCATTCCCAACAATATGTTTTATGACAAAAGTAAAATTTTGCATAAACTCAACCCATTTCGCATGCCTCTGATTCAATTTTTCTTGCCTGGTTATGAATTGCAAGGCTTGGTTATTGCTATACAAGACAAATTCTTGTGGGACAAGATAATGTCTCCATTTATTTAAGGCTTGAACTATGGCATAGAATTATTTATCATATGTGGAGTATTTTCTCTTGGTCTCATTCAACTTCTCACTAAAATATGCAACAATTCGATTATCCTGACTCAAAACTGCTCCTATTGCAACTCCACTTGCATCACATCTTACGTGAAATGTATTTTCAAAATTCGACAAGACTATAATTGGTCATTTTGTTATTTTCTCCTTCAGTATATTGAAGCTCTTCTCGGCTTCCTCTATCCATTTAAAATAATTGTGCTTCTTCTTCACTGTATCCATCATTGGTGCACAAATTCCACTAAAGTCTCTGATGAACTTTCTGTAGAAAATTGCTAATCCATGGAATATCCTTATCTCGAACATGCTTCTTGGTGACGACCATTCTTTGATCTCTTTCACCTTCTATGGATCCATCTTAAACTCATTTGAAGATATCACAAAACCCAAATAAATGAGCTCTGTCTTCATAAAAGAGGACTTCTTCAGATTTATTAACATCTTCTCCTGCTGTAGCCTCCTCATCACTAATGTTAGGTGCCTCAAATGATCCTCTTTAGTTCTTCTAAAGATCAATATATCATCCAGATATACAACTACAAATTTTTCGATGAAATCTTTCAGAATTTCGTTCATCAACCTCATAAAAGTGCTCGGGGCATTTGTTAAGACAAATGGCATAACAAGATACTAATACAAACCTTCATTCATTTTGAATGTTGTCTTCCATTCATCACCTTCCCTCATCCTGATCTGGTGATATCCACTTTTAAGATCTATATTAGAAAATAATTTTGCTCCACTTAAGCAATCCATTAAATCATCCATTCTCGGTAAATGAAATCTATACCTGATGGTGCTCTTGTTGATGGCTCTCAATTCTATGCACATTCTCCATCCTCCATATTTATTTGGGCTCAACACAGTTGGTACTGTGCTTGGGCTCAAACTCTCTCTGACCAAACCCTTGTCTAGAAATTCTTGGACTTGGCTCTTCACCTCCTCATTCTCTTGGGGTGTTAATATGTATGTTTCTTTGTTCGATAGACTTTCTCCTAGTATCAAGTCAATATGATGAATGATACTCCTGATGGGTGGAAATGAGTTTGGCAGTTCATCCACCACTATATCAGCGAAATTATCCAATAGTTCCTGAAATTCCTCAGGAAAATCATGCATTGATGTACTTGTAAGGATAACTTTGGGTTTCCTTACTACAACAAAATACATCTCCTATTCTTCCTTGGCTTGTTTTAGGAGTTCCTTCCCACTCATGAGAAGTATGTTGTTGTTGGCTTCCTCTTTCAATTTCTTCTCCTCTATTGGTAGCAACATATGTGTTCTACCATTATTCTCCAATGTATATGTATTTTTCCTCCCATCATGAATGACGTTTCTATCAAAATGCCATGGTCTTCCCAACATAATATGGCATACGTCCATGGGAATTACATCACATAGGATTTCATATTTATAACCTCCTATTTTAATTTCAACCAGGCATTGTTCAGTAATCATTACTTGGTGTCCTTTTTACAACCATGATACCTTGTATGGCTTTGGGTGTGCAATTGTCTTCAGCTCCAATTTCTCCACTATCTCTGTGGATACTAGGTTTTCAGTGCTCCCAGTGTCAATGATCACCTTGCATACTTTGTCCTTAGTCTTGCAAGCTATCCTGAAGAGATTGTTTCTTTGCACTGTCTTTTCAGCTTCTGCCTCTTATTTTAAGATAATTTTTATCAACATCAGGGATGCTCCATCCTCTGCTCCTTCTGCTTCAACATCTCTTCTCTGTGCTTACAAAATGTGATCTTCTCTTCCTCCTTATTTATTCTTCTCAAGACATTCCCAAGACATGTGTCCTGTCTTTCCACAGGCATAGCATCTTATTCCTCCTCTGCCTCTTCCTCTAGAAGAGTTTCTTCCACCACCCTGTCTTTCTTGGGAACTTACTCCTCGTTCCGAGTGATTGTGTGGTTTCTCAACCTCATCCTTAGGCTTTTACGCTCTGTCATGGGTAACTCCCTTGTTTTTGGTTGGAGCTAGACTCTTACCCCTTCCTTGCTAGTTATATTTTCTAGCCAGCTTCTCTTCTTCCTTCAACGCAAACTGATAAGAATCCTCCATGGTCCTGACTGACACCATGCTGAGCTCATCCTGGATTTCATATCTCAAGCCATATATATTTCTAGAAAAATTTTCTTCATCTCTCTCCCTTTGTCCAGTTCTGATGTTGAGGCTATAGAACTCCTCGGTATACTCCTTAACCATCATCCCCTTCTATCTCAGGTTCTGTAACTTCCTGACCAGATTGATGTGATAGTCCTTAGGTATGAATTTAGCCTTCAACTTGGATACCATTCTGTCCCAACTATTTATCCTTTGTTTTCCTTTACTTCTCCTCTCATCTTGCAGTTTGTCCCACCATAATGTTGCATGCCCTTTTAGCCTGGTGACTGCATGTTTCACATTCTTCTCTTCATCAACATCTTCATAGTCAAATTGTTTGTCCATGGATCTTATCCAATCCAATAGTTCTTCAGTGTCTAGATTTCCCTCATACATGGGAACCTCTATCTTAGCTCTGCCTCCCAATCTGGAAACTTCTTTCAAAAAGCATTCCTCTGCAACATCTTCTCCTAGAAATTCTTCAACCTCAAACTCTTCACTCTAGGCATCACTGACATCTCTAGCATCAGGTGCTCTTCTCTGCATTGTTTCCATTGTCTCCAATCTTGTGTGAAGTTCTTGCATCTCCCTCTCTACAACACGGTTGGCTAAAGGTGCTTCTCCTCATCTCCTTGGCAACATTGTGTTGATTTTCTGTCACACACAGAGTACGAATTCGAGTTCTATGTCTCCTCCTTTTCTCTTTCTATTTCACCTGAAGTCTATAGGTGAAGAATCTAAGCTCTGGTACCACCCGATGCAGACCCCCTATATCTCCTAAGGGTTGTGTGACCTTCTGGTTAGGATCTTTGACTCAAGAGTTGAAATGGCTCTCCTAGCTCTGAACTGGAACCTTTAACACTAAATCCACAGGTCCTTGTCTGTGTTTTACCCATGAAAATCAGCACTAGGTGTGAGCCTCCACTCCATGTGACCGCAGGCATGACCATGGGCTTAGCCCAAAAGGCATGTCGCGTTTCATTAATTCGGGGTTTCCGGTGCAACAACTCCTCGACTCCTCCAATTCCTGAAACCTCGATGAGGGATAACGGAGGTTAGCTCCTCCCCTTCCTCTGCTCGTGTGACCACAGGATTTATCAAAAAGGCGTGTTGTGATTCACAATGTTGGGAATTTGTGATGCAAGGCGTCTGAATCCTCCAAGTCTCGAAAGCCAAAATCATGATGACATGAGATCTATGATCTAGATCTATGATCTAGATCTATGATCTAGATCTATGATCTAGATCCCCCTTTGATTGATGACTACGATAAAAGTTTTGCGTTTCACGACTTTGTGCTTCACGAATTCTTCTCACTCATTCTCCTAGTCCCCAAAATACTGATAGTGTAGATCTGATGGCCCAGATCCTCCCTCTATCCAATGGTCATGATGACTTCAGGACTTCGCAACTCACGAATTCGAAAGGTTTTTCACCCCAAACCTCTCGATCCCCGAAATGCTGAAATCTTGAGATGTCAGATCAACAAATCACAACTCCCCTAATCCAATGGTTCAGGTTGAATCGAGATTTTGTGATTCGGGGTTTTGGAAATCAAGGACCTCTGTCCTCCCAACTCGCGATACCCAGTTTCGCGAAATGGACCAATGATCCAGATTTACCTGGGATCGATGGCTCCTATTCCTCCTAAGCTTTGAGAATTTAAAGGCTCTCACTGTTATCCTCCTCACAGCTTCACTTGATCCAACAACTTGCGACTATTGATGCTTCCTCCTCAAAGGCCCTCCACTGTCCATTCAGGTCCTCAACTAGTCCTGTCCAAATATATTGGCCCCAACTCTCTTGGGCTTTGATCTTTCAGACTTAGAATATTTTCTAAGTCTCTGAAGGTTCTGCTCTTCGCTCCTCCTGGGAAATGGGATTCCTAGATCTTGCTAACGCTTACCTAAAGTGTTATACCTTTTGAGCTTTGTCTTGTACAGACTTCGATTTCCCACACACTCCTTGCATCTAAGGGATCTCGATAACTCAGAGCCAATGGATTTCTTATAGAGAAATTCCTACCGATCTCCTCGCGTTCTCCTCTAGCTCAATGCACACCTTGCAGAGCTTCAAATGAAGAGAAACAATTGAAACTGGAAAAATTAACATTCACAATTTCATTCTCTCCTATTGAGATTCATTCACTTGTTCATAACAACAGAATGACAGGAAAACAATGTTCACACACCATGAATTTGGATCAATTTTTCCTCTGTTATATTCACAAGTGAAAATGGCTACAAACATATTCAAATTACAACAGCTTTTGAAATCTTGAAATTCTCTGCTAACTTACAGTTCTCTTACAACTAACTTCCCTCTATATCACAGCTAACCCTATCTGGGTGTACAAAACCTTTATTTAACTTAGAGGACTCTTTAGGGTTTCCCCTGCCTACTTATCTACTCTAAAACCTAATCTATTGGTTATTTTAGACCAGTCTCAATCCAGAGCCGTAATGGAATTTCTTGCTCCACTTGCGATTATCCAAATGTGCCTCAAAGGGTAATTTCGACATTGGTTCAAGCATGCCTCAAAAGGTAAATTTCGGTGCTGAGTTAAGACAGATTTCAAAATCTATTGCAATGGTCAGCGTTGAGGTTCTGGAAGAACTCCCACATGATGAGTGGTCCTGCCTCTGTGCACTTGCCAACCATGCTCCTACATCACTTCATACGAAGGATGAACCTCCCAACCATAAGCATCGCTATTCATTTTATCTCAATAGAAATCCAACCCCAAGTTGAGGCTATGAGTCCACAAGGAGATCCAACCCACTAGCTATCAACTCTCCACACATAGAAACCCAAAAACCTAGGTTCTACTCACACAATAGTTCTAGTAATCCATATCTCTCTTTTCCCACAACCTGCACTACCCAAGGAATGTACCCCCTTCACTTCTCAAAGTCCCCTAGGTTGTGCCATTCATTTATTAAGGCCCCTAATGCACTCAGTTGGCCATGAATATCTCAATTGTGAACTCTAGGAACTCTCAGTTGCTTCAATATTTCTCACAACAACCTTCACAAGGCTCTTTAGTCATTTCCTCAATAGGAAAATGCACTACATGCTTACAACCCATTTTCCAGGCACATCGACATCATTTCTAGCATAACAAACAACTCAGCAATGGCTTCCTTCAAGAAGAACATGGCTGAAGCTCTTCCCAACACTCAAGTTTTTTTCTTGTTGTCCAAAATCTCCCTCTAAAAATTATCCTCTATGCAAAAATGTGATTTTCCCCAAAAAGCTGCCCACATTGGCCATACAAATTTCCTCTCTTGCTTGTTTGCTTGATTTGAATTACACTCTTCCCCAAGATGATTGTACTTCAAACGATGATCTCCAATAACTATGGGATGTGACCACTCACACCCACCCTCTTACATGATTTAAATGATTGGCTTCTCATACACTCAATCAACAATTAGAAGGTTATACGCAATGATAATAATTTAGGAATGCGGGTTGAATTAACACCCATGAGTAATTCCCCTTTGGACACCTCTCTCTTATGGAATCATATCCCCCATCATCCTTCATATATTTTTCATCACATATAGTGATTATTACTCTTATTAATTATTTCAACGTTCATAATAAGAAAACCATCCCTCGGCCTCATTAAATCAATACAGGGGCTTCAACCAAACACATTGACTCACCATCCTAATTCACATTTATATAATTACATTATAATTCATGGGGATCAAAATAGGGGATGCTACATTCCCCTCCTCCTTACTTTTGCACTATCCTTAGTGCACAACACCCTATAGGTGTAATTTCATTTCACAATTTCGGTTTAATGACCATTCATCAACATATAGGCTCTCTGGCCAAAAATCACACAAGCATTCTAGCCTAAACAAAATTGCATAGGAACTCCAGCCCTAATACCACCAATATATAGGAACTTTGTCCCCCAAAATCATAAATACATAGGCACTTCGACCCCAAAGCATAGATACAGAGGCACCCTAGCCCAAAACATATATATAAACCACTAGCATTCTCCTATAGCTATCAAAATTTCCATGATCTCTCACTTCCTCTTGACCTACCTAACCCAAGTAATGTACCATTCGTTTATCAGAGATAACCCAAGTAGTGTACCATTCATTTATTAGAGTTGACCCAATGAATGTGCCCCCTTTATTGTCCTCGGTCCATCTGGCTACACCATTCATTTATCAAGGTCTCTCTGGCACAGGAAAACATGAATCTAACTACTGGGATCTTAAGGGATTCACTGCTAGGAATAACTACCAGGAAATAACTAGCAACAACCTTGCTACTACAATGAAGCTCACACAAGAGTTCACTCTTCAGGCCTGACAACCTAGTTCTTCGACAATGCAACTCACACACGAGTTCACTCTTTAGGCCTGACAAACTAGTTCTTCGACGATGCAACTCACCCTCTAGGCTCAAGAATCCCTTTCATTTTTATACAGTTCCTCAGGTGATCCATCATTTTCCAAGGTGTTCTCATGCAAGAAAATGCCAAGTTGCTGCTAGAATTCCACTAGTAATCTACAACCTATGGAAATCATCCCATCTGCATCACATGCATACAGTCAATATGAGACATCAACATATAATTATAAAATTTCAAATTTGTTTTACACGGAAAAAAAGAGTTTCCCAAACATGAGTTTTCTTCTCATAGTTGTTTGGATCTTGTAGCAGTAGATATTAGTCTTCCTTATGGGATTACATCCCTTCCATATCCAAGATCATTTCCTGTGTAATTTTCTCAATTTTCATGCAGCCTATTATTCCCATTTTGTGGGATAACTAAGGAGATCATGTCTTGAGGCCCTCAGGTTGCAAATATGGAGTCCGAGAGACTACATGACCAACAATGTCCATTTTCACATACAAAAGCCCGCTTTATCACCACATTTGATCCATTGTCAACGCATACACTACTCCAGCTAGCTTCTAGAAGGCAGAAGGGTCTTGCTCCATGCAGTACAAGTCAAGTATTGTGACAAATAATCACCATAATATTTAAGGCATTTGAACATGTTGTATTTAAACCACTTTTGATTATAGAATACATGCTTGGACATTATGCCTTTGACCTTGTTTTACGTTGGTGAGTGTCATAGATTTCATACTAAGTGGCTAACCTTTGGAAAATGTTTGTGACTGGGGGTCCCTTGAGGGGTTATCATACCATTCCTGACCATACTTACAACTTTCCTCTCATTTCACTCCCATCATATTGTCCTCTTCTATGTCCTTTGACTTTAATGACTTGAGAAGGGCATGTACCTCATTTCATGGGAATAAGGGGCTGAAGGCCCAGAGGTATTTTTGTTGGCTAAAAATATAAAAGATTATTTAAAGACATTCCAGATGCTTCACCTAGGGATCCCTCGAGAAATAAATGAAATTATTCTCTATAATAAAAGGGGGACCTACAGGCCCGCACGAGTGTAGACGGATTGGCAAGTGCCGTGTAAATGGAAGGAAATTTGTAAAATGAAGACTCATGTTCGATTCTCACCTGGATTTACTCGTGTGCCATTCTTGCGGGCTGGGTGGTTTCACCTGGGGTTATAGTGGTAGCCGACGGGGATCGACCCCGTGTCACGTGAGTTGTCGATTCCCCCAGTATAAAAAAAAAGGGGGGGACCTACAGAAATAAATGATAATGAATTCTTAAGGGGTTAGTTGGAGGATAGGAGGTCTCATCATGAGTTGGCCTATCATGATCATGGGTATTTAGCGGTATGAAATTACCATCATTTGGTCACCAATCCAAGGTAGTGACTCTCAGTTACACAATTGAGAGAGAGGGGTCTCATCACGAGCCAACCTTCTCATTTCCACGAGGTATTGGTGAGTGACACTATAATTAACTGGACACCACGCCATGACATTGTCCTTCAACTCATTCCTTAAAATATGAAAGAAACAAAGAATGGAAAGAAGATGGGATTGGAAAAAGGGCATCACAAATAAAGGTGCCACACACCCTCTACAAAGGCACCCATGAATGAGATAATACGAGCCCTTGTATGTCATGAAACTCAAAGACCTATGAAGTCTAAACCCCTTCCACCTCATCATCCATTACATGACCTTTAAATTCCATCCTTGGGAGCATCCCCTACTTGAGGGCTTTGGTTTACCCAATAGGACTCCTATGACACCCCTCCCATACTTAAATTTGGTCAGTTGTATAGGGTTTTGAGCATTTGTTTAATTTGATAAGGTAGTTTTGATGCACATGTTTAGGTGCCTTGCTTATTATATGTGTTTTACACTTGTCATGATATCTTTGACTTGAGATATTTGGAGGGCATGCCCTTTTGTTTTGCAGGACCTTGTTGGTGGACAGTTTGGGAGGAACAAGTCTAGGTTAGGCTTCCCTGGGTCTTCAAACCCATAGTTTGGATGCCAAGGGCCCACATGTTAGATGAAAAAGACGTGCCTTTGGAGGCCTAGAAGACATCATGGATGAAATTACCTATCCCTCACATGCCAAACATTTTTCCTAGGAGAGGTAAAACATCACTTATGGAGTCTTGACATCACCTAGATGGCTAGATTTTGGTGGTGAAGGTGTTGTTTGATGAAATGTGGCACATTTTGAAGGAAGGAGGCTTGAATACCATCAAGAGAGACTTGGATGAGTGACAAGTGGCCTTTGGTGGCCTAGCCATGCATCTACTACCCCAACGACTTCTTCAAAGTGCCAAAACGTCCCATAAAGGGGTGACGTCACCTTACTCTAGGGTTTCTTTTGTGTAAAAGTGAATTTTAAGATGAATTGTTTAATATTATTTTGTTGCAATGGGTAAGATAAGGGTTGTGGACCCCTTATATTATGTTTTACCCTTGCTAAGTGGACAAACTATGTGATAGACATTTTGTATAAATAGAGATCATGAAATCTCATTTTGAAACATAGCTCTCCCATTGTGAAGAGCCAAGTACTGAAGTTTTCACTACCTTGAAGATTTTTGTTCTATTGTGCTATGGTATGGTGCTTTATTTGGTATGGACTACATGATGTTGATGCGCTAGCTCTTGGAGGTATTTTCTAGCTACTTATGGTGGTTTATCTTGGCATGTTATGGTTTATCTTGTTTCTATTTGAATTGGTATGACATTTTACTTGTTGCTATCATTGATAATTCAAGATCAAGGTTGATATTTCTAAGGCTAAGTAGGAACTATAAGTGCATACACCCTGAATTTAGCTCCATCATAATTTTAAGCATAGAACTATTGTTTGCAAGGGTTTAATAAGGAAGTATAAGGACACACACCCCTTAGTTTTAAACCCTAGATAAGGTTAATTTCCTTCGGGAATAAGAGGATTTATATCCCCAAGGAGGTAGTAGCTATATATCTTTACTTTGACCCCATTAACCCATTAATCAAAGGCACTAGTCATTGCACTGGAGAAATAAAATGTTGCATTGGTAAACATCAAAAGTTGAAGTTTTGAAGTTCTCTCACTTGGACATTGTTCCTTGAGCTCTAGGCTATCTTTCCTCATTGAGGTGTCCTTTTTCACCCACTAAAAATTGCTGCTGTAATAAAAATAACCTACAGACATTAGGGCTGCATAGATCTAACCCTCTAACCCTAGATAACTCCTAAAACAACCCTAAAAATTGGCTATAACTTTGCCCTAAAAAGCTACTAACCTAGGTGCACCTTTTGGGATAGTTTGAGGTGATTTTCATTGGATGAATTTTATTTTATGAGGCTTGGTTTTCTACAGACATAAGGCTGATAAATATCACTGCAGAAACATTTTTTTGACAACCTTTATTTTGTGCTAAAGTCTTTCTCTTTCATTGTTGAGTTGAACTAGTCTTTACTAGCTTGTCTCTTGCTTATTGAACTAGACTTTTAGCACTTATTTTGTAGATATTATTATATTTTATATGCTGATATATATCATAGTTTGTTTATAAAATTAGGGGCATCAATATTAACTTTCTTATCCACCTAACACACTGCATTGTATACTTGGTTTTCATTGTGTCTCGAGCAGGTATTTTCTCTTGGCAGGTCACTCAAAGCATTGACAATCCTAAAAATTTCCCAAGACTCATTTCGAAGTTCCCTTTTTCATATAGACACTTGAAATTTAGGGGAATCCATTCAAACATCTCATTTTCCATCTCAATCCCCCTAGGGCCACCAGGATTCCCCCCTTGAGGTGACTACCTCACCTCTAAAGTGTCGGGAACACCTGCCTAAGGTGACAGTGGGTAGGTGCTCTCTAAGTTGTCACCAATTGGTGGTTGGGTTGGAATTTTCCCAACCTACAACTTGTGTGATAACACATCCAAACAAATTGTTAGCATATCATAAAAAAATTTAGTTATTAATTTCTCAAATATGTTTATACATCAAAATAAATATTCCCATGTGTGATATTTCTGCTCATTATGTCTAGCTCTTGCAATTGTAGATATCAGTATTCATTATGGGCTTACATCCTTGCTGATCCAGATTTATAAATGGAACAAAACAAAATACATACTTGTAAAAAAAACACAGAGATACAATGAAACTTGACTTCTATTAATAAATGAAATGTGTTGAACTGTAAGAAAATGCAGAATGAAAGAAACTCGTGCAAATGGTGGTAGCCGATCTCTAAGAAGAGATGTGACAGCTACATGCATTCACTAGAGCACATTACAATGAGGTTGAAAGGCCTTTTTATCATAAATAAACAATGAGGAAACCATAACATCCAAAAACATAACCCTAGGAGATGAAACACCAAAAGGATTATGGGCCCCGATGGGTTTAATTGGTACACAAACTTCCTTGGGTCATAAATTTTGCATATGATCTATGTTTGGGATGCTTGATATCCCATTTTAAAGTTATAACTGAGAAGTACACATTGTGGTCAGCCCATATTATGCCTTTGGATATCGTTTGTGTGTTGTCATGCCTAGAAAACGCTATGGGTGGCCACCGATATCCACCTGGATCAATCCTCCCCCTTAGGAAGCAATGGTCTCCATTGCAGTGAGTGCCCCCATCATACGGGGAAACTTCTTCTGAACTTAGCCCCGGGTGAGCCAATTTCCTTGGTGTAGGAGTTGCCATGCTTTGACAACCTAATAAATATGGATCCTTTGTTGGTGATTTCCCTTAACCTGTGTGTCCATGATATTATCAATGTTGTTTTGTTCGATACAATCAGGGTTGAGCTATTTCAATGTCAACTTCTTTGCTATCTCTGATGTGTCAAATAATTATGGAAATTATGGCCAAAGGAGGTCCACATTGAACACTAGATGCAATCCAAGGAAGGGGGGGATACATAGCTAAAAATAATTGTCACCCACAACCTTGGTGATGGTGTAAGGGCCATGGCGAAGTGGACGAAGCTTCTAATGGGGTCCTGTAAGGCGCTTATTTTTCAAATGAACCAAACCTTCTCTCCCACCTGAAACTTCTGTGGCACCTGATGTTGATCATGGGATTGTTTGTACTTATCATTTTATTTATGAAAAATATCATGGACCTATTGGCAAATGTGTTTAATCCGTTCAATAAACTTGGTGGCTTTGTTGGCCTAAGACTGAACATGGGAATATTTTGCATGTGTGGTCGCAAGGGGCAATGTGGCATCAATGGGACCCAATGGTTCAAATTCCAGCCCCACCTAAAAGGGGTTGTGGTCGATCGAGCTATGGAGAGCTCTATTGTAGTTGTGCTAAAAATAAGGGAGACTCTCATCCCATGTGTGTGGATGCTTGGAGGTGTACATGCGTAAGATATGCATGATCATGCGATTGACGACCTCTGTTTGGCTATTATTTTGGGTGTGGAAGGAAAAGGATTTGGTGAGCTTGGTTTCGAATACTGACTAGAGGCTAAACCAAAATGTGCTTGTAACCTACTGTCCTGATCTGAGATGATAAGCTGTGGTATCACAAAATGTACTCACACTCGTTCGAGGAAGAGCTTGGCAGTGGCCTTCTCTTTGATACACTTCTTGTGGGCTGTTAGAATGGCCATCTTAGAAAATTGATCAACCACCACAAAAAAATAGTCATTTCCTTGTTTGGTTGAAGGAAGGCCATATATGTATTCCATCAAGATGGATTCCTAGGGCCTATCGGGAGTATGAATAGGGGCGTATAGGACTTTCTTACTAATGTTTGGTTTGGAAATAATGCAGACAGTGCAAGACTGTATGTACTTTCTGACTTCATGTCGAAGTTTTACCAATATAAATACTTATGCAGTATTGCCACTGTATTTCCCACACCAAAGTGTCTTTCCATCCAACTGTAGTGAGATTCCCAAATCAAATTTTCTTACTTTCTTGAAGGAACAAAAATATGGGATAGATGGAATAACAGTCCATCCTGAATATGAAATCTAGTGATGGACGTGTCTACACCCAACATCTGCTAAGTGGTAGTGAAGTTAGGATCGTTCTCATAGAGTTGGGCCCACCCAGAGGTCTCATGTTTGCAGGAGTGGAGCATCGTGGTTAATGTTGCAGCTAGAAGTCGAATGAGGTAGTCAATTGTCTTATATTTGATTTTGAGATGAAACTACTACAAGTATGTGGACCACTTTTGATGGTGGTCGTTGTGCAATTTGCCTTGCGTTTGCATGAACTATAGAGCCTTGTGATTAGTGTGGATGACTATCTCCTTCCCAAGAATGTAATGCTTCCATTGGTGGCAGTTTTGTACAATGGAATACATTTATTTTTCATAAGTGGGGTACTTATAGATAACATTTGATAGTTTCTTACTATGATAGGCCATTGGATGAATGTTCTGAGTGAGAACTGTTCCCACAAAATAATCCAAGGCATCTATCTCAATCTCAAAAGGTTGTTGTAGATCAGGTAATGACAACATCGAGGCTAAGCACAAGTGATGTTTCATATCATCGAAAGATTTTTTGTGACTATCCCCATATGAACTTTTCTTTTCCACCACTCTTGGTCACTTGGATGAGGTCCATGTGATATGGGAGAATCCCAACACGAAATTGAAATAGAAATTAGCAAGTCCCAAGAAAATTTGAATCTCGGTTAGTGTGGTCTGGGTTAGCCAGTCACGAATGACCTGGATCTTGGTTGGATCCACATGCACACCATGCTCATCAATAATGTAGCCTAGGTGTTTGACATTATTCATGCTGAAAGATCATTTTTCTAGGTTAGCATGTATCTTGTGTTGTATCAGAGTATGAAGGACCTGCTGAATATGCTGCAAGTGTTCCACCTAACTCTTTTTGAAGATGAGGATATCATCCATTTATACCACCACAAAAAAATTGGTGAAGGGCCACAAGATATCATCTATCAACCTCGTGAAAGTGGTTGGGGAATTCATCAAACCAATGGGCATCACCAACCATTAAAAAAGACCTTATTTGGACTTGAAAGTAGTCTTCCATACATCAGTCTATTCTATTGGGACATCATTGTAGACAGACTTCAGGTAAATCTTAATGAAGTACTTGGATCCCTTCATCTAGTCAAGAAGGTCTTTAGTTTGGGGAATTGGGTACCAGTTCTTGAATTTGATTTTGTTTAGGGTTCAGTAATCAATGCAAAGTCACCAGGTCCCATATTTATTCTGCATGAATACAATTGGGCTTCTGTAGTGTGAGGATATTGGTTAGATATGCCTCTTTTCGAACGACTCTTGGATCTGGCGCTTGATTTCTTCATTTTGCATAAGAGTTTGGTGATAGACTGGCCCATTGGGTAAAGGTGCGTCAGGGGTCAGATCAATTGAATACATGACCTAATAATGTAAAGGTACCCCAATGGGTGAGGATAATATGTCTTTGTATTCCTCCACGACCTTGTCCACCTACTTCTGCTATGAGGAATTTGCATATCCAAACTCTCACTTCTTCAGTTTAAATGTTTGCTTGATTTTGACAATGTATTAATAAATCAGACCCAATGATGAGATGTCTAGAATCTCCATTTCTATCTGGATGTATTGATGCATACTATCGAAGTACTTGATCACCAGGTGTCTTTCAAAGTATTTCATACCCAACTTTGTGTGCAAGGTATGGAATACATTTCTGAACTCTGGCATTGTTTGGTCCCTTTCTTGTCATAAAGTGGTCCATTTTGTATAGTGGTCATCATAGCTTCCAATAAGGTAATATTGTTCCTTAATAACATCCATGAAAGAACCCCAAGTGGTTACAACTATAAACATTGCAGATTCCTCTGTGGCCTTTTTCTCATAGTAAGTTTCCCACTAGTCCTTGACATGGGGGACAACCTTAATGAGTGCAAAGATGATATTTTCTCTATTAGAAAAATTATGGACAAAAAGATACCCTTTGAGGAGATTCAGCCATTTATCTAGAACATATGCATCTATCTTACCTTCAAATACAGGAATATCAAAACTAACTTGTACCTTGAAGGGGGCGGTGACTCCAAAGTGGTCTCTTGATGAAGATGTGTCGGCTGTTGGTAATTGTCGAAGGATCTGGGAAAAATTATCCATCATATTGTTCCTTTGTAACATGAGGGATTCCTTGAAAAATACTTTAATATGATCTTCTTCTTGATCATCTCTCTTTTATTCCACCATGGGAGGTCGTCGGGGTCGGCAAGGACAATCCTACAAAGACTCAAATAGTTCGAGTCCCAACTCCTTATACCATGACCTTGTCAGGGACATGCACAGAGAAACAGATAAAGAGAAGACTGCTCTGATACCACTAATCCAAATTTATAAATGGAATGAAATGAAATACAAAGTTATAACAAAACATAGAGATACAACAAAACTTGACTTCTATTAATAAATAAAATGTGTTGAACTATAAAAAAATGTAGAATGAAGCAAACTCACTCGAATGGTGGTACTTGATATGTGAGAAGAGATGTGATGGCTACACGCATTCACTAGAGCACATTACAATGAAGACGAAATTCCTTTTTATCATAAATAACCAATGAGTAAACCCTAAACATCCAAAAACCTAATCCTATGAGATGAAACGCCAAAATGCTTGTGGACCCCGATGGGGTTAGTTGGTATGCTAATTTCTTCAGGTCATAACTTTTGCATACAATATCCGTTTGACACACTTGATAGCATGTTGGAAATTTCTAGATGAGAAGTACACATTTTGGTCGACCCAGATGATGCCTTTTGTTATCATCTGGGCACTTTCATGTCCAAAAAGTGTTGTTTAGGGCCTCAAAATGGCCTTGTAAGTTCAAGACCCGAAAAAAGTGTAGAAAAAATACCAAAATGGAAAAATATACTTTGAGCTAGTGGAATAGGTGGGTGGCCATTGATATCAACTTGGATAACCTTCCATATACAAGACCACTCTACGTGCAATTTCCTCAATTTTCTTGCAGCCAAATAAGATTGTCAGTATTTCATGCACAATATTTGCATTCAGTTCATGAAGTGATTTTCAGAATTATATTAATCTAAAAATTCCATCACTTACAACTATTATTCATATTAAAAATGGAATTCAACCATAGCCATATTATCTAGATTGAAAAAATCATTCATTGTACATGCATTATCAACATACCAATGTTTTCATAATGCAAGAAAACTTTACTAACAATAAAACCAATGTGCCTATAATCATGGTCACATCCACACAACACATCCTTGCACTGACTCTGTAATACCATATGTTCATGTCATCTATCCCACCATGTGAGTTGGAAGGTATGGCCCACGCCTCAATACATCATCCAAAATTTTCTCCACTACCCATCTGATCATTTGGATACCTTCATGTTTGACCCATACACAACACTAGGAACATCATCCCTTAGTGTTATTCAATGTAGCCAAAATGGTTGTATCCCAACATCAATTATATAGGGGAAAAATACTATGCACTTGGATGACACTATAGCCTTTCCATATCCACTCTCATCATGGCCTTACACATGACCATCTCTAATGGAATTCATTGCTACAACAGGAGTAATGTCTCCTGACTTCACTTGGTTATGATCTTATAACCAACATAACACAATATGCAATTACATCTCCCATAAATGCATTCAAGCAAAAATTAATATTTGGATTCTCAAGGCCTCCTACCTTTACATCAATTCAATTATTGATATTATACTGAGGGAATTCTTACCTCTATTCCCTTCAACATTTATACATCATAACAACCCCAAATGCATACATGCATGGCTATTATCAATTTAATTGATGCTACCCGATCCTTTTAAATTTGTAGAAGCTTGCCGTCTCCCGTCACTAATTCTATTGTTCAACACTCTTACCATCCTCATTTTTATTCATATGGATATATACCATAAAAAACAATATTATCATGCCATAATCATTACTTTCTTGGATATACAATCCATCAATAGTTTTGTTCAAATATCATAGTATCATTATTTCATATATATATCAGCAGACTAGTCTTAGTCTATATTCATGCCATTAGCATGTTCAGGCATGTCCACATGTACAAACACACATCCATATGCACCAAGCATTTGATATTTCATGGCTATTTCATGCACTTTCATTCTCTGTTTATTGTATGATTCATGCGTCAATTCTATCATGGACTCCAATGCATAACTATTTCAGATTTAATTAATTATTTTGCTTTGTTGTTTTAGATGGTTGTCCTTGAATTCCTGTAGAACCTTGTTTCCATGTGCATTGCAATTCTACTCAATTGTGCACTAGTGGCCCCTATTCTGAACCTTCTATCCAATCCCCACTTAGCCACTATGTATTTCCAACCACTAGGTCCACTATTTTTTCATCTCACAACTAATTCCTTTGTGCAGAGAAACCTTTCCTAACATATTTTTGCCATAATTCTCAATATTCATAATGTTGTAACATGCACTATTCCAGCTGAATAATAGCAATGCAATTTAATTAACCATTCCCCATTTCCTTGACCAAATCGGTCTTGAATATAATTATCATTGATTGGAATTTCAACATTTTGAAATATTCATTTATGTCATCTTTCTGATACACTTTTCTGTCCATGGATTTGCTCAATTTAAAATTTCTCTCTTCACTTCATTGAGTGATTCACTACTTGGCCACTCGAGAACACTCTGCTCCAAATGAAATGTTACACCCTTCATTCTCACTTGTATCCTGCTATTGTTGTGCACTCTGATAATAGAGACAACTTTATTTCTTTGGGTACCTTAGACCAATTTGCTAGATCATATCTAACAATCCCTCTTCCTTCATTCTTTTACTTTCATATGATATCCTTTTTCCTTCTCTTGCAACAAAATTTGTAGCCTTCACTACATTCTTACCTTCAAGGCTATGTATTTCTCCTTAACTCCTTGTGCATTCTTATGACACTCATCACTTGTTGTATTCATACCTTATGTGAAAATATCTATTGAATTTCCTTTGCAATCTATTCAGACTCTATAACAGTTGAATACTAATATTCTTCTGCTCTTCCTTAGACCTTGTCAACCTTGCATCACCTTCCCTACACTTCCGTTCATAGTCCTTTGACGCTTCAACTAACTGCACATGATCAACTTATTCCTTGACTTATGAATCTAAGAATTAATATAGAACAGAGCCACACAATGATCAATTTTGGAATCTAGCCTCTTGCTAGAAACCCCTTCATGCGACACTCTCATCTAGAGTGTTCCTCTACTAATTAACAATGCCATGTTAATAAGCTAAGCCACCTTTTTCCCATTATTAGGTTGTTTCACTTCAAGTATGCCTCAGTGCCTATATACTTATGCAGAGGCACTACTAAACATATACACTCTTGCTTACACAACAATCACCTTGGACACTCACCTCTATCGTCTAGAAAAGTTTCTCCAAACTTTGACATTATTTAGAAAAGTATTCACATTGATTAATTAAATGGTCCATGGAATCCAATTCCGATTTCTTCTGCAACTTTATAGAGAAAAAAAACACCCCCTTAGATAATCTGGACCTTCTGTCATGATTTCCTCTAGATTACCTTTCCAATGACCATAATCATTCTTCCATCTGATTAATGAGCCAAAATTTACAGCTTCCTAAAATTCCCATTATGTTCAATGGTGTCCTTCAAGTTTACTAGAAACCTTCCTTCTGATTCATTGAGAAGGAACCAAGGAAATGTTTCTACATGACACAAATAGTACTACAACATAGAATTCAAAACAACACTCATATTGTCAAACAGATGCTCCAGTCAAAATATGCAACAATATGGAAATGACAACTTTGGCTTAAGTAATGGATCTTCTTTTGAGTTTACTGAAAAATTTTCTTCTCAAATTAATTTTCTGGGTTAATAGATGGATCCTCCTCAAGACCTTTCCAACGAATATTCTCTTACTCAATTCTAGGTCTTGAGTATAAATTTATTGATGGAAAAGGAAAGGAAAGGAAATATCCATTAGTGTGAACAACATAACTTCAATTCTCAATGACCATTCAATCATTTCTTTGGATTTAACCTCGACTGCAAAAAAAAAAAAAAACATACTTAGAATTTTTTTTAAGTTGTCGCAGGTTCATAACCCATTATTTTTTATCTTTTTAATTTTCTACGACCTATAAAATGCACTATTATGGTCCATGATATCCATTTTACACCCATAATTAGTCATTTTCTTTGAGATCCCATCACAGGTCTGTGGTCATTTCCCTATGCTTCATCACCTCCGTGATACCCTTCACAATCACAGAGTCTTGACACTTAGCCAAATTTTGAAGCTCTACCATGGGTCCACGGGTTTGTGTTGTTTCTCCTCCACACACCCGATCCTCTCTACGTTCCACGATGTCTTAGTACTTAGACAATTTTCAAGATTTCACTGTGAGTCCGTGGAAAAAGAAAGCACCATACCACTCGGCTCCACATCACCTATCATCTTTCATATCGACTACTGTGTACCTAGAACAATGGTAATACATGTCATTATTATACCACATCAGGCGACATGTGGCCTCCACATCATATTGATGTCATCGTACGAAAAAGTACCCAAACTTTTCCAAATTTCCATATTTTTTTTAAACCCCCAATTCATAATTTCTTCCTCGAACTGTCATTGCAGTTATGGAACCAAGATTAATATGGTTGATTTCATCCCTAAGGGAACTCCATTATAGTCTTAAAAATTCCCAATCAACCTCTACAACAACCAATTACTTTCATGTGTGGCTGGTCAACATTCCTGGGCATGAACTTTCTTCTATTTCTCGTGGAATTTCCCCAAATTCCACTGCAGAATTGGTGTTTTTTCCCACTTCAAGATTTAGAATTTGGGTATTTTTAACCCCGGTGATGAATTTATCAAATTCTCCATGAATTATTTCCCAATTTCATAGGAATACTTTCGTCAAACATATTAGAGACATTCTCTGAAATTTAAATTTCTATAACTTAGATCCACGGTGTTCTGCTAGTTGGCCCATGCAGGATCAATATTGAACCTTGGGCTCTGATACCATAATGTAATGTACCCAACCTCTAGCTAAGAAACATTACATGCGGATAACTAATTCAATAATTAATATTTATTGCTAATTAATTTGTTGTAGCTTACCAATTACAGATCACACCCAAATTTAACCATTTGACTGATACCACAGTTCTAAATTCATATAATAGAATATATTAAAAATGAATGAAACCATTCAAGGAAACAATGAAACACAACATTCATAAAACCATATACATAATGGAATAACATAATAAAAAAAAATAATACTTATATGTTAATTAGTAACCAACTGGATGCATACGAAGGATGAACCTCCAATCCATAGGCGTTGGTGTTCATTTTCTCTCAATAGCAGGCCACCGCTGATATGAGGATTTTATTCCACAAGGAGATTTGACCCAATGGCTATCCACTCTCCACACAAAAAGAACCCAAAAACCTAGTTTCTACTCACACAATAGTTCCAATCCTCCAGCTCTCTCTTTTCCCCACAACCTGCACCACCCAAGGAATGTACCCCCTTCACTACTCACAATCCCTCGGGCTATACCATTAATTTATAAGAGCCCCTAGTGCAATTGGTTGGCCATGAATCTCTCATTTGGGAACTCTCAATTGCTTCAGAATTTCTCATAGAATCCTTCACAAGGCTCTTGAGTCATTTCCTCAACAAGAAAACATACTACAGTGTTACAACCCATTTTACAGGAACATTGACCTCATTTCCAACATAAAACACAATAGAACAATGGATTCCTTCAAGAAGAAAATGGTTGGTGCTATTCAAAACACTCATTTATTTTCTTATTGTCCAAAATCTCTCTCTGAAAATTTTCCTCTATGAAAAAACGTGATTGTCCCCAAAAAATTTCCCCCCTTGGCCATACAAATTTCCTCTCTTGCCTATTTGCTTGACTTGAATTACACTCTTCCCCAAGATGATTATACTTCAGCCCATGCTCTCCAATAAATATGGGATGTGACTATTCACACCCACCCTCTTACATGATTTAAATGATTCTCTTCTCATACACTCAATCAACAATTAGAAGGTTATACATAATGATAATAATTCAGGAATGTTGATCCGTATTATTTTTGGCATGAAATGAGAGTGGATATATAATAAATAAATGTATAGAGATATCTCAAATACACAATAATATAACATAATGTATAAGATATGAAACCATAAACACAAAGATACAATAATACACAATTTCTATTAATGAGCGAAATGTACAAAACTGTAGAAATACAGAGTGAAAGACTCGCTAGAATGGTGGCAACTTATCTCTGAAAAGAGATGTGAAAAATACTCACATTCGCAAGAATATGATTACAATGAGGCTCTATAGGAAATTTCAACATAAATAAAATCCAAAACACTAATGCTAGAAGATGAAAAGCCAACGGTTTCGTGGACCTCGTTTTGGGTAGTTTGGTGTATCAACTTCCCGGGGGCATAACTTTGGAACACGATATCTATTTGGGGTGCACGATAGATCGTTGGAAAGGTATCATCGAGGAGATTCATTTTGGGGGAAAAATCAGAGCCTTTTTTCATCTTCAAGGTGCTTGATCCCCAAAAATCTTCATTTATACCCTCAAAATGGCCCCGGAAGTTTAGGAATCGAAAAACTGCTAAAAATAGTAAATTGCCAGAAGAATGTTTTGAGCCAGTTGGAATAGGTGGGTAACCAATGATATCCTCCTGGATCAATCCTCCCTCCTTATAAATAAATGGTATCCATTGTGTTGAGTTCATGGGGGAGAGGGGAAAGTATTTTCTAAATTTCAACCTTGGTGAATTGCTTGCCTTGCTAGAAACGTTCAATTGATTGGCTTGTTGAAGGTTGTTACAAACCTATTGCTAGCAGGGTTGAATCTATTCAACCAACCTGTTGTATCTTGACTTGACTAGGTAGTGTGTAGGCACCCTCATAGGTGAAGAAACAATATCTTCTTTCTCTTCTGCAATCTACTTCTGCTGGATAGAGAGGTCTCAGACCAAGGTTGCAGTGGTTGCAGTGTCCTTCTGTTCACCTTTTGAACAGATTGTGAAGAAGCTAAATTTTGTAGTATGAGATACTATCTTGCGACACTATTTAGGTGGGACAATAGTCAGAACTACCTCTGGTATCCTATAGAGATGACCCCCCAGAGTAATAATGACACTACGGGGTCGAGACTCATAGATAGCATGGCACTTACACATATATGGATGGCCTAAGAGAAAATCAAAGACATCCAGTGGGGAAACGTCACATAATACCTCATCCTTGAAGGGCTATATGCCATATGACAATCGACACTGCTAGCTGACACGAAGATTTCATCCCTAGCGAAGCCACCCGATGTTGTATGGATGCGGGTGTGGTGTTGTCGACAATCCCAACTATTTGAAGACCTCGCTGATATGAGGTTTTTCTGGCTTCCGCTATCAATAATGAAATGCAACAGGGTCCCCTTCAACTACATCTATGAATGAAAGAGGTGCTCCCCCTCTTCAAGATCTGTCAGTTCTTCTAGTTGAATTGCTACAGTCACGACAGTAGTAGTGGGGTCTGTGTCAATGATCTATCTTCTCCCATTATTTTTTGAATCAGATTCTAAATCGGGTTTCGGCTCGTTTTCTTTGATCTCGACCACCAATTATTGTTTTGAGAAACATTCATCAGTTTTGTTCGATGGGATTTTGTGGAAATCACACCACTTTCTAATGTCCTTCTTCATCTTCCCGTGACCCTTCTTTTCCTGTGGCTTGGACTAATTTTAGAGAGGATGTTTGTTAGGGTCATCTTTATCAAACTTTGGTTGTTGTGCATTTGTAGACCCGAACTCCAGTTTGTTCTGGTGCCTAAATTTCTTCTCTATTTTCACAGCATATCGATAGGAAGCTCCCAGCGATGAGATGTCTAGAAACTCCATTTTAGTTTGGATGTACCTGTGTAGAGCCCCATGGTATTTCAGAACCAAATGTGCTCAAAATATTTGATACCCATATTGGTGCGTAAGGTATGGAAGGTGTTGGCGAACTCCGACACTGCTTGGCCCTTCTTTTGATGCAGCATGGTGCATCTCATGTATTGGTCATTGTTGGCACGAGTTTGAATAGACCAGGGTCCTTCTTCGATTACCAACAAAAGGTACTGTGTAGTCTAGAGCGACATTTTCATCTCCTCCAAAGAGAAGAAGTCTCACCCAAAGCACTGTTGAGACAGATAGATAGGCAAGGGTAGGGAAAAGAATTAAGAGGATCCATAGAGACTTCAGGACTCATTCATGATCTTGCGCAAGAGACATGAACGAATCTAAAACACACATGTGCAAGAATTGAACCTACTTATGATCTGAGCAAGCATTTAAACGTAGAACCATCAAATAGAACTCGTAAGCCACAAGGAAACACTGCAATGCATAAGTAAACATATAAAGATGCATCATATTTGAAAATTTAGATCCTTTGTCATATTATATTCAGAATATTTCTCTGATTATAGGCTCAGAATTACACAGTAATGCATTATACAGACTCTTGGCTCTGGACTCATGTCGCAGGGCTCCAATTCTCCAAATGATTGATCTAATTCATTACAGACTCAAGACTTGATTTCCCTTGAATTACAATAATCATCAAAAACTAATCCCAACCCGACCAACTCTAATCAACCCAACCCAACCCTTTTACACTTATGTTCATCCCTATATATAAATGGTTTGTGTCTTCCTTCTCGGCTTGCACGCTTTCTTTTTCTGTTGCAACCGTTTGTTGCTTAGCTGGCGTTGCGCTGACTTTCACAACTTCTTTATGTTTCTCTTTCTCCCAGCCTCTGATGATGTTTGCGCAACTCGTGCTTAGTCAAAAATTGTGCAGTTCCTTCCCAAAAATGAAGGGCCCAACAAGCTCCGACCACAATCCTTGACTCGTCCTTGTTACAAATTATTTTGGTCACCCTGATGATTATTTCAAAAGCATGTGTTTAGTCTCCCTTGATGACTTTTTACCTGAGAAAAGTAACCTTTTGTCTCCTCTACAAGACTACTTTTTGGAAATGGTCCACAGGCTGTACATATTACATAGTGTGGAAATATAAGATTTCCGCAGGCTGCACTATAGGTGGCCCATGGGATTTCTGTAGGCTACTCTATAGGCAGGGTGTGATGACCTTCCAAAGCTAAAAGAGGAAATATGTTTCACAAAGTTTCTAGAAGGAGAATCTTCTAGAATGTGAGGTGGCATCCATATGGTGGCGATCCTACTAGTTTCTCTGATTTGGTCGGATCATCTTTGTCTCTCTAACCACTTCATCTTCTCCTATATAAGGAGAGGCCTCTCATGGAAAAGGTTAAGAAAAGTTAAGAAAGAGTTGATAAGAGAATAGGATGAAGACAGTGTGAAGAATCCTATTTTGAGTGCTTCTTGAAACCTCCATTTGGTTCATCAAGATTTTGTGGATTCTCTTCAAACAAATTTCGGAGAAAATGTATGTGTGTGTTGGAACGAAGGACCACTAAAAGAGGACTTGCGACATCAAGGCATTCGGTTGTATTTTCTACTTTCCATTAATATGATACGGTGGCATGTCTCTTTCCCATAAAATGATTAGTATTTTATTACATGATTCCTTGATCACATGTTTAGGTTGCCATTGAATTATACTATTATTGCTTTCATGTTGGTTGGGTTGTGTCGCTACAAATTTGATCTCACGGGAGAACAAGAGTGAAGCAGGGACAACAGAGATTTGAGGAAGTGATTCATAAGGTATGTTATCTATTCATGTCTTGATAGTAAACTCAATGATCACAACTTAGGGAAAGCGTATTGTTCTATCTTGTTTTTTTCTAGATCTAGGTGGATATAGGGGGATTAGTTCATATCCACATCTACCAATTTACCCATAACAAAATTGGCGACTCCACTGGGGATACAACTTAATTGTGGTTTTTCGTTGGCCATTTTCTTTGAAACCCATCTCTTTCATTTTGTTTGAGTCTCTGAGTCTATGAGAGATCCAACAAGATTCTTTGGACACAAAAGTTTCTTGAGGCCGCTTGTCATTTTTCCAAAATCCTTTTATTTGCAAAACACCCCCACACTGTAATATTTACACAGCCTGCAGAAACTATCCATTTCCACACCCTGTTAGTCCATCCCAGTGTGGACTTTCCACACCTCTCTTGTTTCTGGTCTGCGTAAACGCTCTATTTTCACACTGTAACCTATATCTGGGTTGCGACAGCGTTTGCAAATTTTTTTGGTTTGGATCTTGTCATCCCTTGACACCCAGTTTTGTCTTACCTATTGGGAGGGACTTTTTTATGCCAGTGTCATGAATGTTGCTTGATTGTTTAGCTTACTTGCGATTGGTCTTTGGAGATTGAACTCCTTTATTAGTCTTTTCTAATTTTTACTTTTGATTTTTATCAAACAAGGATATAATCTCCGATCCCATATCCGAGTGCTTGGTTGATTAAAGGTCTATTGGTTGGATTTAAGAGTTTTTGGTTGCTTGCATTTTTGGATTGATTGTTGACTAGAAAGTTCTTTGTTCATTTGCAATTGGTGAGCTACTTTCTTGTCATTGTTACTTTTATCTACGTTGAAAGTTTGATTTGGGTGTGTGTTGAGTGTATCAATTTTCGTTGATTACCTGTCCTTTCTTCCTTACATCCCTGTTCTGATTGTTTGAAAGGAAAATTAAAGCCATTCATTATTGTTGCGTAATCATTTACAAGAAAGTTTTTGCATTCAAAATTATTTTTTTGTTAAGATAAAGAAGAGAAAATTGAAAAGTTTCATTTTCATGGTTGTTTGCAATTATGTTCAAGAAAGAAAAATACATTTTGTAGCTTATATCATTCCAGAGAAAACACCTTCTCCCTGCTGTAGATAGAGTTCATTGAACGAAAAATTTCACCATTCATTTCTATTTTCATCTTATTGGGTCAAGGTCTCAACAACATTGGTTTCATTTCCATCTTCCTTTTGCGTAAACAACGACCCATAAAAACATTGCGTAATCATAAAATCTACTTAGAAACTTTTATTTTCTAGGATCTTTCACACCAACATTTTCTCAGCTAGCACTTTGGAATAGGTTTTGAGACACACTCTCCAAAGCACAAAACACACAATATTATCTTGTGATAGGGAGTGTACAAATCCACTGGCAACATTTTGTCCTAGGAAGCCCTTCTCACACAAGGGTCAAACCTGAGGTCGCATTGAGATTGGCAAAGTTACTGACCCTACTTTGTTGGTCTCAATGTAGAGATTGCACGTATTATGGGGGTCACTTGAAGGTATACCCACAATGATGAGTGGAAGCCTTTCAAGTTGATTTCGGGCTCGATACCCTGCCCTTACGTCTGGATCAGACTGTTGACTATTTTCCCATGCATTATTATTGTTTGTGGTAACTTTAGTGGCCTATCTTCTTAGGGTCTTACACAAGGTGACTGTGGAGGGGAAAGTCTTCATGGTACCTGGAATCAACGTTGGCCAAACTCACTCAGGCTCCTTGGAGGGTAAATCCACAATTACTACGAGGAATCTTGCACCAAGGTGTAAGTCCATTAAGCAGGTCGTCAATGTAACTTTTCCACCCTAGCCCAACGCCTTCTTGTCTTGATTTCGTGATGTTGTATTTCATCACCAACTAGTGATCTCGAAATAAGAAGGTTTTTTGGTTTGCTTGGTTTGATTCCTAGATTTTATTAGTGAGTGCTTTTTGTTTCCATAGTTGGCCATAGAGTTTCTTTTGTAAAATATTTAGCTCAGCCAACATTGACCCTCCATGCTATTCATGTAGAATGCAAGGACTACCCCCAGAAGATCTGAAAGGTTCTCAACCGTTTCCTACAAACCCACTGGAGGACTCCCCACCGGAGGACTCCCCTCAACAGAGTGAGGTCCAAGACATTTCCACTCCACGACTGGAAAGAACTGACTCCTTAGAAAAATTTTGGGGTATAGATTCTCTAGAGTCTTTTTGACTTCCTCCTGATTCTGAGAGACGTATTGTTCAGGTGAATTCATCTAGAGAAATTGTTGTTGAGTCTTCTGGATTACCAAGCAGACCTTTCACAGGCCTTGAAGGTCAGGATCCTTTTTGGACTACTGACCTTTTTAGATGGAATCTTTTTGGCTCAGGAGAAGGTGTTGATATCATTGTCGAACCTGAGCTACCTGAAACGTCTGAGACAGACGTGATAATTTTTACAAGTGCCTATTTTTTCCCTAGTTTAGATGCCCAGCCATTCGACCCTAACTTGACCATCCCCTTTCAGATGGCCCATTCTACAATGGCCCCAGATGCTACGAATATTCCCATCGGGAATACGGTGGCTAGCCAAGCTCCCATTGGTGCACCACTTCCACCTAGATGTACCCCATCCCTTCCCCATGGGTATAATGCGTTAAATGATTCTATCCCTATTCCTTCTCAAATTCCATCTGGAGCTTCTGGAGTTTTTTCTCCTCCTGGACACAATCCTGTTGCCGGTTTCATTCTGACACTTCCCCATATTCTTTTCATTGGCACAGCCTGCCCTAGTAGCACCACTCAGTCTTTCACACCTAATTACCAAATTCCTATTGGCAGACAATTTTACCCTGGGGGCCAAACACAACCCCCACCTAGAGACCAAACCCACATTGGGACACCACCATGGTTTGGAGGTCAAATCCAAATTGGGACACAACCCTCGATTGGAGGACAGCAACCACCTACCCCACCCTATGGGTAGAACATACCTGCAGCCTTGGTCCAATATTGGAACTATCTTGCCCAAAGCAATCCTCAATCAACTCGGGGGAAACAGCCTCAAGCTAGCTCTTTCATACACCCTAGTACTGGCTAGCCATACCCGGGTCCAACCAACCCCGTTTGGGGTTCGGACGTTTAGCCTAATGTCCCTTTTCAAGGGAACATCCCTAATCAGTACAACCCCACAGGCTACATACCTCCACACCAACACCCGAATCTGCCTGGATCTTCGCATCACATAATTTTTTTTTACGGTCCTACTAGTATACCAATGGGACTTCCTCCCCAAAGTCACCAGTACCCACATGTGAAGAAACAGTTACCCTTTCTAGCCACTTTGGACCTCCCTGATTTTTCTAGGATCTTGAACGACCCTATCCTTCATTCTCCCCATTGGCCCGTTATACTAGCCAAGCTACCATCAAACATTCCCAAGTTTGATGGTAAACCGAGAGAGGATCTAAACAACCACGTAATGAATTTTCACCTTTGGTGCTCATCCAACTCCTTGATGGACGAGTCCATTAGGTTAAGACTCTTCCAACAAACCCTTACCATTTCGGCTGCAAAATGGTATATAGAATTGCCATGAGGCTTCTTCATTGACTTTAACACCCTCACCATGGCTTTCCTCACCCACTACCAGTTTCCATTTCATTATGAAATGGGAACTAAGATTTTGAGTTCTTTCAAGAAAAATAAAGCCACTCATATCTCTGATCACATACATGAGTTGAGACGAAGACGACGTTTAATCAAACTCTATCTTCCTGATCAGTTATTGGCAGAATGGTTCACGAAATCCTTCATGAATGACATATCTAAAGACATTGCCATGGGTGGAGTTGTCACCGAAGAGCAGGTGATCAGTTGTGATCAGGACCTCGAACTCGTTTATGCACAAATGGGTACCCTCTACGACTTTCTCCCTGACGTTCCTCGTCCGTCTACCACAGCTACCTCAACCACCCTGGCAGCTTCTCATGCTGCTGACGGTGTGATCAAAATTTTTTCCACTGATGCCAAATCTATGTCAGCATCTCACACCAACCCCAAGTCTTCTGCTTCTAATGTACACAATGCTCTGACTCCCACCCCTTCCACCGACAAGACTTCTGAAGTGAACTCCGTTCAATCTACTCCTGTTGGTAAAAATAAATCCAAAAAGGGAAAGGGTAAGAACAAGGAGGATAAAAATAACCCCCAATCCGAAAAAACCAAAACACAACCTGCTGATGATAAGGATAAGCATAAACTACAATATCCGTGTCTTATATGTGGTGATGATCACTACATGAATTATTGTCCAAGACGAACAGAGGTCACTAAGTTCCTTCATGGAACCCCAAAACCTCCTACACCTGTCATCTTGTCCCAACCTTTCCCTTCTCAACAGTAGGCCCAATTGGTCATTCATGACCAACCCTCTCCTTATACTACTTCATACGTCCTGATGTGCATAGGTGATTCAACGAAAAATGACATTGCTATCGCCACTCGGGCCAAATATTATTCTCCCTCCAAGGAGAAAGATGATGATACACCACCTTCATTGGTACAACCAATTCCCATGACTTCACCTCCCAATGGTCCTCTTCATCTCAAACGATCGAGCCTTGATACAATCCTCTGCCCTCCCCCAAAGGGATTTGTTCAAAAGTCTGCCTTCAACCCTCACGTGCATGCTACCAAAAACTACAACATCGTAGAAGATCTTGCGCAAGCATGCTCTGCAATGTCATCTCTCAAAGTCCTTCAAATTTTCTCCACGCAACGGAAGGCACTGTTAAAGGCTATTGGTGGAATCTATCCCATGGATACAAACTGGGTAATATTTGACCTCGAAGATCACATTCCAAGTCTACCTCCTCAACTAGCATTTCAGATACAAGTTATCGACGAAACCAAAATATTTGTAGAACCATCATCGATGAGGGAGCCGTGATGTGTGTCATGTCTATCACTTGTTGGAGAGCCATTGGTTCTCCTCCTCTTACTAAATCACACAACACTCTCAAGGCCTTCAATGGCTCTGGCTTTAAACCCTACGGTGTTTTTCCTTCATTGCTTGTTACGTTAGAAGGAAAAATGGTCAATGTAGAGGTCGAGGTATTTGATGAACCTCTCGATTGAAACCTCTTACTTGGTCGTAGTTGGATAGATTTCATGCGTGCAGTTGTCTCCACACTTTTCTGCATGTTACATTTCCCACACCAAGGAAAAGTGGTCACTGTCAACCAACTAACCTTCTTTAACTCTGATTATCATACAAGCAACGTACCTTTCATTTCTAAAAATCTCCTCGGGTATAAGAAAGTCGGTGTGGGTCTTCTAAAAGATTCTACTTTGATGGGTACATTCCCAATCCCACTGCCCAACATTCCCCCATCATTTGTCGCCTCGATCAACATGATTTCCACCTTTGTTCGAGAAACCCCTGCGTCTCAGGACTCGTGGATAATACCCGGCCCTGGTGATTGTCTTCACTATGGCAAACAAATGCCTTTGAGTCCAGTTGAATCCACCTATCAGGCCATTCAATCGACAACCCCTTCTACCCCCTCTATTGGTGATTCGTCTCCTGATCCATTTAACATCCTTTTTTGACAAATGAGATGATTATGTCGGTCATGTCTATGGATGATACCCCATGGGACGACGGGTATCAATGTTCCATCCTCTTCCTTGAACAATACACCATAGAGAACTACCAATGGATTTCAACTCAGTCGATCGTTGTTATCACTTCCCATGTTCCTAAGTCTACCCACGATACATTTTATGTTCACTATCATTGTCCCTTCATACTATGGAGGAGGCCATCACACCAGTTGAATACACTAGGTTCCGTGCATTCTATGGCATACTGAAAGTAGCTCTGCAAATCCATGTGTGGAGAATAACTACCTGCCATCCATTCAATGGTGAAAAGGATGGTTCTGAGAGTCAGATCACGAACCCCTCTGATAGCTACTTTACCTTTACACCTCTCGGCTTTAGGTTCACAATTCACTCTGATGTATTCACTCATAGGAAAACCACCACCTCGACCTCCTGTTAAGGTCACTTGCACCCCATGACAGGATAGCCCCATCAAAAAGTAAATATCTTCAATGTCCAAATAAATCACATGGACACCCACATGAAATACTTGTTGGTCCACATTCCACATATGAACCATGTATTACAACAATATTAGTTGGGCTCTCATGCCCTGGAACTTGAAGAACTTTAACAAGCCACACTATTGTAGGGTGTTTATTGTGCCTGGATCATTCAAATCCATGGCATCATCATCTTCATTTTGTCTTTCTTACCACTCTAACATTTTTGCAATCCAAATGCCTGCATGGAGATAAAAGAAAGAGGTTAGCACCTTCAATCAACAATTTTTGGGATTCTTTTTGGTCCAGCGCACCGTTTTTCTTTTGGATTTCTGGCCGCCACACCTGGGCTTCAAATATAGAGTGGAATTTCTGTAGGTGGGTTGTTGGGCACCTGTGGAAATCCTTGATTTCTACAGGCCCCGATATGGGCCACCTGCGGCATCCCCAACGCACGACCACAGCCTTAAAAATTCACCCAAAACACATCTTACAACCAACCAAAATGAATTTTAAGCCACTGAAAAGGAAGAAGACGAGGTGCTTATTGTTTTCCCGTAGACCGTTCGATGAATGATCTCCTAGGCTCTCTACAATCGACCGCCAAAGTTGAGGTGAAAATAGGGCTCCTAGACAAGTTTTTGACCAAATACAAATGAAATAGTGAAAATAAGCTTTTACTCCTATTTAGTCTCATTTTTTACTTTTTATCAAATATTTTATATCATTTAAGTATATTTTCTCAAAAACCTACAAGTCTAATGGTTTGTTGAGTGTTTTGTTTCTTGCAGATGGGCATACTAGGGTTTCGAACAATGAAGTATGGACAATTTTTTGCAATTTGTTTTTCTTTTTTCGTCGCATGTACGATTATTTTTTATGTTTTTTTACAAAAACCTCGAACTTGGTCTTTGTTTGTTCTCATGCTCGGAAATCGATGAGAATGTAACTGAGAATACTTTTGTTGTATTTTCATACTCGTTAATGTTAACACGAAAATAACAAAACTCATAGAGTAACCTTTAAGCGCTTTTCACACTCCATAAAAATGAAAAGATTGCCAAGCGACCTTGTTCTTTTCACGCTCGTAAAAGTATCTAAAGAAAACGTTCGATGGGCGATATTTTATCACATTTTTGGTCCTATCGAACTACTTTACGAAAAAGGAACTGGGATATTTCTCTTTAAGTGTTTTTCAGACTCTCAAAATATGAAAAACCCCCAAGTTTTCTATCTTTGGACTCGTTAAACAAATATCAAAAGACCCACATGGGACCGAACCACTCCTTATTAGGGTTCATTAAATATACTCCGAGGGACTTGTCTAAAGGATGAGATTACATCAACAAGTATATGTTATCCTCCTCAATCTTGCGTAAAAATAAAGAGGTACTCGCCAGAAATGGTGGGGGAAAATTTGGGAAAGAGATGTGTCTTTGTATTCGTGTCAGTGGCAGTAGGCATCACTCTTGAATATGGCACCCCCTTCACCATTTGAACCTGGGTTGGGAAATCCATTTGTCTCTTGTCTGACTTTCTGCAAGTTCATATCTTGGGTCATCTTTGAGTCAATGCTACCAAAGTCAGTGTCGTGCCATTCATCTATTCAAGAGAAGTTCAAACAAGCCCTCTATTGAGTCGACCATCTACAATTGTCAATTCCTACCATGTCGGCCTTCTTTGTGTTAGTTTCAAATCATGTTCGTACTTTTCTCTACCCTAAATCTATTACTTATTCATGTCATTGATGGGGTATACCTCAAGGCCCTCCTGTGATTGGTCTTTTCCTGTCGACTTCAGCTCATTATCTAGGAACGAGACTTAGAAATCATTTCATGCCTTAGAGCCTACATGCCTCAATGGCAGGTCTCTTCACTTTTGACAGTGGATTTACATCATTGATTCCTAATCGAGAGATTCTATCGAGTGTTCGACTTCATTTCATCCATTCACACTTGGTGGATTGTACTAGTATACCTTGGGGGTCATTGACATCAACGGTGATTTCTCTCATACTTGTTAACGGTTTTCATTAATGATCGGTAATCAAGTGGTTTCTAACCATGTTTGACTTGAACATCTGTAATCACATGGCTAGATTCGTACTAATAAATGACGGGATTGAAGACCCTAGACCTCGTCATTTTTTGGTTCAGGTTGTGATGGAGTATTTATGATTTGTATTGACACATAGATCCACTTTATATGTCTTGTGGCTATGTTTGCGCCTGAGTTTTCCAATACATAGATCCACAGTGTATTCTTGGTGGCTATGTAGAATCTTGATGGCATGGATCCACGATGTACAATTGGTGTCCATGAATTACATTTATGATTTCAAATAATTTATAGTATGAACATGGTAATTCCTACCTCAAACATGGTATATCATTGGGCAGATGCTTGATTGTTTGTGGGTTCCCAATCGGTGCGCTCCTTTGTTCCCGACACACACACGCATTTTTACAAATTATTTCGGCTGTCACGAGTTCCAGCCTCATACTTTGGGGGGAATTTTGTTACACATTATTTTGGTAACCCTGATGATGATTTCACAAGCATGTATTTAGGCTCCCTTGATGACTTTTTACCTGAGAAAAGTAAACTTTTTTCTCCTCTACAAGACTACTTTTTGGAAAGGGTCCGCAGGCTGCACATATTACATAGTACAAAAATATATAATTTAAGCAGGCTGCATTATAGGTGGCCTATGGGAATTCCACAGGCTGCTCTATAGGTAGGGTGTGGCGGCCTTCCAAAGCTAAAAGAGGAAATATGTTTCACAAAGTTTCTAGGAGGGGAATCTTCTAGAATGTGAGGTGGCGTCCATATGGTTGCGATCCTATTGGTTTCTCTGATTTGGTGGGATCATCTTCATCTCTCTAACCACTTCATCTTCTCCTATATAAGGAGAGGCCTCTCATGGAAAAGGTTAAGAAAAGTTAAGAAAGAATTGATAAGAGAATAGGATGAAGACTGTGTGAAGAATCCTATTTTGAGTGCTGCTTGAAACCTCCATTTGGTTCATCAAGCTTTTGTGGATTCTCTTCATATGAATTTCGGATAAAATGTATATGTGTGTTGGAACGAAGGACCACTGAAAGAGGACTTGCGACATCAAGGAATTCAATTGTATTTTCTACTTTCCATTAATATGATACGGTGACATGTCTCTTTCCCATAAAATGATTAGTATTTTATTACATGATTCCTTGATCACATGTTTAGGTTGCCATTGAATTATACTATTATTGCTTTCACGTTGGTTGGCTTGTTTCGCTATAGATTTGATCTCACTGGAGCACCATAGTGAAGCAGGGACAACAAAGATTTGAAAAAGTGATTCATAAGGTATGTTATCTATTAATCTCTTGATAGTAAACTCAATGATCACAACTTAGGGAAAGTGTATTGTTCCGTCTTGGTTTTTCTAGATCCAGGTAGATCTAGGGGGATTAGTTCATGTCCGCATCTACCAATTTACCCATAATAGTCCTCAAGTCAAGTGCTTGGTTATTTCATATCCTCCAGGAGCATCTGTTGTTTTCCCTTTTCTGTATTTTCTTCTTCTTTGGTCTCTTTTGTTTATGCTTCTTCTTCCTTTACCTCCTCAAACGAAGGGTCCAACTCTGGTACCAACTTTAAGGTTTGGTGCTTTACTTCTTGAAAGCTTCCAACTTTGTCCTGTAATTTCTAGGCAAGGAGTGATGCCTCTGCAAGAAAATGTTGGGTCATCTCTTTTCTATACTCCTTTGGCTTGGCCGCAACCAACGAGTTCCACTTAGAATATGTTGTTGCATCCACCTGATGCATTTGCACGTAGGTTGTCTAAATTACAGGTCGAAAGTCATGAAACTCTTTATTGGCTGCGGACTGTGCCTCATAGAGTGTATTTAGTTCATTGTCGGCCTATTGAATTTGGTCAAACTTCTGTTGTTGCTCCATGGGGTCCATTAGGGCCGCAAATTCTTTTTTCAGCACCTGGATATTTGTGCACACCTCCTTCAAGACTTGTTTCCATCGAGCGATGATGCCCATCTAGTCATTGACTTCCCTGAAGATTTTTGTTCATTTCGCTGTGTGCTTGTGCAGTGCTGCTTGGGCATTGTTACCTTGCAATATTATCTTTTGCATCTTCTCCTGCAACTGCTGAGGCTGCCGCTCTACTTCCTGCAGGACCTTTTGTAGCTTCGCTTGCATCTACTCAGTGTGAGTAGCAAGTTGTGTCCATGCTTCTTATAATAGCTTGATCTGTTTCTTTAGCTCATCTACATCGCTGGCTTTGGGTAGGTTGGGTGCCACCTTTTGAATCCTCGGCCAACCTTCAACAATTTTTTCCTGTACTTTTTCCAGTTTGCGTTGGACTTGGATTTTGTCAATCGCTTCCTGCATTCGACATGTTTGCACGATGAACTGTTCCTTCCTTGCAATGTTGGCGGATCTCTCGACCTCCTGGAGCCTTTTCTCTAATTGGTCTATTGATGCTATGATTAGTCCAAATAATTGTGACATTGGCCACTGTACTAGGTCAATGGATGAATGAGATGCATCGATGGGTGCTCATGTCTATAGTGGAAGTCCATTGGTCATTGAATGGTCTAAGAGGGTTTCTACCTCCTCCTCCATTGGCGGCATTGGTACGATCCTCAACCTTAGCTCTTTGGGAAAAAGAGTCAGAACCTTTGTTCTGGCTATGAAGAGTTACATCAATTCTACACATTGTTGAGGGTTTTGGAGAACCTGCTCCATTTGTGCTCGCACGACTGTCGTATCTTGCCCAGTCATTGATTCAGGTTCATTGTGAGCATCTGGTATATCTGACTTTTCCGATGCTTTTGCTTCATGCTCCGTGATTTCTTGGGAACCCTCACCCTTTGCTGGTGAGGTGATTTGTTGGTTGATGTCGGCTTTCAGATCTTCTCTAGTTCAGGCATCTTTTTTGTGTGTTGAAGACTTAGGCTGTTGTTCTTGGGTGTCTGAATTCGAATCATTCAACATCATGCTTGGCTCTGAGGCTTTAGGGTCGGTACCAAAAACTTCTGATCTTGGCTTGGGTGATTCTCTAGTTATTTGTGGGAGTCGTTGCTCCACTATCTATAGCTAATCGAGTTTCATTAGCTCTGGGGTTGTGGTTTGATGTGGACTAGCGGGGATGAGGTTTGGTGATTGGAGTGGTGGTTTCTTAGTGAGGAACATGGACAAAAATGGTTCAGGATCTGGGTCATCCTAAATGTCAATGATAATTCTTGCTTTGAATGATGAGGATGTGTGGGGAGTGACTGATGCAAGGGTTTGTGGATTCATAGGTTTGTTCGGTGAGAGCCTGGTTCTAGGATTCTTCACTAATGGTTCGTTACTGAACACAAAGCTGAAGATATGGTTAACATCCACGCTTGATAACATGACATCAACTGGTAGTGGTCGGATGGTCGGTCTTTTCCTTGACTCTAATTGTTGTGTCTCTTCTTCCTCCTCTGAGTCTATTTGTACTGGAGCATCTGGCTTCTTTAGCTTTGGGCCTGAGCTCGTTCCTTCTCCTGCTTCCTTGTATTTTTTCTTCAGCATCTCCGTAGGAAAAATGTAATTCATCCTTGACTTACGTGGTCCGCATTTGACTCCTGGACATGACATGAATTCCTTGTCAAAGGCTTCCTCGTCCAGATAGAATGGTAGCATCCTTGTGTGGAAATATTCCCTGCTGACATGTCTCGTCCAGATGAATGTATGGTGTTGGTTCATGTTGAAGGTGATATTCCTTGTATTATAGTTGAGGATCTCTTACGGGATTCACAACCTCTGCGTTGTGTCTATCATACCATTATACCATTCGAAAAATGTTGTGGCATTGAATGTTGTATTCTCTGAGTCTAGTCTAGACTGCCATGGCTCAAACATATTCACCATGCGCCCCTTCTCTGGTATTGCCGACTGTCTTCCCACAGGTGGCTTCTATTTGAACATTGTGAATGCCACAAGTAGGTATCCATAGGTGAAGGTTACTCCCTTCTCCTGTGCTTCCTTGCAAGCTATCACTAGTTCCTCCAACAGGTAACTACACCAATTGAACACTGCTCCATTGGCGCAAAAGTTGGAAACTGATAGTGCATCTAGAGTGCATTATCCTTTATAGTAAGATCTCATAACCTTGTTGGCTATGATGTAGCAGCCAGTCTGGACTGTCTTGGGCAGTATTGGTTCAATTACTGTTATGTTTCCTCCCCTCTTTTTGTTGAATTTCTCATATAGGCTAAGCTCACCTTCTTTTTCCCATGCTTACCAAGACCCTGGAATCCCTTCGACACATATTCTCCTTAGGAGGATAGTCTAGTAAGCTGCTAGATGTCTTTATCATGGATTGGATATCTCTTATCCAACCATAGACTTCTGTCATGCACCCTGCTTATCAGAAATTTTGTGTAGTGTGCAATCTCACCTGTGGTACCAAAGACTAGTAGGTCTCTCAGGTTCATGATGGTTGAGTTAAATAAGTTGATGAAGTATTCTTTTGGTACAAATTTCATTCCTCTGATTCCATCTAGACCCATCTCCCAAAAGACATCTTTGTGCATCTATGGGAACAAGAATGGATCAATGAGTTCAAGGTCGAGGAGCTTAACGTGCTCCACCTTCCCTTTGATATCACCCACGATCTCAACCTGGGGGTCGCAGGGCTCATCTGGTACTACTTCTTTAGACATGGCGCTTCGGCTTGCTGTGGCTCTTAGCATTCACACTTTTGTGGTAGGTAGGAACTAGGGTTATGTCTATAGATTTTACAATGGTACCAATTGGTTCGCACTACTGAGTTCAGAAATGGCTATGCTCTTTTAGAAACGATACATTCTTGACTGAGTTCTGAGAGCCTTATACTTGGCTTAATGGGAAATTTTTAGTAGTAACTGCTACTCATCATGACTGTATGGATGCAACTGGGTTTGAGTTGTCTGAAGAGACAATTTAATCAAGGTAAATCCTATTGGGCGATCCTGGTATTTAATTATTTGAGTGGAATAGGGATGTGGCCAATTTTAGACCTTTCTATTTGATAGGTGGGTGTCTCGGCATGAACTTCGATGGAATTTCGGCATAACGCGGCTTTATGGCTTAACGAGCATTAGACAGGGTACCAGAATGAAAATAAAGGGTGTGACTAGACTGGGTTCATGTGGCCCATGGACTCAGATCGGATTTAGATTCATGGCCCCTCCAACCACAAAGGTTGTCCCCATCATCTTAATGATTGTCATTAATGGACGCTCTTATGCTTCAGGTCCTCCACTATTGATTCGTCAGTTCTGTATCAAACAACACTTAAACAAAACAAAATGAACTATGATTTATGGTGGAAACACTGTGCACTTGGACTTTATTAACTGAATTTACAAAATTTCAGAAAGAAAAAGAAACTCAAATCTAACTATTGTACAAGCTCCTTCGGATTAGAACCACTGTTCTTCTCTCTCAGTTTTGAGATAAGTAGGGCTTCAAGCGAGCGCCATTCACCCATCTCGATCGTAGCACACCATCCAGTTGTGCGAGTCTGACTCCGCCTAAGGGTCGGATCTCTGCAATCATGAACTGTCCCAACCAATGCATGCACATCTTTCCAGGAAGCTTCTGGTATCGTTTATCATAGAGTAACACCTTGTCTCCTTGTGTGAATACCTTGGTCTTAATGTGTATGTCATGGAAAGCTTTTTGTCTTTCATTTTCAACTGACTAATGGAAGTCTTCTATAAATCTGGTTTCCTTGAGTTGTTGTAGCTCCGTAAGTCTCTACGCCACTAATTCCTCTTCTGACATACGTGTGACTTGTGCAATATACAGATTTGGAGTGATGAACTCTGTAGGCACCATTGTCTCTCTCCCATGAACTAGATGGAATGATGTGTATCTATGGAGTTTCTTTGTGGTTGTTCTATAATCCCATAGTACAACTGGAACTCTATCATCCCAGTCCTCCCGATTTGTGAAACAAACCTTTTTCTATCCTCTTTCTAGAATCTTGTTGAAGGCTTCGACTGTTCCATTGGCCTGTGGGTGGTAAGGATTGCTCTTGTGATGCTGAATCAGAAATTTTTCTATAAGTGTTGCTATAGTGATGTTAATGAAATGGGATCCCTAATCGCTAGTGAGGCTCTTGGGACATCTGAACCGAGTAATGATATTCTCGAAAATGAACTTGGCAGCCATATTTGTTGAGCATTCCTGTACAGCTGTTGCTTCTTCCCATCGGGTAAGGTAGTCTGTTGTGGTGATGATGTACCTAGCCTTTGAATGTTTGGCTATGGGGTTTATTGGTCCAATGAAGTCAACTGCCCATTTCTCAAATGCTTGTAGATATCTAACTGGTTGTAGAGGTAGTTCATCTCAGTGTGACAGCTTCCCCACCCATTGAAAAACATCACACGATCTAGTGTATACTTTTTCATCCTTAAATAGTGTTTCCCACCAAAGTCCTTCCTATAGAACTTTCTGTGCAGTGGCCTTTCCTCCTACATGGCCTCCTACAACTCCACTATGACATCCCAAAGTATATCCTGTCTTTCATGATCCAAGACACATCATCTGAGGATGTTGTCTAGTCCTAGTTTATACAATTGTCCAGTGATAAGCTGGTAATCCACTGCTCGAATGACCACGTGACATCTCTGGCTTGCAAAATATGTTTCCAGATAGGCCCCTGTGCTTATAAATAATGCTATGTCCTCCAGGTATTTCGGTATGGCCTCAATCCTGAATAATTCTGCATCTAGGAGTTGGTCATCCACTACTCCACCACTTTCCCCTGACTCTAGCCAGGATAGATGGTCGGGTCCAACATTGCATCTTCCCAACTTGATGATGACTTCAAAGGAAAATTTCTGAAATAACAACATCCATCTACAAATTCTCCCTTCCAACACAGGTTTGTTAACAAGGTATTTCAATGCGGAATGATCAATAAAGAATTTGAAATGAGACCCTAACAAATAATGTCTAAATTTCTGTAAATCATAAATCATTGCTAAGCCTTCCCTTTCGGTCGTGGTGTAGTTGCGTTCTTCTTGTGATAAATTCTGACTCACAAAATAGATAGGGTGATCCATAGCTCCATCTCCAAGTTGCGTTAAGATAGCTCCTAAGGAAATTCCTGAAGCATCTACATGGAAAAGAAATTCCTTCTCCCAGCTTGGGAATATCATAATAGGTGTTGTAATGAGTTTTTCCTTAAGTGTCTCAAATGGTTTATCACATTCTGGAGTCCATTGGAACATTTCATCCTTTTTTAGGAGGTTTTCCAGATGTGCGGTAATGTTGGCATATCATCGAATGAACCTGCAATAGTAACCTGTGTGTCCTAGTGTGGAGCGCAACTGTTTAGCACTCGTAGGTGGTGGCATATTCTCAATGACCACAACTTTGGTTGGGTGTACCAATACTCCTTCTCGACAGACTATATGGCCCAACAAATTTCCATGTGGCACACAAAAGATACACTTTCTAAGATTTAATGAGATTTGCAGTTCTCTGCATGTGTCAAACATTAGCCTTAGTAGTGATACATGTTCCTTGAGCAGGCTATATATTGTCCAATCATCCATATAGACTTCTATAAATTTGTGAATGAACTCTCTAAAGGCTACTATTACAATCCTGGATAAAACTGTAGGGGCGTTCTTTAAGACAAATGGCATGACGTTGTATGCAAAAGATCCCCATTCTATAATTAAAGTGGCCTTGCTTTTGTCCTCTTCAGTGATCCTCACTTGGTGGTATCCAGAAAATCCGTCTGTGAATGAGTATGCTTCCTTCCCCACAACCTATTCTAGCACCTCATATGTAAAAGGGTGTTGGGAAAGGGTCGTGCACACAGGTAGAGTTGAGACTTTTGTAGTCTACACAGACTCTAATATCCTCTGTGTCTTTCTTGCTTCGAATGACTATCAGGCTAACCCACTCTGCTTCTTCTACTACAAAAATGAGTCTGGCTACCAACATCTTGTCTATCTCCTTCTTAACCTTTTCTTTTACTCTTGGATTAAGACAATATGATCTATGTCTAACAAGATTGGCTCCTGGTTTTAATTCAATCTTCATTTCTCCCATGATTCCTTTGATTCCCTTTAATTTTGAAAAAGTCTTTGGGAAAAAATCCTCATATTCTCACAGTAAACTCTATATTTCCTGACTAGTTTTCTCATCCCAGTAATATAACACCATAGCTATCTTGGGTTGGTATGCGATCCCTATGTTGATATTGCACAACTTTAATGGATGATTGTAGGAATTGTCGGTCTGATTGGGTATGGTGTTTTGAATTTCTCTTCTTCACTCTGTCTCTTTGACGACTAGGTTTCTTAGTTCTTCTAAGTCATCTAGGCTTTCTGAATCTCTGCTAATGTGATAGCATTCTATGGGTTTCTCAGTTAAGGGCAAGTGGAGTTTAGTCTAAAGTTCTTGGTTGTTCTTGGGACATACCGCTAAGTTTGATCTCTTATTACGATTGGCTATAAAAGTAGTTCTTTAATCTTTTGCAGGGCTAATTCAAGCTTAGGGTACTTACTTGTGAATGTGAAGTCCTTGAAAAATTGAGTTGTCATCATTTGCTAGTCACTGGTCTGTTTTCTAGTTTCTTCGTGTGTAAACCAAGATTTTGGGATTGGACTTAGAGAGTGGGGAAATACTTGAACCCAAAAGTGGGAGGGTATTCCTGCAACTTGCCACTATGTCACACACTGTTCAATGTGTATTCTAGAGTCTGATTCTCCGTTGAACGATTGCACACCTTGGAGATCCGTCTGCGTCCTAGATTCCAACTGCTCCTTATTCCAGAATCTGTACTTGATAGATTGCTTCACCTCATCCCAAGTTCTGAGAACGACTTTATGATTGGCCCACCATCTGGTGGGTGTGTTCTAGAAAGCTATATTTAGTACTAAGACTCTTTGATATTCTCTCACATTCTCTTCCATGTTCTACAAAAAATTTTCTAGATCTGAGGTGCCATCGTATACTGGGTGTTCTCTAACTTCAGTCCCAACCCATCTGGTCATTTTGACAGTTGCACATCTTCTTGAGAATATTTTGTGCGAACCTTGTTACCAACTTTCAAAATACAATTCTGAATCTTTGTCTAGTGACTGTATACTTCTCCAACTTACTGATCCATCAAAAATAGGGTTTATATAATTGTTTCTTGTCCCAGCTGTTACAGTGTACAACTGGTCTAAATATTCTCCCTCCATATTATTGTCTGTTGGTTCTATGTACCTAGGTCCTACATATGGATCTAAAGGTTGAACTACCTTGATTCCCTCAGTCCCAAAAGTCATGTTATCTTTCTTTAAGTTGATTACTACATAATTTTCATAAGCCCAATTGATGCCAAGTAGTGCAGGGTAGGGGTCCTTGACTCCCATTATCTCAATGACTTAAAAGTTAGCCGTTGTTTTTACTCCAGCAGTGTCTATTTCCACGTTCTCTAGTCTTCCTATGGGAAAGATACAATAATGGTTTTCCATTCTTAACTGAATTGGAGAATATGTCAGTCTCGGTTTTCCTAAGGCTTCCCAGGTCCTTGTAGGTAGAATTTTCACATCGGACCCTAGGTCCAACATGACATCCTTAATTTCAAATTCATCTAATTGGGCTACCAGTCAAAATTATTTTCCAGTTCACACTTTTCTTCGGTGCACTCTCTGATTATTTTTCTCGGGAAGATTAGACCTTATCCTTGCATCTAGGGGTTCTTCATTCTCTAAAGCTAGGTATAGCGCATTGTGAAACTTTTATGTTAGTCGATCATTCCCTAGAATGTCAAAGAATAGTTGAAACCAAAGGCCAACTACATTTTGCAGTTGTTCCGGTTGTCTCGGCATGGCTACAGGGTTTCTGGGCGTAGTGGGTGAGGCAGGAACTTGCACCATATTATGATTACCAATAGGTTGTGGAGGTTTCTCTTGCATCTTCAGGCTAGGCCAGATCTGAAATATTTCTATGACATTTTCAAAGAATAGCTTTTGTTTTAGAGGATCGTACCTGTCCTCTTTAGGTTTTTCTTTCAGGATTTGAGGTAGAGTATCAGCATCAGCTCCTGTCTTTGCTCCTCCTCAAGTGACGATATTAATGTTGGGAAATTTTCTCTTAGAAATCCTCTTGATATCTGAACTAATAAGGTTAGTTCCTCTTTGTCATACTCTATCTTTCCACTTTGTGATTAACTCCAGGCAGTATTCAGTTGCGTGTTCATTGGTTCTGCAGTGAGAGCACCATGGATGCCTTGGATGAGGAAAATCTCTAGCCAGGTGACCTTTCTCATCATAGTTATAACATCTGCTTGGTCCTCTTCCCCTAGTTCTCCCTCCTCTGAAGTCTCCTCCAGCTCCACCTCCTCTACCTTTTCCTGGTCCCTGAGGGTTTTCATTCACCCTAAATGTTGTTCGGACTAACCTGTCTGCAAGTGCGTCCAACGCTCTACATTGATTGGTAGTAGGTGTGGTAGATGCGCAAAAATCACAGTGTATTATGCTTGGTACTGCTGAATATTTCTGCATGATGGGGCACTGTCTTGGCCCATGCCCATGGATTCGACAGATCTCACAATACTCTGTTGTTGGTGCTGCTTTTCCTTCTAGGAAAGCATGATATGGGGTGGGCTTATGGAATGGTGAGTTTGTCAACACTTGCACAACTCCTCCTATGGGTCTTGGTGGGGGTACCATCAAATTCTGAGGAGGTCCCATTCCCCTCATTCCTAGACATTCATTCGCTAGGTGACCTTTTGTATAACATCCAGTGCACCAAAACTGTGGTCGTCCTGGTCTGGGTATTGTCAGCTCCTTAATATTTTTTGTAAGTATCGATATATTCCCTTGTAGTTGTGCCAGATTCACATCTACTAGGGTCAGGTTACTCTCAAGCTCCTAGGGTATGCCACCATGGATTCAATATTCATCAGTTGTTCCAAGGCATTCGTTAAAGTGGCTATCCGTTTTTGCATTAGCGGAATCCGAGTCAGAGGCAACAACCCCTGAATGTACCAGTCCCTTTGATGTTCTTCGTGGATTGGATGTGCCAACCTCCCTATGCCATATTTAAACTTTTGGCTGTACTCCCAGGCCGATTTTCCTTCCCGCTGCTAGATCTCGCGCAACTCAGAAAGAGCCTATTGTTCTGACTGAGGTAGTTTGAACTCTTCTCTGAACCTCGTTCGTACCTGGCCAAGTGTGAACACTTGACCTTGCATCCTTGGCATTCCCAGTTCAATGATCTTCATGTACCACTTGAGAGCGTGATCTCTCAAGGTAGTATAGAACTCGACCAACTTATTTGCATCCGAACTTCCTCTATATCTCTAGATTACTTCACACAGGAACCAGTGCTGCTCAACGTCTTCATCTCCCTTACCCCAAAATTCTAGGTATCGGGCAATCAAACCTCCCGCATGGATGGCCATTTCTTATCTTGTTGTTCCTATCAATATGACCCCTAACAGTCCTACTTGCGATCTACCAGGGGATCCCAATACCCTCCCTGTACTAGCACTTCTTGGTTGTGACTGACTAACTAATTGTACTGGAACAGAACTAGCATGAGAACGTAGTATCGAACTTATCACTTGTATCGAAGACACTTGGGGTATGGGTGATTCGGGGTTGACGCCACTGGCTTCGGGGGGGTTTTATTTGATTTTGGGGGTCTCATTAGATTCCACTGGGATGATCTCTTCGGTCGGATTCCCGATCTCTCCTATTATTGGGGACAAATCTTCTCTTTCTCCTCCAAGATTCATGTCGACTTCCTCCTCTCTTACATATGCACCTTCTCCTTCTCATCCTACTTCCTGGGGACTTCTTTCTCTCCTTGCTTCTCTCTCCTTTAATCTTTGACTTGCCAGTCATTCCTATATTCCCATCTTTTGTAGTTCTTCGATCTGTCTTTCCTCTACTTCTACTGATCCTCCTTCTTTCCTCAACTTCTCAGACTGTCTTGCTGCTTTCTTGATCTTTTCGCGCCACCACTTCTCAACTATGGTGTCTCTCCTCAAGGATCGCTCATCTCTTGAGTCCATTTCTTTTTGTTTCCCCCCCATTTTTCAAATAACCCTTCCCCTCTCTCATGCCATGACTCTCACCCTGCCTCGCCCTACCCCAAAAAAGGGTGTTTACGCTACCATCTTAGTCGGGGACATAATCAACATCCCCTCCTCCATCAAGAAAACCTTAATCAACAGGGGGATTTCTCTCCACAGTCTTCCCCTTGTGTCTTTCTTGAAAATTTCCTCTACCCCTGAGAAATAGTGGTGGTTCTCAGCTGTAATTTAGATTATGTATCCCTCTAGTGTGGTGCTAACCTAGAAATCCACAGCTCATGTAACTGGTCAATCCAGCCTCTGGAGTGATGCTAGATTTTTGATATCCCATGCACAGATCTTCTTGTCCCATCACTAGAACTCTGGAGCTTCTTGGAGCCTCTTTATCCAGTGAAAAAATTCTTCCAGGAATTTAACCTAGAAAATCTCATACTGGTCGCTCAATCTTTCTGAGTAAAAGATTGCTTCGCGAGTGTTTTCCACTGATTTTCTCCTTAGTTCTGCTTCTTTCCATACGAAGGAATCACAGTTTATTTCCCACCATTGATCAATGCCATATCTATGGATCGAAGACAAAATTATCCCTACAGGTTCCCTTTTTATGCGGGTCCCGACAACGGAACCATTTGGTTGGCGCGAGTTTGAATAGACCAGCTCCCTTCTCTAGTTACCAAGAAAAGGTACTGTGTAGTTTAAAGCGCTCACATTTTCATCTCCTATGAAGAGAAGAAGTCTCACCCGAAGTGATGCTGAGACCGATAGATAGGTAAGGGTAGGGAAAATACTTAATAGGATCCATAGAGCCTTCAAGACTCATTCCTGATCTTCTGCAAGAGACATGAACAGATCTGAAACATACATGTGCAAGAATTGAACCTACTTATGATGAGAGGAAGCATTTAAACGTAGAACCATCAAATAGAACTCATAAGACACAAGGAAACACTGTAATGCATAAGTAAACATACAAAGAAACATCATATTTGAAAATTTAGAACCTTCTTCATATTATCTTCAAAATCTTTCTTTGATTACAGGCTTAGAATTACACAGTAATGCACTATAAAGACTCTTGGCTCTGGACTCATGTTGTAGGGCTCCAATTCTCCAACTGATAGATCTAATTCATTACTGATGAAATACTTGACTTCCCTTGAATTACAATAATCATAAACAACTAATCCCAACCCGACCAACTCTGATCAACCCAACCCAACCCTTTTACACTTATGTTCAACCCTATATATAGTTGGGTTGTGTCTTCCTTCTCGGCTTGCACGCTTTCTTGTTCTATTACAACCTTTTGTTGCTTAGTTGGCATTGTGCTAAATTTTGCAACTACTTTATGTTTCTCTTTCTCCCGTCCTCTGATGAAGTTTGTGCAACTCATTCTTGGTCAAAACTTGCACAATTCCTTCCCAAAAATGAAGGGCCCAACAATCATCATAGTTACCAACAGGGTAATATTGTTCCTTGACTGCATCCAAAAACATCCCAAGTGGGCTCGGCCCAATATATTCTAGAATCCTCTATGGAACTTTTCTCCCACTAATTTTCCCACCAATGTTTGACATGTGGGAGAGCTTTAAGGAGTGCGAAGGTGATCATTTCCCTGTCAGAAAAATTATGAACAAAGAAATAACCTTCTAGCAGATTTAACCATTTTTCTATGGAATTTGCATATATTTGTCCTTCAAATACAGGAATATCAAAATTAACTTGTACCTTTAAAGGAGAGGTATGTCGAAATTTCCTTCTTGATGAAGAATCGTCGGCTGTTATCAATATATGTTGAAGGATGTGGGAAAAATTCTCCATCATTTTGTCCCTCTGTCATGTGAGATCTTGCTCAAGGAATAGATTAATATAATTGTTTGCTATGTCATTTTTATTTTATTCCACCATGGAGGGTTTCTTGGGTGTGCGAGAGATATTTTCCTCAAGAGAGACAAGCTTGAGACCCAAATTTCTATACTTGGACCTCGTCAGGAACATGCACTGAAAAAATGATCAAGAGCAACCTGCGTTGATACCATTGATCTGGATTATTTTTGGAACGAAATGAGAGAAGAGATATAATAAATAAATGTACAGATATATCTCAAATATCCAATAATATAACAAACATATATAAGATATTCAACAATAAACACAGAGATACAATAATACACAATTTCTATTAATGAGCGAAATGTACAAAACTGTAGAAATACAGAGTGAAAGACTCGCTAGAATGGTGGCAGCTTATCTCTAAGAAGAGATTTGATGGATACTCAAATTCACAAGAATATGATTACAATGAGGCTCTAGATGCCTTTTTAACATAAATAAAATCCAAAACCCTAACCCCGAAAGATGAAAAGCCAATAGTTTCAGGGACCCTATTTTGGGTAGTTTGGTGTATCAACTTCTCGGGGGCGTAACTTTGGCATACGATATCTGTTTGAGGCGCACAATAGCTCATTGGAAAGGTATCGTCGAGGAGATTAATTTTTTTGATTCAATAAAATAATTAAATTATAATTTAGGTTCCCTATCCCCAAAAAACTTCATTTAGGCCCTCAAAATGGCTTCAAAATTTTAGGAACCGAAAAACTGCTAAAAATAGTAAATTGCGAGAAGACTATTTTGAGCCAGTTGAATATAGGTGGGTGGCCACCGATATCCACCTGGATCAAATGTGGGTGGGATTAATACCCATGAGTAATTATCCCTTGGAACCCTCTCTCTTGTGTAATCATATCCCCCCATCTTCCTTCATCTCTTTCGTATTGCAACCAACGATTATTACTTTTATTAATTATTTCAATGTAAGCAATTTAGCCCCCAACCTCATTAAATAAATAAGGGATCTTCACCCAAACACATCGGCTCACTAGCCTAATTCACATTTATATAATTACATTATAATTCACGGGGATTAAAATCGGGGATGTTACAATGTCCTACTTTGAGTTCCATGAAGCTATGCTTACATAGCTAAAACGTTGGAAAGTGTCCCATTTCATGGTTTGTAGAGCTGAAACACAAGAAGAAAAATATGGAGAAGACAAATTAGGGGAATCTTCCCACACTAGTATCATTATAATGGCTATACTAGTCTCTCTTCTTCTTGGCTCCATTGTTATCTTTTAAATTTTATTTGCATACTAATTTTGTTGCACATGAGCCCTAGGTAGTAGGGTAGTTGGTTAGTGTGGGACTTAGTCCCCATTTGAGCATTAGTTTAAATGTCATGGGTGTGATTACCTTTGTGACACCTTAAACCTCCTTAGAAGCATCAATTCACGAGAAAACAAACAAACATATAAACATTATTACATATTGACAAAGATACGATACATTCAACAAAACTTGTACTTATTTTTTAAAGAATAATATAAATATGGCATTTTCAACAACAAAGAAACAACACAAAATTGACTGCAATTTTGTCCTTAGTTTTTAAGAATAGTGTAAGTATGCCATTTTCAACAATAATGAAATAACACATTTGAACTTCAAGAAACAAAATTGTAGCAGATAAAAGAAAAAAATTGATTATGCTATCAATGGGTTTATTCTTCAATAGAGAAAGCCTACAATAAGCAAAAAATACCTATAGACGTTTGACTTAAAATTTCCACTTCAAGAGCCTTAAATATCCATTCATACAATAAATGATATAATTGGATTCATTGTCCACCAAAATTTATGGTAATTGTTTCTTCTAAATTTAGTGACACCAGAAGAATCAACAAAATTACAGGGAAAATGAAAGGCAAGTTTTGATTCATAGACCTACATTTGTCGAAACAAGATAAAATTTTAGTGTGCATTTTAATGATTTCATAAGTCTTAATTGTGTCCATGGATAAATTAACTTATCTTTGACTCAAAAGGAACCATGGTGCATAAATGAAGGCAACAATACATCTTGAAAATGATGACAGTGGACTTTGCGAGCGATTATATTAACCACTCTCACCACATAAACCTTAAATCAATAAATACATCTTCATAATAACTTAGGGATTAGAGACTTGAAACGATCATGACTACATGTCTGAAATACTTGCTATTCAAAATTATCACATTTACGATAACAGTAATAACTAAGCTTCATAATTGAAGAAAAAAGGTAGAAGAAAATGAACATAACATAAAAGGTTAGACAAGTTTGTGGTGTTTCGCATTTAAAAGTGTTGGAGATACTTCACACACACCTAGGATTTGTTTTTCCTAAGGTTTTCCCTATGTTTATTAGTCATTATTCAGTCTCCTATAGTTTTGGGAGAATATTTCTCTAGGAGAATATTCTCTTTAGTTCACACTTCAGTTTGATCAGTTGATTGGAGTCTAGATGCCACATTGGGATCATCACCATGCAACATTGGGATCATCACCATCTAATGCGCATTGTCCTTGGGATTATCACCAGACTATCACATTACTCATGATTCCCTAATCTCTTCCTCACTTCACTCTGTTTCAGTCAGTTAATTGAAGACTGAGAGACTAGTTAACTCAGACTAGGTGGAAATTCACTCCTGTAACTGCCCGAGAGACTAGACTAGGTGGAAGTTTACTCCCGTAACTGTTGGTGTGTTTCCATATCACTTTATACCACCACTATGGTGCATTATATTCTCCCCTAGTGTGCATTAGTTGAGTTATACAGAGTATATCATGTGTAAATTATCATTCATTCATTTGGTTAATGAGAATTCTTCCATTCTTTCTCTCGTGTTTCTCTTTTCTCATGTTTTCTCAGCAAATTGTGTATGTCATTTTCTATATAGATATATTCTATGTAGGTTCAACACATTTACATGGTATCAGAGATGAAGGAATTCTAGTGAAAAGACACAAAAAATTATTTTTCCAGGTAACGAAGATTGAAGACAACGAAAAAATGGAATTTCCAAAAGAAATCATTCTTACACCGCACAATTTCTTTGGATGGAAGGAGAAGATCATAATTCATATTCAAGGCATAGGATTATACAGGTTAACCATGAACACAAAAATTGAACCAACATCAGCCATAGAAAAATCCAAGTATTTAAATCAAATGGATGAAGCATTTGGAACTATTTGCAGTCTCATTTCTCATGAACTCCTCTTTCACATATCCTCCTGTAAAACCCCCAATGAAGCCTAGACCAACATGGAAGGGATTTTTTGAAAATAAGATGAGATGAGGGGATGCATGATTGAGGTGGAATTTCTCACTTTGGATCCAAAAACCTTCAACAATCTCCAAGATTTCTTTGCCAAATATAAGGATTTGTTGTTGCAACTCAACGCTTGTGAGGTTGGTAAATCTAAGGAGGAGAAACAAATGGTTCTTACCATTATCTCCAAACTTGGTACATAATTCACAATGTTTGTATCTACATTTCATTCAGTTAGGCTCGCCGTTGGAGCCACCTGGACGATTCCCTCTCTTGAGGCCTTTATCAAGTCTCTGACACAAGAGCAGAACAAGCTCATCAATATGGAAAAAATAAAAGGCCCAAAGGTGCATGCACTTACTGTGCAATATGGTAGCAGTAATAAATATAATAAATATAAAGACAAAGAAAAAAGGAAAGCACATGCAAATCCAAAGAAGGAAGGGTACTCAAAACCATTCAACGATGCCCTTTAGATCCAAAGGTGGAAAGGGAAGAAAAGGGGAGAAATGCACTTACTGCCATAAAGGATTCCATCTAGAATCTACATGTATGTAGAAATAGATATATCAAATGTCCCAAATACTTCAGAAAAACAACCTTGGAGATTTCATCGCCGAGGGTGCCAAGAAGAAGAAGGCCAGAAGATCAGAATCCCAAGAAAGGAAATTCTATCCATGCTTTAGTTTACATCAACTCCTCTCTCGATGCTTGGATCGTAGATTCGGGACCATCACACCACCTGGAAGCCACAAAAGAATTCTATTCTTCATTGGATGTATGCAAAGGTACTCCTATTCTGATGGGGGACAACTCTCCAGTTGAGGTCACTAGAAAAGGAAGAATTGAACTCACAAATGAAAGCTTCGAGAATGTGATACACGTTCCCAAACTTTTCGTCAATATTCTCTCCATGTATCAGATGAAAAAATCCAGCAGTGGAAAGAGAGTCATATTCACACCTGATGCATTGGATATCTATGACATGAAAACCAATTCCAGTGTTTCTACCAGTGAGGTAAATCATCAATCTAGACTCTACACATTTTCTAAATTTATTGAACCAGATTCTGCATTATTGCTTACCCATGATGATGAAAGCAATAAGATATGACACAAAAGGTTTGGGAATTTAAATTTCATATATATGAAACAACTTCAGAAGTAGGGAATGGTTGATGGTCTACTTGATATCCACTTCTCCAAAGGAATTTGTGAGGGATGTGCTCTTGGAAAACACCCTCAAGATAAATTCGACAAAGGAAAGACTCAGAAGGGTTCCTTTCCTTTATATCTGATCCATAGTGACCTCATGGTTCCTTTTACACATCCATCAATCAATAAAGAAAGGTACGTTCTCATTTTTGTTGATGATTTCTCACATTTCACATGGATTTTCTTTCTCAGGAAAAAATCAGAGGTCTTTCAACACCTCAAAGATTTCAAAGCCCTTGTTGAGACATAGTCAAGAAAGAAAATCAAAGTCCTCCGAAAAAATAATGGGGAGAGTATGTCAACCATGAGATACAAAATATTTTTCATGAGGCCAGGATTCAGTTGCAACACATGGTTCCTTATACTCTGTATCCAAATAGAGTTGCTGAGTGGAAAAATAGATCTTTAAAAGAGATGGCATATTGCATGCTACATGCAAAGTCACTTCCATAGAGGTTATGGGATGAAGCACTTAATTGTGCAACCTACATCCAAAACAAATCTCCCCATATATCTATCAATGATAATACCCCCTATGAGGCTTGGAGTGGCCTCAAACCAGAAGTGACCAACTTTCTTATTTTCAGTTCACGTGCATGGGACATGATTCCCTTTGAGAATAGGAAGTCACTTGATCCAGAGAGCACATAGTGTATCTTTGTTGGATACCCTGATGGTGTGAAAGGATACAGACTCATTGATGTTTCCTCGGACCGGTTCATCATTGAGTGTAGTGTCCAATTCAAGGAAAGTGTCTTGCATGTATCTCAGAAACTACATGCATACACTGTTGTTCTTCCACCTGTCGGAGATGATGACCATGCACATGTTGACTCTTCTTTAGATGAGAGTTATGATTCATAGGATTTTGATGATCTAGATACAGAGTCAATACATTTAGATGCAGAGTCATTGCATGCAGACGGAGATGCAGAGCCAGAGCTGAGGCTCAAGTGGGACAAGACTATTCTTCAAGATGCAGGATATCTTGTTGGGGATCAAGTTGATACTAGGAGGAATCAATATGATTTTGAGGAGCCTCCTCTTGCACTCACTACCACTGAACTGATCCCATCGAGACATATTTTCTTGGTTGAGTCTTTAGATCCAAATTCCTATGGCAAGGCTGATGGAAATCCATTTTGGGAATCCGCCATGTAGGAGGAGTACAACTCCCTCTTTGAGAAACATACTTGGGATCTTGTTCCCCTTCCTTCAGGAAGGAAACTTGTCAGGTGCATATTGGTCTACATGACTAAGAGTGCAGGGGATGGACAAGTTAGTAGATACAAATCCAGGCTAGTTTCCAAAGTATTTAAGTAGGTGCACATCATTGACTATGATGACACCTTCACTCCAGTAGCGAAGATGGATTTCGTAGATTTGACACTTTCCATTATGACAACCAATGGATGGAAGTCCATCAGATGGATGTGAATAATACATTTCTTCACGGTGATCTCTCTGAGGAGATCTATATGGAGCAACCCCAGGAATTTATGCAGGATTCATATTTGGTCTATTAACTGAAGAAGTCTCTTTATGGCCTCAAGCAGGCCCTGAGGGCATGGCATGCCAAGATGGACTCCTACTTGATGTCACAAAAATTTGTATGTTATTAGTCAGACCTAAACATTTACATGCTCAGGATGGTTGATTCACTTCTACTCCTAGTTCTTTATGTTGATGATTTGTTGATCCTTGGTTGCTTGACTTCAGTGATTGTTGAATTTAATAGGATTATGCATGACATGTTATTGATGATGGACATGGGTCCGCTACATTTCTTCCTTGGACTCAAGATTACTCATGATGCATCATGCATAAAATTGTCTCAGGTTAAGTATGCATGATATCTCCTTAAGGGATTTCACATGACAGACTACAAGTATGCCCCGATTTCTTTCCTATCAGGAGTCGGACTTGAGGATAACAGGGAAACTCCACTGGTGGAAAACACACTATATAGACAACTAGTGGGGATCTTGTTGTATCTCACACACTCCAGATTAGTACTTTCCTATGCAGTTGGAGTAGTCTCTAGGTTCATGCAAAAGTCAGATTTTCTACATTGGAAGGTTGCAAATCATATCCTTCGATATGTACATGGAACCATCACCTTTTGGATTCACTATGAAAGAGAATCTACATTGGACCTCATCAGGTTCACTGATTCTGACTGGGTTGGCATTAGCATTGATAACAAGTCCACATTTGGTTGCTCACTCTGTCTTGGTTCTGGGCTAATATGTTGGTTGAGAAAGAAGCAGGCTGTTATTTCTATATCTTCGGCCGAGGCAAAGTACATATAGGTAGTTAACATAACCATTCAGGCTATGTGGCTACAACATTTTCTCATTGAGTTGGGCATTCAGTTTCATTCATCGATCGTCCTCTGGTGTGACAACCAGAGCACTCTGAAGTTTTGCAGAGATCCAGTTTAGAGGCAACAGATGAAGCACATCAAGATCCACATGCACTAGATTTGGGACTTAGTATATGAGGGTATCATTGACCTGTAGTTTTGTCCATAAACAAAATAGAATGCAGACATCTTTGCCAAGACCTTCACTGAGCAAAAGTTCCATTCTTTGTGCAGTCGTCTTGGAGTGAAGCACACAATTTCCTAGA
>ML778430.1:364552-403652 GCA_009831015.1 Picea engelmannii
CTTCACACACACCTAGGATTTATTTTTCCTAAGGTTTTCCCTATGTTTATTAGTCATTATTCAGTCTCCTATAGTTTAGGGAGAATATTCCTCTAGGAGAATATTTTCTTCAGTTCACACTTCAGTTTGATCAATTGAGTGGAGTCTAGATGCCACATTGGGATCATCACCAGTTAATGTGAATTGTACTTGGAATTATCACCATACTAGTGCATTACTCATGATTCCTTGTATCCTCCTCAATTCACTCTGTTTCAATCAATTAACTGAAGACTGAGAGACTAGTTAACTCAGACTAGGTGGTAGTTCACTCACGTAACTGCATGAGAGACTAGACTAGGTGGCAGTTTACTCTCGTAACTGTTGGTGTGTGTCTATATCACTCTAGACCACCACTATGGCACATTGGCTTCTCCCCCAGTGCACATTAGTTGAGTTATACAGAGTATATCATGTGTAAATTATCATTCATTCATTTGGTTAATGAGAATTCTTCCATTCTTTCTCTCTTGTTTCTCTTTTCTCATATTTTCTCTACAAATTGTGTATGCCATTTGCTATCTAGATCTATTCTGTGCAGGCTAAACACATTTACAAAAAGGTACAAGATTGTTTGTATATTAATATTCCAAATATTCCATGAAACCCATGACATCTCTCTCACTTGTTTTTGTCGATGTGATGGGAAACGAGACTCTACTATGGTTGAACATGATATTGTAGAACTATAAGTTGAAGTGAGGTTTTGCTTGATATAATTCTATCATTCTTTTATTACTTGTTGACATTTTGAATGGAATGAAAAGTCATTTTGTAGTGTACTTATATAGTAGAAACATAGAATTAAGTGTAAGTATAAGAAAAAATACAAATTACAGAGAGTAAAAGAGGAATTACAATGTATTGTACTTATTGAACACTATCCCTTATAATGATAATCCAAAAAGAAAGCAATGTTCATTGGAATATTTGAGAGGGAAACATCCAAAAGAATATATCTCTTGTACAATAATAATAACTTGAAGAAACATTACATAACTTCCTACATTTATAAATAGTTTCTCACTACCCAAAACCTAACCAATAGTGGCCCCACATTAATGAATACCAACTACCTAGTAGGCCTTATTCCATAATGATGAACCTTTTACATTATTTAACCACAAACCAAATACCTAGCAGCCTTATTCAATAGAATGGCCTTGTACATTAATTAAATAATTTCTAAGTAACCCTAAGTAGGGAGGTTAGTGTAGGATGCTAACATGTCCTCCCCCTTCAAAAGTAGATTTTTATTTAAGACTAGAGGTCTAAAAATTATTGTAAAATAAATGTTGGTTCCTAGGTGGCATATATGTGCTATATGTCCTTTGATTGTATCAAGACTTCATAGATAATGCATTGTTGTACTAGTCAATGCTATCATTTGTCTAGTGTTTCCTGCAGTTGTAACCAAATGGAACCCTCTTCATAAAGTTTGGGGAGGATGGTGTGAATGCAACAACTCGACCCCTCCACTTTCTTCAAGCAAGACACATGAAACACTGGGTGGATCTTGGAGTGTGCTAGGAGTGCCAATAAATAGGAAAATTGTCCAATTCTCTAGAGGATTCGATAGGGGCCATAAAACTTGAGCACTAGATTCTAGTGACTCTTTTACTTTATAAATGTCTGCTTATAGGATTGGATATGTAGAAACACATTATCCCCTTGTTCAAATTAGTTTTATGAGCACTACTGATATGTTGGTTGCTTCATTATATTTTTATCCAAGAGAAGATTATCCTTGAAATTTGAGAGTCGTAGCACATAAGTAAATAAAGATAATTATTACGCTTGAAATTAAGGAAGGAGAGACAAAATCCAACATGCTTTCTTTTTCTTGGTTTGAATCCGAGCGTCTCATTTTGATGTCATCAAATACACTGCAAGGGGTCTATTTTTCTCAAGGTTGTTGGGAGGTGGATTTATCACTCGAATGGCCATAGGGATATCGAGGTGTGAAACTAGAAGAAGCATGTGCACAAGAATCAAGGGAATCAGAGTAAGAGACGAAGTTGGCGATTCCGACAAAAGATACTGGATCTAATCATCCATGTTTAGAGCTGGGTGACTTGTGCTAGAATTTTACCTCCTATTCTTTCTTCTAGATATCCCTATATTCTTATAGGTGGCCTATCTACCTAATGAAGATTTCTCACCCACTCACTAAATAGGCATTTCCCATTGAGCATAACATAATTGGAGCACTGGCCTAAATAGGTGGTGAGGTATGACGACAAATGTACCAATAATGTTAGTTATACCTATAAAATTGATATCCATTTCTTGAACCTTGGATGTGCTTCGTAAGCACGAGATTACAAATGGGGGCATTTTATCCATAAACAAACTCTAAGGAGACATTATGGTAGAACCATGATAAACAATATTGCACCAGCATTCTACAAGGAGAGCCACTAAAACAAATGGCCTTGTCAGTTTGATGCAAAACATCTTAGATAAGTCTCCAAGAACTTATTGACCATATATGTTCGACCATTTAATTGGGGGTGATAAGTCATTATCATTTTTTATTGGGTACCCTATCATTTAAATAAATCCTACCAAAATTTGTTAGTCAAGGTGGGATCATGATCTATCATAGTAGAATTAGGCATGCCATTTACTTTAAAAATATGATCCATGAATACTTTTGCAATGATTGACAACTTAAACGGGTGTTGTAAGGTGAAAAAATGGGCACATTTGGAAAGGTTGTCAACAAACACCATAATTATAGATTGGTTTCTTTCTTTAGGGAGTCCCACTATAAATTCCATGGAAATGTTAGACCATAAAGATGGCGTGGATTGATAGAGGCTACAATTTCCCAAGGGTCTTCACTATTTCATCCTTGTGCCTTTGACATGTGTCACATTCATATATGAATGCATGTATTCCCATATTCACGTTGTCCCAAAATAATGAGAATTAAACCCATTCATATGTTTTCTAAAATCTAGAATGAGTCGTGGTGGGAGAGAAATGCAATTCCACTAACAACTTTTATTTTAACACAGAGTGTTACACCAAAACATTATGCCCATTATACCTTAAGGTGTCATTCTTCCAAGTAAATCTTGTGGGGGGTTCATGTTAGGATATTTAGAAACTTAGTCGTTAGTTAATATCAACTTGGTCTAATGTGTCATTAGGTAAAAGTGTATTTCTGTATTATGCATTAGTATGCATTTATAGTTAGGAAATCTGATGGTCATGATATTTTCCTGACATAGAGTGATATGATGGTTCATATTCTCCTCGACCTTAATAGCTACATTGATCCATGGCTTAGCACCTGATTGGTCCATGATCTCTATTTAAAGAGCATGGAGGATCATTTGTCGATGATCGATTGTGAGAAACTCTCTTATAAATATTTTTGTAATATTTTCTTTTTGCATTAATAAATTGCTCCAAGTGGCCACGTTGGCTGGGACCGTGGATGTTTCCCTGTAGGGTTTTACCTCGTGAAAACATCGGTGTGTTGATATTTGATCGGGTTGTGTGAATGGATACTGAATATGTTCGTCTTCTTTTGGAATGCATGTGTTTTCAAACATGGTATCATAGTGTATCTGACGACTCACTCCCATTGTAGATCGAGATCATGAAGTCGTGTTACCTTATCTCTAGTTTCTGCCATTTCCATACATTTTTGGGTTGAGAGGACTATTCCATTGCATCAGGACTGCTCATTTCAATCGATATCAGTTTTTTTTTTCACTTTAAAAGGTTTATGTTTTCCCAAGATATGACCATTTCAGTTAGATCCAGAGGTGTAAAACCTGAATACACCCTTTTAAATTTTTGCAGAGTTAATATTTTGGTTTTCTATTTTTTATTTATGGGTTTCTACTCTTTTTTATTTGTGTATTCTCTTTTCCCTGCACCCTGTGTGATCTTGGCAAATCAAAAACATATTGGAAAGGTTTTTTTTGTCTATGTATGCTCTTTGTCATGCACTCTATGTGATCTTGGTAAATCAATAATAGAGGAAACATTGCATTTTCTAGTTAAGATAACCGAGATCTAACCCTTGTTTCTTTCAAGATGCATTTTTTTTTTGTGTGTGAAAAGAGTTTTTTTTAACACGCTCTCCAAGGTCATCTTCAACAACAACCCCAATCCTCCTTCTAAACAGTACAATATGTTTTGCACTAGCTCACTTGGTTAAAAGTTTATTTATTAAGTAAGAGGTCTTGAGTTCAAGTCTTTTTTTTGTTACTTTTTTTGAAAAATTCCATGCATCCATTTTAAAATATATTTCACTTAAATTATAAAAGTGAATCACTATAAGTAGCTTTAATATTTTATTTTAAATTATTTATTTTGCATGCAACTTTCTTTTATAAAGTAACTTCATTCTAAAAGTGATCCCCGCTTATTCTATAAAAGTGGGTCACTTCATAAGAAAATTATTTGTAAAAGTGAGGCTATTATGAGGGGTATCACTACATGGACCAACTTCTACTTGCCACGTGGTTCTTTTGTTCAAAAGAGAATAAATTTCACATCCGAAGTCTACTTTCAGTGTCGTTTTTTTTAAATAGCCTATTTTTTTGAGATCTTTCCATCTATGCCATCAGTTTCATATCTTAAATCCATATTATTACATACTTAATATAGATTCTCCCAGTGATATTTTTCTTACTAGCACCAACTGCTTCCAATGGAAATCCCATATGGAGGATTTATTAAGAAGTAAAGCAATATATTGGATTACCTTGGGAAAAGAAGAAGTACCCACTGATGATGACAAGTATGTCAAATGGATTAATAGGAATGATGAATCCCATGGACTAATCATAATGTCCATCTCTCATGATTTAAGGTTTCACCTTCAAGGACTTGATGCCCCCAATAAATCTTGGGAAAATCTTGAAGCTGTGTTTGGTAAACACAATATTATTCGATCCCACCGGATAGAAAATCAGATAAGGAATTTAAGCCCAAATGATTTTTATTGCACTAAAGACTATTATCTAAGTTCAAAATAATTAGAATTTTATGTGAAAAGTGTAACATGAAGCTCGACAATGAGAATTTCGTATATGTTATTCTTGCTAAGCTTGGTAGTGCATATTCTATTTTTGTATCTACCTTTTATTCCACCGGATAAGCTTTAGGGAGTTCTTATAAAAAATCCACTCTTGATTCCTTTTGTGGTTCTTTGATTAGAGAGAAAGATACGATTGTGCAACTTGGAGTGATCAACACTGCAGGTACCTCCAACAAAGCCTTAGAGGCCTAGCAAACACATAAATCCAAGAATCCCAAGAAGCAACATCCTCGCCAAAACAACAAGAAAAACAAGGGTCCCAAACTCACTCAGCCAATTTCACCTCCCAATGGTTACTAAGGAGAAAAATATAAAAATAAGAAGACTAACATACATTGGAACTTTTGTGGGAAAGATGGTCATGATGAGTCCAAATGTTTTAAGAAGATGACAACTTTAGAAGCAACGATGAAGAAGCAAAACATCAGTATAGATTCTACTTATTCTTCTTCTTCTAATGGAGATGCACTTTCTACTTTTGGTTTCTCCTTCAATGCAACTTCTACTTCTTCTTTTGATGAGTGGCTTATTGATTCTAGAGCATACTATCACATGGCTAAGGATAATGCCATATTTTCTTCTCTAAATGAATGTAACACCAAAAAAATATTTTTTGATGATGATAGATCTCTTAGTGTTGTAGGTTCTAGAATAAATTAGGTAGATAATGGTCATTTCAATGATGTATTATGTGTTCCAAGTCTTTCTTGTAAACTTCTATCAGTATATCAAATCACTCATACAGGTGAAGGTAAAATCATAGACTTTTCACCTCACCAAGTTGTAATCAAGGATCTAAAAGATCCTCAACATCTTCCCGCAACTGAAATTGTTGATGATATTACTAGGTTGTACAATTTTGACAACTTTGGGTCATCATCTTTTCCATCAATTTTTGTTTCTCATAGTGATGACTTTAGTAAAATTTGGCATGAGAAATTTGGTCATTTAAACTATATCTCATTGCAACAACTATGTAATCAATAGATGGTGACAGGTCTTCCTATTGTTTCATGCAGAGATGGTGTTTGTGTCGGTTGTGTTCTCGAAAAACATCATTGGGATGGTTTTGACAAACGTGCCTCTTAGTATGCCTCAACTCCTTTCCAGCTCGTTGGAAGTGACTTGTGTGGTTCACTTTCTTCTCCTTCTTTTTCTAGGTGCAAGTATTTATTAACTTTAATTGATGAATTCACTTGACGCACTTGGGTTTACTTCTTAAAATTTAAGAGCGGAGTTTTTGACAAATTTTTGTCCTACAAGGCCCTTGTAGAAAAGAAATCTGGACATCAACTTCAAAGGTTAAGAACATATAATGAAGGAGAATATGTGAACAATAATTTTACAAGTTACTACACTACATAAGGCATCCAAGTGCAACATATTGTTCCATATATCCACAACAAAATGTTGTTGCTGAGAGAAAGAACCACACATTAAAAGAAATGACTAATTGTGTCCAATCTAAGGGATTAAGTCTAAATTATTGGGCAGAAGCCATTAACTATGGAAATTACATATTAAATTGTATTCCCACAAAGGATCTTGAAAGTATAACACTGAAATAATCATGGACTAAAATTAAGCCAGATGTAAGTCACATCCATGTATTTGGCAATGTAGCATGGGATCACATTCCTGATGAGAAAAGGAAACAATGAGAAGTGTATATCTGATCTGGATTTATGAGCAGAACAAAAGGAATAACAAAATGAATACAATAACATAGAGATATGGATAACAACAACAGATATCCAGTGAACAATAACTTCTATTGAATAAATAAAATAGGCTGAAACTGTAAAATTGCATAACTGGAAACAACTTGCTCGAATGGTGGTAGCTATCTCTGAGAAGAGATGTGGCTTGCTACGTGCATTCGTCTGAGCAGAATGATTACAATGAGGATCCAAAGGCCTTTTTAACATTACTTGTGAATTCCAAAACTATAGACATACAAAAACCTAACCCCAGGAGATGAAATGCCAAAAATTATGTGGGCTCCTATGGGTAAGTTAGTACCTCAACTTCCCGGGGTCGTAACTTTTGCATACGACCTATTTTTTAAGCATGTGATAGCCTGTTGTAAAGGTATTTCATATATCTACACATTATGCTGTCAAACTCTAACTCCATCTACAGTTTGACTGTGGCACACCAAAAAAAGATTGTTTAGGGCCCCAAAACGGCCCTGGAAGTAACAAAAGATGTGTTGACATGAAAACTTCCAAAATAAGTCAGTTGGATTAGGTGGGTGGCCACCAGTCTCCACCTGGAAGATGTGTATGGATTCAGACAACCCCATAAGTGTAGAACCCAAAATTACAAAGAAGTACAAAAGAACATGTTGAACTAAAAACTGACAAAAGGAGCAAGTTGGAATAGGTGGGTGGCCACCAATATCCACCTAGATCAATATTTGTTGGTTATTATTAAGATGTCAAAGGTTACAGACTTATCCAACCACGTTGTAATGAAACTATTGTTAGAAGAGATGTTAAATTTGATGAAAATCTCTTGGCCTATGAGCATAATTCGATGTTTGTGCCTTCTTTGGCCTATGAGCCATATTTGATGTTTGTGCATTGTTTTGTTCCTATTATGGTTTCTTATTATTTATATGATGATAGTGAGGACGGAAATCCACCTCCGCCTTCTCACCTTCCTCCATATCAGTCCATTGAACCTGAACCTACACCAACACCACCTATTCCTAGATGGGTCCGTTCAACATGAGAAGAAGATAGTGATCTTGTCACTGATCCTTCATATCAATGTTGGACACATTCACAGCTCCAATGAGCCTCTTCTCTTTTGTCTCAAGTTTTAGAGACTCATGATCTAGAGATATTTGTAGAATCTTCATGTCATCCAGATTGGGATACAATAATGAATGAAGAGTATCGTTCTTTAATGGAAAATGATACTTGGGATCTTGTACCTCTTCCAAAAGGAAGAAAACTTGTCAGACGTAAATGGGTCTACCAAAATAAGTATGCATTAGATGGAAGTGTTGAAATACATAAGACTCGGTTAGTTGCCAAAGAATTTTCCCAAGTTGAAGGAATTGACTATAATTAAACCGTTTCCCATGTATCCAAGATGAATTCCATCCACCTTTTTCTTTCTCTTGCAGCCTCGCATAAATGGGTGGTCCATCAGATGGATGCCAAATTTTCCTTCTTGCATGGGGATTTGCAAAACGAAATCTACATGGAACAACCTCCTATCTATGTCTATAATGAGTCTATCCTTGTTTGGTACCTTAAGAAATCTCTTTATGGTCTTAAGCAAGCTCCCCAAGCTTGGTATGCCAAAATGTACAAATTTCTTCTTGATATTATCTTTTCTAGATGCCATTCTAGCCCCAATGTCTATACCAAGAAAGCATGAAGCCATCTCATAATCCTTGTTCTTTTTGTTGATGATCTTATCCTCACTGGTAGTGAGCCAAAAATTTTAAACCATGTGAAAACCAACCTTAAGAAGAAATTTGAAATGATAGAACTAGGATTTTTTCACTATTTCCTTGGCCTCCAAGTTTTGCAAACCAAGGAAGGATTTTTTATTTCCCAATCTAAGTATGCTTGTTCCTTCTTCATTGTTTTCACATGAAACATTGTAAACCAAATCCTTCTCCCTTCCAATATGGAGTCAAAATTGTTGTTGCATGTACTTCTCCTGAATTTGATGCCACTTTGTACCGTCTGTAAGTTGGTAGCAACTTAGACTTGACTCATACCTGTCCTGATATTTCCTTTGTTGTTGGTCTTGTTTCCAAGTATATGAAAACACCCCATGAAATCCATTGGAAAGAAACTAAGAGGATACTTCGGTATGTCCAAGGTATAGTTCATTTCAAGATACATAACAGTTCATGGGGGACTCCTTTATTTGTTGAAATTTCTAGTACATTGGATCTAGGAACAATATTTCTTAAAAATTGATAATTACTTCTAATGATGTTAAACTTCATTTTCACTTTTCAATATATCATTAAGAAATTACACTTTAGATTTTCAACCATATAAATTTAGTATAACAGTATAATGGTAGAACAATAGAGATCACTGAATTACAAAAGATTTACCTTGGGAAAACCCACGAAGGGGAAAACCCAACAACCCTTTTTAATAGATAAATTCTTTTTACAACAAGAGAAATCCTTAGAACCTGGTCTCCAACCTTCAAGACAAACCCTAGAAATTTTGGCCTTAGAAAATCTAGCAACAATTGCTACAACTACATAGAAAAGATTCGCATAGGAGAGAGAGANTAGTTGGAGATGAAGAGAGAAAAGGATGAAAGACAAGATGCCAATAAGACTTCACTTGAGATGCCTAGTTGCTTCAAGAATCAACAAACGTGTAGTAGCTTCAGTTGCTCTTGTGAAAGGCAAATTTTTCGTCTGTCCAAATGAAGAGCTCATGGATATATTTATACTAATTAATCACTCATTTTGGGGATAAATTCTTAATTCTATTGGGGGATGACTTGTACAATTGGATCCAAAAATTCATTTTCACAAATTTAAAGTTTACCTCTTAAAATTTCGAAAGAGCACTTGACTCAAAAATAGTTTTCCTTTTTCTCGAGCATAAAAATATGATTTACAAATACATTATGAATACTGAGCATAGTTACAAAAATTCAACACTCCCTCTTAACTAGGGAGGTTTTCAGAAAGACCATCTAAATGTTCTCAAGTTGACAAATTTATCTATTAAAAGAGTTATATCAAATCATCATCAACATCATCATCATCTATCATGACACATCATCAATTGTTCGAGCCACACTCTATCTGATTAATCTGGTATGGTGTTGTAGGTATCAAGTGTTGAAAGACACACACTGAACTGAGTGACTCTAGGCAACAAGGACCATTCTTCTTAATCTGGTCACTACCCGTGACACATGAAGAATGACTGTCCTACTCCATTCTCCCTAATCCGGTCACTTCATGTGACACAGGGAGAAGGAACACTCTTCCTAATATGGTCACTATCAGTGACTACCTTGTACCATTCTCCCTAATCTGGTCACTGTCTGTGACATAGGGAGAACGACCATTCTTCCTAATTTGGCCACTACTTATGACATAGGAAGAATGTCATTCCTGGACTATTCATCCCTAATCTGGTCACCACCTGTGACACATGGAGAACGTCCATACAATGTACCAACCTGGACCATTCTCTCTAATATGGTCACTTCCTATGACACAAAGAGAATGTCTATCCATAAACACTCCCTCTCAACAAGAGGAGTAATCTCCACAAGTCTTAACTTGTCCCCAAAGTATACAAACTTAGTTCTGGACATAGGCTTTGTCATAATATCAGTTGTCTTCTCATCGATGGAGATATACTGGAGATTTATTTCTCCCTTTTGGACTTTATCATGGAGGTAGTAGTACTTGATCTCGATGTTCTTCGACCTGTCATGAAACACGGGGTTCTATGACATCTTTACACATATTTGATTGTCACAGTATATTAAGGTCAATTCCATCACCTCATCAAATAGTCCAGAAACCAGCTTATGGAGCCATACTTCTTTTGTACATGAATCACAAGCTGAAATGTACTATGACTCTGTAGTGTTGAGTGCAACATACTTCTACTTCCTACTAGCCCAAGTGATCATAACAGATCCCAAACTGAAGAATATTCCTGAAGTTCTCTTTCTATCATCTGCATTCCCCACCCAATCATAATTTGTATATCCTTTCAGTTGTAAGTCACTGTTTGAGACATATCTCAAACCATAATTTAGTGGGCCACTCAAATATCTCAAAATGTGCTTTGCATCTATCCAATGCTCATGTCTTGGTTACACCTGGAACTAGATCAACGTGTTGACAACAAAGCAAATGTCCAACCTGGTATTAACTAGATACATCAGTGAGCCAATGAACTTCTGGTATATAGATGGATCTATCAAATCATAATTAGAGTCTCTGAGTTTCTTCAATTTTTTTTATCGTGAGAGTAGGAATGGATTTGCAATCCATTATCCCAAACTTTTGAAGGATCTTTATTATATACTTTCCTTGACCAAGGAGGATTTCATTGGGATTTTTCCATACTTCTAGTCCCAAATATTAATGCATCAAACCAAGATCCTTCATATTGAATTCATAGGCTAGCTTCCTCTTACACTGAATAATAAGAGGCTCTACACCTGTTACAAACAATTCATCAACATATAATAGTAAAATCACAAGTGCATTCTTCACAACCTTGTAATAAAGGTTTGGATCAGCATGGATCTTGGAAAATATAAGTCTTGTCAAGTAGCTATCAATCCAAGCATACCAAGCTATTGGATCTTGCTTGAGTCCATACAAGGCCTTCTTTAATCTGTAGACATGAGTTTCCTTCTTGTGTACATCATAACCTTGAGGTTTTTCTATATACACTTCTTCTTCGATAACTCCATTAAGAAAATAAGAATTTACATCCATCTAATGTAGACTCCAACCCATATAGGATGCAAGAGAGATAATGGATATAATAGAAGTGTATCTAGAAATAGGTGCAAACGTTTCATCATAGTCTTCTCCCTCTTTCTGGAAGAAACCTATAGCCACAAATCTTGCCTTGTGTTTACCAATACTTCCATCCACAACATGCTTAATCTTGTAAATCCATTTTGAAGTCACTACAAATTTTCCTTCAAGTCTTGGCATAATTTCCCATATGTTAATTTTCATATGGATTGATACTCTTCCATCATAGAATCCTTCCATTCTTTCTTCTCAACTGCTTCTTCAAAGGTGGAATGTTTTGCATTAACAAGATTGGCCATAAGTGTTTCATAAGTAGAGAATATTTTAGGTCTCTTACTTTCCCTGAAGGTGCTAACTGGAGTTGAATGTCCTTCAGCTTCCAAAAAGGTTCATTTAAGCCATATTGGCCCTTTTATGATTTCAAGAACCATAACTAGTTATAAATTCTCAAGAGGTCCTTTTGTCTCTTCATTAGGATGCTTTGAATCTTATTCCTTGGAAACTTCATGCTCTTCTTCATTGTTTAAGTCCATGTAATCTTTTGTAGATTTCCAATACGAAAGTTTCTCATCAAAAGTGACATATCGACTGACTTAAACATTTTTTTCCCTAGAATGTATATTCTATAATATTTTGATGATTCAATGTAACCAATGAATATCCCCTTCTTTCCTGAAGGCTCTAACTTCTTTCTCTTATCCTTAGGGACATGAATGTAAATGGGACAACCACAAATCCTCAACTGTTCAACACTTGGTTTCTTCCCAAAGAAGGCTTCTTCTGGAGTCATATATTTTAATATATGATGAGGACTTCAGTTATGAACATAAACGATTGCCATGGCTACTTCTCCCCATAGGAACATAGATAGACTTTGATCATTCAACATTGCCTTAACATATTCTTCAATGGATATGTTCTTTCTTTCTACTTGATCCAGATTATTTTCGACACGAAATGAGAGCATAGATATAATAAATAAATGTACAAAGTTATATCAGATATCCAATAATATAACATATATATAATAGATATATCAAAATAAACACATAGATACAATAATACACAATTTCTATTAATAAGTGACATGTACAGAACTGTAAAAATATAGAGTGAATGAACTCGCAAGAATGGTGGCAGCTTATCTCTGAGAAGAGATGTGATGGCTACACTAATTTTCTAGAAGATGGATGCTACAATGAGGCTCCAAAGTCATTTTTAACATAAATAAAATCCAAAACCCTAACCCTGGAAGATGAAAACCCAATAGTTTTGTGGACCTCGTTTTGGGTAGTTTGGTGTATCAACTTCCCGGGGGCGTAACTTTGGCATATAATATCCGTTTGGGGTGCATGATAGCTCGTTGGAAAGGTATATACGAGGATATTAATTTTGGGGTCTTAATCATACCCTTTGAAAATAATTGAGGTTCCCCATCACGAAAAAACATCATTTAGGACCTCAAAATGGCCCTGAAAGTTTAGGAATCGAAAAACTGCTAAACATAGTAAGTTGCCAACAAACTGTTTTGAGCCAGTTGGAATAGGTGGGTGGCCACCGATATCCACCTAAATCACTACTACACCATTTTGTTGAGGATTAAGTGGGACTATCAACTCCCTCTTAATCCCTGCTTCTTTACAAAAGGAAATGAGTTCTTTAGAGGGGTATTCCCCTCCATTATCTGATCTCAATGTCTTGATCTTCTTTCCTATCAAATTCTCCACTTCAACCTTGAATTCTTGGAACTTGTCAAATAATTCATCTTTTGAATTCAAGAGGTACATCCATGTCTTGCAAGAGAATTCATCAATGAATGTTACATAATATAGAGAACCTCATAGAGACGTCACATGCATAGGACCCCATACATCAAAATGAATCAAGTTCAAGATTTCCTTAGATTTGTTTTCACTGCTTGGGAATGGTTTCTTAACATTTTTCCCAAGTGCACATACTTCACATATGCCTTCATTTGTTGGTTTCAATTCAGGAACAACTAACACCATTTGATTTAGTGAAGGAAAGGCTTGATAATGAATATGAGCATATCTTCTATGCCATAACTCACAAGGATTGATTTCATCATGAAAAATTTCTTGAGCATTTTGACCTAGTATATTATACAATTTTCCTTCACGAATTCCAATAACTCTAGAATTATCTATACTTGAACCGTTAGGCCACATAAGTACTTTCCCATCAACAAATGCTAGTCTATATCCTTTATCTTCTAAACAAGAAATGGAAACTAAATTATTTTTCAAACTTGGTACATATAGAACATTACTGAGATGTACATTTTCACCGGATTCTAGCTCAATAGATGCTTTCCCAATGCCTTTGACTGCATAAGAGTGATTGTTTCCAAGTTCCACTTTCTGAGATATCCTTTTCTCCCTTATGATTGTGTTATTGACACATTCACCTACCATGTGTCTAGAAGCACCTCTATATATTAACCATATATCATCATCATCATTAGTAGATCCTGTTAGTGTGGAGAAATAAAATAAATCTATGTTTTCTTTCTTGACTTTCTTTGAGGGTTCTTCATCATTCATATCCGCTACGGAAGCATGATGCTTCCCTTTCCTCTTCTTTTCTAGTTGAGGACATTCAATTTTGTAGTTTCCATATTTATGAAAACCATAACATTGAATCTTTGACAAGTCTTTCTTCCTTTGATGATTAGGTATTCTTCCTGAATTCTTGTTTTGAAAGCCAAATTTCTTCTTGCCACCATTCCTCTTGAATCTTGTTGCACAAGCTTGAGAGTCTTCTTCCTTTTGGGTTCTTTCTCTTGACATGATCCTTGATTATTCTTGAGCGCAATGGGTCCATAGTTCTTCAAAAGTAGGAAATTATTTTCTTGGTTTTATGCTGATGAAAATGCATCCTATGATATGGGTAGACCTTTAAGTGAAGTAGTCACTATCTCTTTTTCAGAAATAGTTTCACTGTTAGCTTGAAGTTGATCTATTAGCTAGGAGATCCTTACAAAATATGATTCTACTGTATCATCTTTCATCATTTTAACATCACGAAGCTCATTCTTTAGGCTCATAACTTGGCCAACATTCTTGACTGTATATAGATTGGTTAGGGCATCATACATTTTCTTTGATGTATCAAGATTTTAAATATAGGGAATCAAATGATCTATGATTGAGTCCACAATGAGACTCCTGGAAGTGATATCATTATCTTTAAACTTTTCCTTTTCTGCATCATCTTCTAGTTCCGTAATCTTTCCTTTCACCATATCCATAACTTTGTTCTTGGCAAGGATAAGGTCAATCCTAATTTTCTACGCTCTGAAGTTTGACGCCCCTTCTAGCTTGTTTTCTTATTTCATAGAGGAAGCCATAGGTGTACAGAGAAGAAGAAAGATATTCTTAAAGATAAGTCTCTCTTTGACGATGATCTTGGAGTTCTTTTCTTCACCAAATCTTTGATACTATGTTGAAATTTTGAGTACAATGGATCTAGGAACAATATTTCTAAAAAACTGATAATTACTTCTAATGATGCCAAACTTCCTTTTCACTTTTCAATATATCATTAAGAAATTACACTTCAAAAATTCAACCATATAAATGTAGTAGAATAGTATAATGGTAGAAAAGTAGAGATCACAGAACGACACAATATTTACCCTTGGAAAACCAACGAAGGGGAAAACCCCAACAACCCTTTTTAATAGATAAATTCTTTGTACAACAAGAGAAATCCTTAGAACTCGATATCCAGCCTTTAAGACAAACCCTAGAAATTTCAACCTTAGAAAATCCAACAACAGTTGTTGTAGCTACACAAAAAATATCACACAGGAGAGAGAGAGAGACTTCACACGTGCGAGCTAGAGATGAAGAGAGAAAAGGACGAAAGACAAGATGCCAATAAGACTTTGCTTGAGATGCCCAATTTCTTCAAGAATCAACGAACCTATAGTAGCTGCAGTTGCTCTTGTGAAAGGAAATATTTTTGTATGTCCAAATGAAGAGATCAAGGATATATTTATACTAATTCATCACTCAGTTTGGGGACAACTTGTACAATTGGAGCCAAAAATTCATTTTACAAATTCAAAATTCCCCTCTTAAAATTTCGAAAGAGGACTTGACTCAAAAATAATTTTCCTTTTTCTTGAGCATAAAAATATGATTTACAAATACATTATGAAGACCGAACATAGTTACAAAAACTCAACATTATTCATTAGTTTCATTTATTCATATTGGGTCGGTGACCCTAATGCTTGAAAGTCTATTGCAGGTTATGTTTTCATCCTTGGTTAAGGATCTGTCACTTGGTCCTGTAAGAAACAACAAGTTATTGGACTTTCTTCAACATAATCAGAGTACTAAGAAACGGTGAATGCATGTCAATATGTCATGTGGCTTCGACATATCCTTTCAGATTTTGGATTCCAACAACAACATCTAACCATCCTTTGGTGTGATAATCAGAGTGCCATCAGGCTTGCCAAAGACCTAGTTGGAACACTTATGTTGTTGAATAGTTTGGGCCTCATGTAGTTGTTGGATGAGGTGAAAAAATTTGGCATTACCCAACCATTCCTGATAGACCTTACAAATTCAATCTAACACTCATAAGAATAAGAGAAATAAGGACCCTTCTCATATTTGTGTGACGACCTTTTTCCATTTACCTATGTAGACTTTTCATCCCTTTCTGCAAAATCCCAGAGCTAAAAAATACATTTTTTCAACATGTATGCACCTTGCCTACTATACAACATGCATATACGCAAGCTGCACCACTACAGCCTGCGTACATCATGATTTGTGCCCAAAAATGAAAAATGGTGTTGGTTTCCATGTCATAATAGGAGATCTATGATCCTTGGCCTTCCATATACTAGAAACATTCTGACTCGGCCCTTCAGTTCCATTTGAAGGCTATAAATGGGCCAATTGCGAGCTATGGAAAAGAGGAGAAAGAATTCAACTTTGAGAGCAAAGTTACTCTGGAGAAATTATTTACTTCATATTGAGTCTACATCCCTTTGTCCTTTAAGTTTGAACACAGTGTTCAACCCCCAAGCTCTTCCCTTATTGATTGAGAACTTCATTTTCTCTCTTCTATGAGCTTTCCTTTGGTGGAGGATTGAAGTGGTGGAGGCCCAACTGGAAGGAACTTAGTTTCTCGGTTCCAAACCTTGCCGACATGAAAGTTTGTAACATTTTCACTTCCGCTGATGATATATTAATAGAAATACTCTTTTCCCATCCAATTGATATCTTGAAAATATTTGAATTATTATTCCATGGGTGTATTTGTCATGTTTATTAATGGATTACACTATTGAATGTGCTAACATCATTTATTTTCACCATATGCTTGCTTTTCTTGGTTGTTTTTTTTTTGTTTGTTAATTTGTGCGGAACCTGTTGGCTACGCGATTAACCTGTGGATTGAGAAACCGTACTCAGGGGCATCTAAGCCGTCAAAATCACCCGGGGATCGCACCCGGCCTGATCCACACCAACCCTTGACATGGTTTAGATGGCTTAACAACACACTCTGTCACCGACTGTCCTACACCTCGGGGACTCTAAAATTTGAAGGACATGGGGGTGGGCTTTGATCCACTTATGTGTGCACGGGTCACGATACCATTTAATATGGTATATCTGGGTGCAACCACACGTTCGACCACTACCTCAAGGTGTCCCCATGGCTCCAGGTAAAGACCTCACGAGAATTGAACCTTACCCAACGGTGAAAAACTCCTCGCTTTCCACCATTGGATCCAACCCCTTTGGGCTGCTTTGCTTGGTTGTTGAGGACTAGTTGCAAGTGTATTTCTTTGGGTCAAGTGCTCAATGATGTACTTCATCTAACGTCTGGATGAGGTAGGCCTTTTATCTTGTCTTGTTTGAATATTCATTTATATAGCATACTTGAGAATATAGTTGATTTCTGTAGTCATTTTCGTCTGTTGTGGTTTACCCCTAGCCATAGAGAGATTTTCCTTGTAACAAAATTGGCGACCATACTGGGGAATGATCCTCTTTCTTAGGGTTTGGAGTACTTTTATCCTTAGATTGATCTCGTTCCTATTGTGTGTCTTGTCGTGTCATTGCTTGATAGCCTTTGTTCACTCTAGGTCTGCATTTTTTTAGCTTTCTCCCTTGCCTGGCTTTGTTTTTGAAACATATACGCGGTTTTTGGCTTGACAATCATGTATATACGCACATTTTCCCTCTATATGCTACGTACATACGCGTTGTTTCCATGAACAGTTGTGTACATCAACCTATTGTGCTTTTTTACTCAGTTTGGTGGTTTCTGGGTAGGTTTTGATGATTGTTGAGTCTTCTTGGGTCTCTATAGTGACTGTTAAGTGCCCATGGGTTGACAGGAGACCTGTCTGGGGTTGAATTTTTTGGCGGAGTATTTCTCATCACCTTTTCATTTTGATTGTCCTTGTACATTGGGCTTGGTGTTTTTCTCCTTGGTATTCTGCTTGAATTATCTCTTTCTATACACAATAGAGTTTTATATATCAAGTTTTTATTCAATCCATGCATTTTCTCTTTTCTTATATTTTAAATACAAAACTATTAGGAATTTTTCATTACTTGGTATTTTGATCTTTTGAGTCTTTGTCATTAGCTTAGTGCATGTAAAGAACGATTGCATTTTTTACTTCAGAAATGTATATTTGATGAAAATTGCATTTGTTTTAAGAAGCATATCATTCACTGAAAATTGAAGTTAGGACTTTGCATTGTAATCATATTTACTTTTCTTGTTGAGTCGTAACATCATGAGTTTCACTACCATACCTTTTTGAGTAAGCACGGCCATTAAAATTAACGCTATAATTTAAAATTGATTGGTCACGATTTTATTTTATAGGGTGCACAAACTAGCTTAGGATTTAGTGCCTTGGAATAGGATTTTTTTGGTAAACTTCTCCAATGCAATTAAATCAACATATTCGTCTGACAAAGGGAGTAGATAAATCCATTATATAATTGGTAATATCAGGAGGCTCCGCTTACACCGGAGTTAATCATGAGGTTGCACGAGGTTGGTTGAAGAGATATCCCCCTGATACCTTCTTAGCGTTAGAGATATTTCTGGGGATATATTCGTATCTGGGGATCTTGCTAGTGCCTTTACCTCCGTGAGAGGCGATACTTTCAAGGGTTAGAGCTTTGCTACCCTACCCATACGGTGGACTTGACTTACAACTTCTCTCCTGTGCATCGGTTATACATTGGTTGCTTAGTTTCTTGACTTAGGTGCCACATAGGTTACATGCAAGGGTTATTTTTTAGGTACCTTGGGTAAAATAAGGGTCGAACATCACACGGCCTTTATGGAGGATTACCTCTCCGAGGGGATATGAACGACTGGTTGTTAAGCTCATGAGGGCCCTTATAACTGATTCAGTTACCTCTGATCTTTAGGAGGGGGTCTGAGGCCCTTCTTGGGAGAGACATACCTTCTTTAGGGAGGGAGGCCCCTTTCAGCCACTTTACCTCCTTTGTGTGCATATTGGCCATTTGATTTTTGGTGTGCTCTTTGATTACTAGTTGGCCCTAGGATATATTTTTTATATCTTGAGTCTTAAGTCAACGTGGAGTTAGACCAGCGTCCCCGCCGGTCCTGTCTCTTGTTATAGTTACCACTGGATTTCAAGTCTTTGCCTTCTAAAATACGTAGAGTTATTAGATGTGGTATACACACCTCCACTATTCAGACTTGTGATTCTACAAGGATGAGTACTGAACCTAGTCTTCAAAACACTAGGAGCCCTTCGACTCCCACACCTACCATAGTTAATGGCACCCCTTTGACTCTTGCAACCACAACGGTTGTAGTACCCGAGGCACCTATCATTACTAATACCCGTCCTATAGTGAATGCTCAATATCTTTCCTCGAACTAATTTGGGTCTCTTGGTCACTCACCGGGCTATAATGTTCAGTCCATCCCTATGGCCTGTAGTCCTTTTTCCTATGGTATGTCAAACTTTACTTCACAGTTTTCGAACACCATCCCAACTGCTGGCCCTAATGCTAGCATTGGAATTGGGGGCACTACACCTACTTATAATCCATTTTCATTTGGTGGTTCTCAAATCCCTCAAATGACTCCTAATATAGGAGGAATTCCTGCTTTTAACCCCGGGTCTAACCCTCTTTCTTTTGGGTGGAGAAACCAACCTAGTGGACAAGCTTCTGCTCAAGTTTTGTCCTATACCCCTACCTCCTCATTGTTGATTCCAACCAACACATTTGGCATGAAGAATACACCTCTATCCTTTGGATTCACACCCGAAGGAGGTCAGTTTCATGCTTTGGGTAACCCCCAACTCGGATCCGATCTGGTTGGGGGCAATTTTTATAACCCCCATTAGAACATTCCTACTGGAATGATGCCCAAATAACCTTTTATGAATCATATTGGAGGACGGTATTACAATCCCGGATAGGGCCATGGTGCTTACGAGAACCCGGGATGGGTTGCAGTTCCTCAAGCACAATTTTTCCAAGGAGCTTGGGGCCAGATGCCGCAACCCCGTCTCCCTTTTCTGGCCATGCTTAATCTGCCATACTTGTATAAGTTTATGAATGACCCTGTGTCTCATGATCCTACATGGCCCCCTGTCCCCACCAAGATTCATTCATACATTCCTAAATTCGAAGGTAAGAATGGTGAGGATTCTGGTGATAATGTTACTACCTTTCACCTATGGTGCTCCTTGATTCCCTTAATGATGATTCTATTTGATTAATATTATTTCAACGCACCCTCATTAGGGTCGCTACAAAATGGTATATCGAGCTACCTAGGGGGGCGTATGGGACCTTTAGTTAGATGATGTTGGTCTTCCTTAACCACTTCCAATTGTCAGTTCATTATGATGTTGGCCTAGAACTTCTGTTGACTTTACGCCAGGACACAACCACTCATATCTCAGATCATATCTAGGAGTGGAATATATGGAAGAGGTTGATTAAGAACTCCATAGCTTGACCTTTCTTTTAGAATGGTTCCTCAAGTATTTGAAGCCTCCTATCTCGAAGGTTGTTGCTACATCCGGGGTTAACATTGAGGAAGAAGAAATCTTCAAAGCCCGACAGTTGGATCTTATATACGCTTAGTCTGGGATGTTATACCACATTATTTCAGATGTACTGCGGTCAACCTATGACCCTAGAAAAAATCCTGGACCTCATTCCGATGGAATTGTAGGCTCCTCTAATGTAAAATCCTCAGACTTGGTGGCAAGATGTTTGAAAGGGTTATCTCTAAACCATTCTACAAGAGGGCCAACTTCATCTGTGTCTTCCAATCCCACTTAGGCGGTGGATGTACATTCCATGAAATCGTTGACCGACCCAAATGGTAACCAACAACTAGGTGGGAATAAGAAGAAAGGTTGTAATAATCGTAAGGGTGGGAAAAATAACAATAAACCCAAGGACAATGGTAATAACGAGTAATAATGCTGGAGAGGGCAAGAAAGAAAGACGTAAGGTGAAATTTCCTTGTAATCTTTGTATAGATGATCACCTTATTCATTTATGCCCCAAACTTGTGGAAGCTACGAGGTTATTATCTCTACCACCCGCTGTGATGATGAATCCTTTCCCACATAACCAGCGCATGGCCTTGATCTCCTCAAATGTCAGAAATGCGGTTGGTGGGAATTAGAACCCCTCGTTGCAAGATGAAGACCATTTGTGTATCAATATGGTCGATGCTAAATTTCATATAGCCACTCAATATCGCAATTATAGTTCTTCACAGGCTATACCTGGTCTAGAATCTCCTCCTACTTCTCCAGAGATGACTTTACAGATTGAAAAACTAGAGCCATCGCCTCATATTTTGAAAGGAGTACTCAAGCAATTTACCCACAATCCAAATGATAGAGCCGCCCATAAATACTTTATTATATAGGACCTGGGTCAAACCCCTTGTGTGATGTTGGCTTTGGAGGTACTCTAGACGTGTCCTTCACAGAGGAATGCCTTACTATCTGCGTTCGAATCTCTAGAACCCAGTGGCTCAAAAGTTGTCAATTTTGATGTCACAGATTTGAAGCCTTGCTTGCCTTACCATGTGGAATTCCAAATCCACGTGGGGTGCTCAAATTATACCATCAAACATGTGGTTATTGATGAAGGAGTTTCTACATGTGTGATGTCTCTAGTGTTTTGGAAAGATCTTGGTTCTCTGAATCTTTCTAAATCATCGAACATGTTGACTACTTTTCACAGTCATTCCTTCCACCCTCACGATATTCTTCCTTCCTTTTCGGTCCAGTTAGGTGGGAAGACGGTAGAGGTGGAGGTTGAGGTAGTTGATGTGCCTCTTTATTATAACTTGTTACTTGGATGAAATTGGACCTATTCTATGATTGTTGTCGTGTCGCTCATCTTTCGTACTCTTTGCTTTCCTCATGATGGGAATATCATGACAATTGACCAGTTATCCTTTGCATATGCTAGTACCAATGCATATGTTGGACCATCGATCCCCGTGATAGACAATTTTCTGCTGACAACTGAGAATATCGGTGTCAGAATGTATTCTTCCCTTATGGTAACTTTCGACTTCATGGAATCGCCATGTTTACGCCATGTCCAGTAGGCCCGTTTAGTCAGAGAGGTCCATTCCTTTCCGCACTTCCTATTTTTTTGATCCTTGCACCCTACCTTCATCGACTTCATCTTGTGAAGGTCAGTCACATTCTGGAATGGCCATGCCACTATCAACAACAGATATTGTGTATCAAGTTGTTCTTGACTCTTCCGTCGATCCTGTTTGTTGTAACAGATTTCGGAAATTTCTCTACTCAGTATTTTCATCCCAAATGTGTTTGAGGATCACATCTTATTTCCAATTATCTATAACTTGCATCAGATTTGCTGAAGGACTTGTAGGGCCTTTTGGGAAGAAAGTTTGTGTTCTAAGGTCTCTCATTTCTATTTCTCAGAGAGCCACATTACACAAGATTGTACGAGATTATGGACAAGCAACCATTGATCTGCAGAAGCTTACAACACTCCTAGAGAGCCAGCAACGGAGCAAAGCAAGACAACCAGGGAGATTGGGAAACTCAAGCACCAACACACAAGATCTTAGACAAGCTTGTGAATGACTTGCCAAAGCAGAAGAAGAAATGAAAAGAGAAAATCCTTTGGATCATTATTTGATCTTGGGTGTTGAGGCTTCCAGTACCGCAGCTAAGATCAAGAAGGTTTATCTAAAAGCTTCCCTCAGACACCATCCAAATAAGGCTGGGCAGTTTTCAGTACGGAGTGACTGGGATTATTTCTGAAGCAAGATATCCAAACCCTGGCCTATTATTTTCTTGAAATCTTAAAGTGATGGTTTTATTCTATTGGGCATTTATTGTTGACACAATGTTCCCTTGTTTAGCATACTCAGGTGGCTTCCTCTGATTTGGTGGGATTGTACATTGTACTACTTATCTTCAGAGTTATGGGCTTGAGATATCACAATCGAAGAAGTTTGAGTTCTCATTTTTAAAATCATTGTCATTATATACTAATCTTTCCTACCTTCCTTATCAAGTGATAGATAAAGGTGGAAGATTTTGATTTTTTAGCTTCTTCACCATAGAAGGAACTAGTGGTTATTTGGATTATGAAGAGATTTGACTTCACACATTCTTCATTCCTTCATCTACAAGGATGAATGTAGATTTACCCAGATTATTGTGCTTAAGATAGTTTCGGAAAAAGGCTCTCTTGTGTTCGTGGAAAAATTTCGATAGTATAATATGCATGGATCGTGCTTGTTTTTAAAGAACCTATAATCATGTAAATTGAATTATGTGGGAAACTTTGAGTGGTATCCGCATCCTATCTATAACTGGATCGCTAACTATACAAAAGACAGTAAGTTAGTGAGCAATGTGAATGAAATGTCGAGTAGTCCTTGTCTGGACAGCGTTGAGGACACATCCCAGAACAGATTTAAAGTTTCAGAGCATGGTCAAAGTTCTAACCAAGTATATTCCATCCTCCAATGCTGGGGAGATATATCCCTCGAGGACTGTAGCACGTGTCTTTCAACAACAAACGTTGGTGGGTCCAATATAGCGACATAGGATCTAGAAGCACGGGGACTATCAATGGAAATCTTGTGAAGGCCGAAGCCTGCACCGATCTGGCTTCATATATAATTTGGGATGAAGTTCACGGGACCGATCAAGCCAACAAACTGATTACTAAAGCAATTTTGGGAGGCAAATACTTCGAACCTGCATTTTCCATTGCAAGTTAGTGTGATCTCCAACCATTTTGAATCTTGATAAGATTTGAATTCTATAGAGTCGAACTCATATATGGGTGCCCACAGTTACGAAGCTGAAATTTAGATTCAAGTGAATTTATTGTTTTTTACAGTATGCATTTCCATTATAATAACCTCCAAACACTTTGTAAAGCGATGAGAAATTTGCATTAAAGTTAAACCATACAAAGCAATAATCCACCCCACTTGCCGAAATGATTAGTAATGACAGAGCATCTGGCAGTTGTGGAATTCCAGAAGACAAACCGTCTATGTTTAATTTATTTCTTTTAAAAGCTGAGTTATGTAACATATCGCCAGAGGCGATTAGTTAAATAATCGTTGGAGGAGGCTGACAACCAGAGGGGTTGGGAAAAAAACCTCTTGAAGAGGGGATCCTTTTGTAAACCGAGTTATTTTGTAAACCAAGAATGGAGTAATACAGAAGACGTATTTACTTGAGATTGTGAGATTCATCACGGTCGATTCTTTCAGTATGTTCTCCCTATTGTCATTATCATATTGTTTATCTCTTCCTCTTTTAGCTAAGTTAAATTTTGTTTGGAATTCATTTTATATGCTCCTTACATACAGTTGATATATATGTGTTGCGTTTCTATGGTGACTGGTCAGAATTCGCTCGAGATAAGTGCTCTGCATCTAGTTATCAACCTTTCGTCTTTTTCCTCTAAAGTTGTAGTGAAAATTCATCCTTGATAGATGCTGTCACTGTGATGGCCTTTCCTTTTCTTTTTCTGCTACTACATGATGATTATCAATGGCTGAAAGATAGACTTACTTTGCCTCATTTTCCACAAGTTATATGATCACTGTTATTATCTCCTTTCTTCGATTTTCACTTGACTCCATGCCTAATGGACTATTTCCCTGATCCAACCCCCAAACTTTAAAAATACAAAACTATCATTTACCCATAAATCTACCCACCATTTCACGCTTACTGAAGATCATATTGTGACATTATTCGAGAGATCCCTCTCGGGTTGGGAGGGGCAGCTTCCAATCCAAAGTGGTTCGAGGTTGCCTTGGGATTGATTTGCATGCAACCCATTTTCAGTTCCAAGTGTCAACATTTTGGCGCCGTTGCCGGGGAATCGAAGTTGATATCTATTCCTGGGAGAATGACATTTTCATAGTCCTAAGGCCTGGTTGAGCAACCATTCATAGGCAAATATTGGTTGCACATGCTCTAGCGACTCCATTAAAAGTTTCTGATGGTGATTTCACTGGTAGGAGAACTCATAATTACGGCTTTCATGGTGCCCTATCAATCTGAAGAAAAGATAAAATCCTGTAGCAATATGGCGGGACACTTCACAGCAAAGGTTGGTTGAAGACCTCATTTCTGTTCATAATCTAATGAGGTGGATTGGTATAGAATTCAAGCATCATAGGTTCTTGCTAATTACATGAATGGGACTTATTCTTCGAGTAGTTTGTGAACTACCTTCTCATATTTTGTGCAACAAGTGTGTTCATATGATTATGAAAATTATCTTTATCTATTGCACCTACCGGCAAGCCTGTGAAAAGCAGCTTTTGCATTGCGCACATTCAATATGGAAACAACAAGAGTTAGGGACAATGTTTCAAATGCTAAATTGGCATTGATATGACTTCTTTGGTGGCGTGATACAATAGATAATATTTATAAGAATAAGTTCATTGAGCATCCCGTGGCACAGTCTTTAGCATCGGTTATTCATGAGCATAGACTAAGAAAACAATTGTTTAAATGGTCCATTAAGGCACAGATTGCAGATTCAGAGACAGAAAGCACTCCATGACTCTTACTAACTTAGAACAGTATTCAGAGAACACTGCTTCTGTCCTCTTGTACCTCACACTTCAGGCTGGGGGAATCCAGTCGACCACTGCAGATCATGTTTTTTCCCATAATGGAAAAGCAAGCGGCCTTGTCCTCTTCCTCAGAGCCACACTGTATCATGTGAGTGGACGACACTCATACATTCCACATGAGATTGTGGCTAAACGTGGATCGTCACAAGAAGATCTATATAGAGGAGAATGCAGTGAAGCCATGGACAATGCCATGTTTGAAATTGCAGGTACTGCAAATGCACATTTGGAAATGGCTCAAGAAATTTCAGACGTGGTATCTAAAGCTACACTGCCCGTGCTCTTACCTACAGTACCTTGTCGGATTTTGTTGGATTCCCTTCAAAAAAGGCATTTAAATGTTTTTGATCCAGGTCTAACTCGGGGTATATCAGGAGTTTCTCCTCTATGGGTTTTACTAAAACTAAAGTCGCACAGGTTACAGGTTATGGCTTTCGTGTTTGGGTTGCCCAATGGATGAAGGCACCTGGTCTACTGTCTTGGCACTTTATGGGAAAGTACCATCCCTATATGGAGCCTATGTTGTAACAGATTTTGGAAATTGCTCTACTCAGTATTTTCATCCCAAATGTGTTTGAGGATCACATCTTATTTCCAATTATCTATAACTTGCATCATATTTGCTCTAGGACTTGTAGGGCCTTTTGGGAAGAAAGTTTGTGTTCTGAGGTCTCTCACTACTATTTCTCGGAGAGCCACATTACACGAGATTGTACGAGATTATGGACAAGCAACCATTGATCTACAGAATCTTACAACACTCCTAGAGAGCTATCAATGGAGCAAAGTAAGCCAACCAGGGTGATTGGGAAACTCAAGCACCAGCACACAAGATCTTAGACAAGCTTGTGAATGACTTGCCAAAGCAGAAGAAGAAATGAAAAGAGAAAATCCTTTGGATCATTATTTGATCTTGGGTGTTGAGGCTTCTAGTACCGCATCTAAGATCAAGAAGGCTTATCGAAAAGCTACCCTTAGACACCATCCAGATAAGGCTGGGCAGTTTTCAGTACGGAGTGACTGGGATTATTTCTGAAGCAAGATATCCAAACCCTGGCCTGTTATTTTCTTGAAATCGTAAAGTGATGGTTTTATTCTGTTGGGCATTTATTGTTGACACAATGTTCCCTTGTTTAGCACATTCACGTGGCTTCCTCTGATTTGGTGGGATTGTACATTGTACTACTTTTCTTCAGAGTTATGGGCCTGAGATATCACAGTTGAAGAAGATTTGAGTTCTCATTTTTAAAATCATTGTCATTATATACTAATCTTTCCTACCTTCCTTATCAAGTGATAGATAAAGGTGGAATATTTTGAGTTTTTAGCTTCTTCACCATAGAAGGAACTGGTGGTTATCTGGATTATGAAGAGATTTGACTTCACGCATTCTTCATTCCTTCATCTACAAGGATGAATGTAGATTTACCCAGATTATTGTGCTTAATATAGTTTGGGAAAAAGGTTCTCTTGTGTTGGTGGCGGAATTTCGATAGTATAATATGCATGGATCATGCTTGTTTTTAAAGAACCTATAATCATGTAAATTGAATTTTGTGGGAAACTTTGAGTGGTATCCACCTCCTATCTGCAACTGGATTGCTAACTATACAAAAGATAGTAAGTTCGTGAGCAATGTGAATGCAGCGTCGAGTAGTCTTCGTCTGGATAGCGTTGAGGACACATCCCAGAGAAGGTTTAAAGTTTCAGAGAATGGTCAAAGTTCTAACCAAGTATATTCCATCCTCCAATGCTGAGGAGATATATCCCTCAACGACTACAGTACGTGTCTTTCAACAACAAACGTTGGTGGTTCCAATATAATGACATAGGATCTGGAAGCACGGGGACTATCAATGGAAATATTGTGAAGGCCGAAGCCTGTGCTGATCCGGCCTTGTATATCATTTGGGATGAAGTTCACGGGACCGATCAAGCCAACAAACTGATTACTAAAGAGATTTTGGGAGGCAAATACTTTGAACCTGCATTTTCCATTGCAAGTCAGTGTGATCTCCAACCATTTTGAATCTTTATAAGCATTGAATTTTGTAGAGTCGAACTCATATATGGTTGCCCACAGTTACGAAGCTGAAATTTAGATTCAAGTGAATTTATTGTTTTTTACAGTATGCATTTCCGTTATAATAACCTCCAAATGCTTTGTAAAGTGATGAGAACTCTGCATTAAAGTTAAACCATACAAAGCGATAATCCACCCCACTTGCCAAAATGATTAGTAACAACAGAGCATCTGGCAGTCGCGGAATTCTAGAAGACAAATCGTTTATGTTTAATTTGTTTCTTTTAAAAACTGAGTTATGCAACATATCGCCAGAGGTGATTAGTTAAATAATCGTTGGAGGAGGCTAACAACCAGAGGGGCTGGGGAAAAAACCTCTTGAAGAGGGGCTTCTTTTGTAAGCCGAGTTATTTTGTAAACCAAAAATGGAGTAATGCAGAAGATGTATTTACTTGAGATTGTGAGATTCATCACGGTCGATTCTTTCAGTATGTTCTCCATATTGTCATTATCATATTGTTTATCTCTTCCTCTTTCAGCTGAGTTAAATTTTGTTTGGAATTCATTTTATATGATCCTTACACACAGTTGATATATATGTGTTGCGTTTCTATGGTGACTGGTCAGAATTCGCTCGAGATAAGCACTCTGCATCTAGTTATCAGCCTTCCGTCCTTTTCCTCTAAATTTGTAGTGAAAATTCATCCTTGATAGATGCTTTCACTGTGATGGCCTTTCCTTTTCTTTTTCTGCTACTACATCATGATTATCAATCGCTGAAATATAGACTTACTTTGCCTCATTTTCTGAAAGTTATATGATCACTGTTATTATCTCCTTTCTTAGGTTTTCACTTGACTCCATGCCCAATGGACTGTTTCCCTGATCCAACCCCCAAACTTTAAAAATCCAAAACTATCATTTACCCATAAATCTGCCCACCATTTCACGCTTACTGAAGATCATATTGTGACATTATTCGAGAGATCACTCTCGGGTTGGGAGGGGCAGCTTCCAATCCAAAGTGGTTCGAGGTTGCCTCGGGATTGATTTGCATGAAACCCATTTTCAGTTCCAAGTGTCAACATTTTGGCGCCGTTGCCAGGGAATCAAAGTTGATATCTATCCCTGGGAGAACGACATTTTCATAGTCCTAAGGCCTGGTTGAGCAGCCAGTCATAGGAAAATATTGGTTTCACATGCTCTGGCGACTCCATTAAAAGTTTCCGATGGTGATTTCACTTGTAGGAGAACTCAGAATTATGGCTTTCATGGTGCCCTGTCAATCTGAAGAAAAGATAAAAGTTTGTAGCAATCTGGCAAGACACTTCACAACAAAGGTTGGTTGAAGACCTCGTTTCTGTTCATAATATCATGAGGTGGATTGATATAGAATTCAAACATCATAGGTTCTTGCTAATTACATGAATGGGACTTATTCTTCGAGGAGTTTGCGAACTGCCTTCTCATATTGTGTGCAACAAGTGCATTCATATGATTATGAAAATTATCTTTATTTGTTGCACCTACCAGCAAGCCTGCGAAAAGAAGCTTTTGCTTTGCGCGCATTCAATATGGAAATAGAGAGAGTTAGGGACAATGTTTCAGATGCTAAATTGGCATTGATATGAATTCTTTGGTGGCGTGATACAATAGATGATATTTATAATAATAAGGTCATTGAGCATCCCGTGGCACAGTCTTTAGCATCAATTATTCATGAGAATAAACTAAGCAAACAATGGTTTAAATGGCCCATTGAGGCACGGATTGTAGATTCAGAGACAGAAAGCACTCCGTGACTCTTGTTGACTTAGAACGGTATTCAGAGAACACTGCTTCTGTCCTCTTGTACCTCACAGTTCAGGATGGGGGAATCCAGTCGACCACTGCAGATCATGATGTTTCCCATAATGGAAAAGCAAGTGGCCTTGTCCTCTTCCTCAGAGCCACACCATATCATGCGAGTCGACGACGCTCATACATTCCACATGAGATTGCGGCTAAACGTGGATCATCACAAGAAGATCTATATAGAGGAGAATACAGTGAAGCCCTGGAAAATGCCACGTTTGAAATTGCAGTTACTGCAAATGCACATTTGGAAATGGCTCAAGAACTTTCAGACGTGGTACCTAAAGCTGCACAAATCGTGCTCTTACCTGCAGTACCTTGTCGGATTTTGTTGGATTCCCTTCAGAAAAGGCATTTAAATGTTTTTGATCCAGGTCTAACTCGAGGTATATCAGGAGTTTCTCCTCTATGGGTTTTACTAAAACTAAGGTGGCACAGGCTACAGGTTATGTCTTTCACGTTTGGGTCACCCAATGGATGAAGGCACCTGGTCTACTGTTCTTGGCACTTTACGGGAAAGTACCATCCCTAGATGGAGCCTGTGTTGTAACAGATTTCGGAAATTGCTCTACTCAGTATTTTCATCCCAAATGTATTTGAGGATCACATCTTATTTCCAATTATCTATAACTTGCATCAGATTTGCTGAAGTATTTGTAGGGCCTTTTGGGAAGAAAGTTTGTGTTCTGAGGTCTCTCACTGCTATTTCTCGGAGAGCCACATTACACGAGATTGTACGAGATTATGGACAAGAAACCATTGATCTACAGAATCTTACAACACTCCTAGAGAGCCAGCAATGGAGCAAAGCAATCCAACTAGGGAGATTGGGAAACTCAAGCACTAGCACACAAGATCTTAGACAAGCTTGTGAATGACTTGCCAAAGAAGAAGAAGAAATGAAAAAAGAAAATGATTTGGATCATTATTTGATCTTGGGTGTTGAGGCTTCCAGTACCGCAGCTAAGATCAAGAAGGCTTATCGAAAAGCTGCCCTCAGACACCATCCAGATAAGGCTGGGTAGTTTTTAATACGAAGTGACTGGGATTATTTCTGAAGCAAGATATCCAAACCCTGGCCTATTATTTTCTTGAAATCATAAAGTGATGGTTTTATTCTGTTGGGCATTTATTGTTGACACAATGTTCCCTTGTTTAGCATATTCAGGTGGCTTCCCCTGATTTGGTGGGATTGTACATTGTACTACTTTTCTTCAGAGTTATGGGCCTGAGATATCACAGTCAAAGAATATTCGAGTTCTCATTTTTAAAATCATTGTCATTATATACTAAGCTTTCCTACCTTTCTTATCAAGTGATAGATAAAGGTGGAATATTTTGATTTTTTAGCTTCTTCACCATAGAAGGAACTGGTGGTTATCTGGATTATGAAGAGATTTGACTTCGCACATTCTTCATTCCTTCATCTACAAGGATGAATGTAGATTTAACCAGATTATTGTGCTTAAGATAGTTTGGGAAAAATGCTCTCTTGTGTTGGTGGCGGAATTTTGATAGTATAATATGCATGGATCATGCTTGTTTTTAAAGAACCTATAATCATGTAAATTGAATTATGTGGGAAAATTTGAGTGGTATCCGCATCCTATCTATAACTGGATCGCTAACTATACAAAAGATAGTAATTTAGTGAGCAATGTGAATGCAACGTCGAGTAGTCCTCGTCTAGACAACATTGAGGACACATCCCAGAACAGATTTAAAGTTTCAGAGCATGGTCAAAGTTCTAACCAAGTATATTCCATCCTCCAATGCTGGGGAGATATATCTCTCGATGATTGAAGTACATGTCTTTCAACAACAAACGTTGGTGGTTTCAATATAATGACACAGGATCTAGAAGCACGGGGACTATCAATGGAAATCTTGTGAAGGCCGAAGCCTTCACCGATTCGGCCTCGTATATCATTTGGGATGAAGTTCACGGGACCGATCAAGCCAACAAACTGATTACTAAAGCGATTTTGGGAGGCAAATACTTCGAACCTTCATTTTCCATTGCAAGTCAATGTGATCTCCAACCATTTTGAATCTTGATAAGAATTGAATTCTGTAGAGTCGAACTCATATATGGGTGCCCACAGTTACGAAGCTGAAATTTAGATTCAAGTGAATTTATTATTTTTTACAGTATGCATTTCCGTTATAATAACCTCCAAATGCTTTGTAAAGCGATGAGAACTTTGCATTAAAGTTAAACCATACAAAGAGATAATCCACCCCACTTGCCAAAATGATTAGTAACGACAGAGCATCTAGTAGTCGCGGAATTCCAGAAGACAAACCGTTTATGTTTTATTTATTTATTTTAAAAACTAAGTTATGTAACGTATCGCCAGAGGCGATTAGTTAAATAATTGTTGGAGGAGGCTGACAACCAGAGGGGCTGGGGAAAAAACCTCTTGAAGAGGGGCTCCTTTTGTAAGCCGAGTTATTTTGTAAACCAAGAATGGAGTAATACAGAAGACATATTTACTTGAGATTGTGAGATTCATCATGGTCGATTCTTTCAGTATGTTCTCCCTGTTGTCATTATCATAATGTTTATCTCTTCCTCTTTCAACTGAGTTAAATTTTGTTTGGAATTCATTTTATATGCTCCTTACACACAATTGATATATATATGTTACGTTTCTATGGTGACTGGTCATAATTCGCTCGAGATAAGCGCTCTACATCTAGTTATCAGCCTTCCATCTTTTTCCTCTAAAGTTGTAGTGAAAATTCATCCTTGATAGATGCTTTCATTGTGATGGACTTTCCTTTTCTTTTTCTGCTACTACATCATGATTATCAATCGCTGAAAGATAGACTTACTTTGCCTCATTTTTCGCAAGTTATATGATCACCGCTATTATCTCCTTTCTTCGGTTTTCACTTGAGTCCATGCCCAATGGACTGTTTCCCTGATCCAACCCCCAAACTTTAAAAATCCAAAACTATCATTTACCCATAAATCTGCCCACCATTTCACGCTTACTGAAGATCATATTGTGACATTATTCGAGAGATCCCTCTCGGGTTGGGAGGGGCAGATTCCAATCCAAAGTGGTTCGAGGTTGCCTCGAGATTTATTTGCATGCAACCCATTTTTAGTTCCGAGTGTTAACACCGATCATGTTACCTCACCGACGAACGAGGAGGATCCTATTCTTAGGCCAGTGTCAGCCACTTCTTTCTATTATTGGCGTGACTACCTCGATGAGACTTTACCCTCATATGAAGCTATCATCAAAGCCATGAATGGTTTCGAAAAACCCTAGGATGATATGCATCATCGCTCTTATTATCTCCCAGAGCTTGAAAGAATCGAACAAGATGGATTTCGATCTACTTTGAGTGAGATAGTCTGTCACGTTGTAGTTCCACTTGATACACATGGAATTTATGCTGAAGGAAATATGGTGAGTATTTATCCTACCATCACAATTGATATCTCTCGTACCCTTGGAAATATTGAAAATGTACATATCGGTGCAGATTGTTCGCTAGAAGAAATCCTGATCTACACCAAACTCTTCAAGGAAAACTGAGATGTTTTTTCTTGGTCATATGAAGAGATACCAAGAATCGACCCTCGTATTGTCGAGCATAAGATTAGAACTTATTTGGATGCTAAACCTATTTGACAATGTCTTAGAGTTTTAAATGCCCGAAAGGCCCCTGCTATTAAGGAAGAGGTGGAGAAGCTACTTAATGTTGGCTTCATATACCCGGTTCCCTTGACTAAATGGGTATCCAATCCCGTTCCTATGAATAAGAAGAAAGGAACTATCAGTATATGCGTGGAATTTCGTGACCTGAACAAGGCTTGTCCTAAAGACAACTTTCTGACACCTTTCATCGATCATATTCTCGACGAGTGTGAGGGAAGCGAAGTGTTTTATTTTATGGAAGGATTTTTAGGGTATAAACAAATTCAAATTAAACCCGAGGATCAACACAATCCGACATTTATTTGTCCATGGGGTACTTTTGCATACCGGAAAATGCCTTTCGACCTTATAAATGCCGAAGCAACCTTCCAATGTGCTATGACCTTTGCATTCCACGATCTTTAGCATATAGTCGAAGATTACCTTGATGATATTGTTGATCACTCTCATAAGAGAGCGGATCACTCTACGCACCTTCGACTTGTTTTTGAAGGATTTTGTTACTATAGAATTCAGTTGAACCCTCATAAGTGCATCTTTTGTGTTAGGTCTGATTGTCTTTTGGGATTTCTAGTTTCTGAGTCAGGGATCATGGTAGATCTGTTAAATGTTGAGGAAATACTTCGATTGCCTCCCCCGCGCACTATTTGACAACTTCAAGGTTTACAGGGGAAGGATAACTTTCTATGTCGGTTTATAGTAAATTATGCCAATATCACTAAGGGTTTCATGTGTCTTTTGAAGAAGGACACCTCTTTTATCTGGTATGAGTGAGCCTAGGAGTCCTTCGATACTTTGAAGAAATCCTTGGTATCGATGCCTCTATTGAAATCTCCTAACTACAGTAGGGATTACTTTCTTTATATCGTCGTGTCCAAGGAGACAATTGGTATGGTTTTGGTTCAGGAGGATGATAAGCTCTGCGAGCACGTCATCTACTATCTTAGTCAAAACTTAGTTGGTCTTGAGATTAATTACTCTCACATTGAAAAGCTAGCTTTGGTTGTTGTTCACGCAGTCCAACATTTACACCATTATATATTGTTTTGCAAGACTACTATGGTGGTCGATGTCAATCCATTTCAATACATCCTTACCAAGCGTATCATAGGGGGAAAATATAATAAATGGATTGTCATTTTACAAGAATTTGATCTCGATTTCGCTTCTGCAAAATCCAAGAAATCACTAGTATTCGCAGAGTTAATATATGACTTTCATTAACCATGTTGATTCATTTGCAGACGAAGACATTTTTCTTGTCTCGTCGTCCAACCCCTGGTATGGAGACATTATTCTCTATCTTCAAACTTTGAAGTTCCCTTAGCATCTCTCGCGATATGACTGATGGCATGTATAATACCAAGCTAAGAATTATACTATTGTCGGTGACACTTTGTATCATCAAGGAATAGACAATATCTTACATCATTGTTTAATTCACAGGGAAGATGAGTTAGTCCTAAATGATTTCCACAGTGGGGCTTATGGTGGTCATCTATCCGGGCTTACGACAACCCAAAAAATTTTGCGAGCTATTTATTTCTATCCATCTATATTTAAAGATTTTATTGAAGAGGTTAAGAAGTGTCACCCCTGCCAAGTTTTCACTCGAAAAATGCGCACGCATCCAACCCCTCTTCACACAGTCATTATCGTTCGTCCCTTCACCAAGTGGGGGGTGGACTTCGTAGATTGAAACCCAACTTTGGATGGGGGGCATCAACACATTATCGTGTCCATTGACTACTTTACTAAGTGGGAAGAGGCCATGCCTACAGTTAAATATGATGGGAAGACTGCCCCCTTTGTCGTATTCCATCAGATTATCTCCCAATTCAGTGTCCCGAGTGAGATTGTCACTGATCATGGAAGTCACTTTCATAATGAAATGATAGAAGAGCTAGCATATAATTTGGGGTTTAAACATGGTCATTCTTCCCCTTATTACCCCCAGGAAAATGGAAAAGTAGAGGCCGTCAACAAGTCTCTCAAGACCATTTTGCAAAAAGTTTTCAACTAGAGTAAGTATGACTGACACATTATGCTATATCCCAGGCTCTCGGCATACTGAACCTCGGTCAAGATTGCCACCGGATTTTCCCCTTTCCAGTTAGTACATGGTGTGGAGTCTATTTTACCTATTGAATGTGAAATCCCTTCTCTTAAGTTGGGAGTTGTGCTCCTACCTGACACTTCCGATCTCGAGTGACGCCTTATACACCTAGAGAATCTTGATGAGTAACATTGAGATGCCTCTATGACTATCGAGGTGAACAAAAGACGTTTCAAGGTCTAGTATGATAATTATGTCTGTCCTCAGTTGTATGCTAAGGGTGACTTGGTCCTCTTATATGATCAAGCCAAAGAACCACTAGGGGCAGGCAAGTTTAACCCCATGTGTCATGGTCGCTATATCATGCGACGTGTCTTAGAAAAAGGAGCATATGAGTTAGAAGATTATGAAGGGAATATGTTGGCCGAGCCCAGGAATGGGATCTACTTGAAAATATATTACGCTCGAGGTCCAAGCTTGGGTGGAACTCTTTGTATACTAATGTAATTTAGTGTATATATCTTTTCCCTTTCTTTTTCATATTCATCTTGCTTATCGAGTTTTCCCATGGTCGGAAGATGTCAACGAAATCTTTGGTCTATTAAGGATTCGCAGACGGAGCCAGTTGTCATACACGAAACTTGGCTTCTACTACTTGGGTGGTTTTCTCACCTAAGAGTCTACTGGTGTCTTCAGGTAGCGTATGCCTAGGGCCATCCGTGAATAATGTGGCAGAATATAGCGTCGTTATAGAACTTTTGCACGATGTTATATCACATGGTATTTTCTCTTTAGAGGTTCGCTTGGATTCCCAGTTAGTAGTATGTCAGTTGAACCAGAGTTACCACGTGCATGATCCTACTTTACTCCGAAAATTCCTACGACTACATCTTTTAGAACGAAAATTTGATTTTATTACTTATTATCACATACCTAGGAGTTCTAATAATGTATCTGATGCTTATGTTAATTTTGTTTTAGATTGACATTTATCACATAACTAAAAAAAAGAAAACCATCTCATCAATGTACACATTGTAATATAAGTAAAGCCGAAGATCCCTGTTTTTTATATATTTCAAAAAATATGATGTTTATAGTACAAAATTGGGGCTAACACCCTCAATACACATATACAACCAATAAATACAATATCCACGACATCTACATCTGTGGCGTCGGATGTGTGTCATGGTAACAAAATACGGTGTTTGCGAGATGCCGAAAGAGCCACACCCAATCTCTAGGCACACCAACCACTTGCCGTTGCATGGCTTCCGACAGATCCTCTACCTGAACCATCAGAATCCTTTGAGTCAAATGAGATAGGTTTCCCTGCACGTTTTGAAGGACTCTCTCAGCTTCTCCTCCCATCACCTCATCTCTCTGGTGCCTCTGATGATGTCGGGGAAGCCCATTTGGCCGTCATGGACCCATGTCTGTGTAACACAAGTGTCTAGTTAGTTTTTAAGCATCATCCAAAAATATTTTTGTTTCCCTATACAAAAATACAAAAAAATGAAATATTTAAAAACTTTTGACATACCTATGTCCCTGTAGGCGGTCCCTGGTGGGAGTGGCATGTCAGGGTCCCATTTGAAGTCGATCCCTACATAAGGGTAGTCATCTAGAGAAATGATCTGTCTCCTCCACCAGTAGAAGAAATACTTGTTGTAGGTTGTGGTCACCCTACCTCCCCCTGTCGTCTCATTACCTCGGTCCACCGTGCCATGGATGGATCGCGAGGTCCTCTCGGAAGAATCTAGAATATAGGTCCCAAACTTAGAACCTGATCAAATAAAAAGATGCATAAGATAGAGGCAAACCCAAAGGTCCTCTTGCTACCCTATTTTCACTCTCTCAAATGGCTCTTCATATTAGCCAGTAGTGAGGTACACCAATCATATACTGTGCATCTCAAGCAACCTCACCTGGGCCCTCATCCCTTTGAGTGCCCAAAATTTATATAAGTCACATCTTTTCAAGGCCATTTGGGCCCCTAAATCTCTGTCCACAACAACATCTACCTCCTCATTCTCCATTTCCCTCCATTCTAGCACCATCCTTCCAGATAAAAGTCAAATTTTGAGTTAGCAACCATATAAATCATTGATTACAAACTTGTACACGGGCTGCTCGTTTACAGTCGCGTATAGGGATGAGTATATGTGCCCTGTATTTTGCATAGTCATGTATAACCTCACGTATATGTGACCCGATAAATCGTAGCCCGCGTACACCGAGTTACCCAATTTTCACCCTAATTTACTCAAAATTTGAAACCTAATTTAAAAATTTAATCCACTGGAAAGGAAGAGGAGAGGAAGAGGAATTACCTAGTCCAAACGATTTATGATTTCATCGCCTGGCGCTCTCACAATCACCACTTGAAGATCAGAGGTAATTTGGTCCAATTTTCACTATTTGGGTAAAAAGTCAAAATGACATAGTGATTTTTTGTTCTATTACTATTTATAACAGTTTTTACCCACTTTCTATAGTTTTGAGTCATTTTTTTGCCTAATGGACTAATACAGAAGTGGATTGAGTTGGTTTTTGTAGTTTTCACTAGGGATTCTTGTAGATTTCAATGTTATGTTGTCCATTCATAACCACAGGCAGGTATTTTCCCTACCCAACATATAGGATAGGTATCCATTCCATCATGCATTTTTTCATTGTCCTATAACTATCACTTTTATGTCTTAGGTGCAAACCCATTTGTTGCAACACAGGACCCTCCATATGCTATAAGACGTGTCGTCATGAAGTGGTAGAGACTTACCAAACATGGTCGCCCTAGTTAGATCCTCTGGTTCATTTGGTGCCCATGCAGAGATTTTTTTCATAGGACCGGGAGTCCCTTATAGTTAATACATGACTTTATGTTGAGCCTCATTTCTCACTCATAAACATGTTTCCTTATACCTAGAGGACTCCCAACTGAGTTTAATTTAAGCTCTTTTCCAACTCATCTTCAAAAAGTGAAAATATTTCTGAGTGAACTTGTCTCTTTCACGCTAGTAAATTGGATTTGAAAGGACATCTATTTGGGACAAGTTTATCCCTTTTTCACACCAAGTGTTGATTAAGGTTGGTTGTCATTGATGTCAACCCTTGAAGAAAGACCCATATCACAAAGGTTTGGGTAATGGAACCAATAGTGTTTGATGTAAATATGACTCATTATTTTTTTTTCATGGTTGATAAGAAGTAAATATGGATGAACTCCAAAGTGGTCCCCTTATGGTGAAAGCCTTCATAGGAAGACGCTTTGTGGAGTAAGATAACCCATTCTTAATTGTGGAATAATGAGATGAAGGAAAGTGATTTTGTTAGGGAAAATATCCTAGATGGATATTTCTTGTCATGTCATTTCCGGTTGTATGTGGAACGTCACATAATTCCTCGCGGTTGGAGAGTTATGGCCATGAGAAGTTGGAGACCCCAGGTTTGGGTAATGGACCAAAGTTTGTTTGATGGGTAACAGTATGAGTTATGATATATTTTCAGATAATACTATTTTATATGGGTAGTACATGTCATTCCATTTCTGGTGGTATGTAGAACATCACATAACTCCTCACGGTTTGAGAGTTATGGCCTTATGAAGTTGGAGGACCCTCATATGTCATCTAGAAGCCCCAAAAGGTCAAAGTAATCAAAGTGGTTTAAG
>ML778430.1:404590-421221 GCA_009831015.1 Picea engelmannii
GTGCATGGTTGATGCACTTGTTTATGGTACAGGTTGATTACAGGTTGGTGCATGGTTGATGCACTTGTTTATGGTACATGTTGATTACAGGTTGGTGCATGGTTGATGCACTTGTTTGTGGTACAAGTTGATTACAGGTTGAGTTATAGGTTGATGCATGGTTGATGCATGGCTCAGATTTATTGGTACAGGTTTACAGCGGTATATCTCACAGTGATAGTGTGACAGTGGTTCCATCATTCTACTTCTACTTCAGGGTGGCAGGATGAGGCAAGGACAGGTGGTTGTAGCCACCTTCTGGTTGTAGCCAGAGAACATTGGGGGTTGTAGCCTCATTCTAGTTGTAGCCAGAGATTTGGGGAGTTGGAGCTTCCCTTAGGTTCTAGCCTGAGAAACTAGGGGGTTGGAGCCTCCTTCCATTTGCAGCTGGAAAACAAAGGAAGTTGGTGCTTCCAATGAATTTAATTCTTCAAGACATATAAGAAAAAGCATTCTGTGGTTTTCTCCCGATTTGGGTTTCCACATAAAACACTGGTGTACTGTGTCTGTGTGTGATTGTTTATTTATTACTGCTCATTATTGGATAATAATTCTACATTGGTATAACATTTGAAGAAAAAGGATTAATATTATGTTATTACTGATTCAACCCCCCTCTCAGTAATCCAACACCAAGTAGACTAAATTTCATGAAAAAGGACATTTTTTGGTGTTAAGTTGTGATTGCATCTCATGCCCTTGCTTGCAGTATTGAGCCTATTTCCAGTTCTCACTTTGCATTATAAACCAGTTGCCTCAGCAGTTTTTCATCCTCAACCAAGCATAGCCTCGTTTATATCCTTCGCAATTTGACACCCTATACCTAGGAGGGAACATTCCCCTGAGTGTCCATCTCCTAAATTCATCTCCTTGCACTGAGCATAGGTATGTTCCACTATTGGAACTAGTTTTTCTTACTTGTGACATGCGTTTCCTCCCTTGTATCATAGCATTCATTTTTCTATGAAAAAACAAAAAAATATGGGTTAGAAGGGAGTATTATCTTATATTGGCAGCAGTTGTGTCACATTTGAACATAGTACAAAGTTATTGAGTCCATTTGTCATCACAATTTTGGGTTTAGCATGGCATTAGGAAGTTGATCTCGTTACAGAGTCTTCTCTACTCACTGGTTACTATTCCAGTCCCTATGGAGAATTTCATTGATGCCTCCTGCATGTCACAGTTTCATCATTAAGTCTATGCTGCTAGAGTCTTCCATATGTCTCATGGTCTTGTTCAAAGGAGGTCTATCAACCTGTGTCAGCCATTTCTTAGAACTATTGACTTTGATTGTCGGCCATACCCTCAGTTTGTCTCAAAATCACATGATACTGTAGTCCTATCACGCACCCTAGTCCTACTTTCATCATTGGTAGGTAACCTTGAACCCAACAGTCAACATTTCATCATTGATCGTTGACTGGGTGGTTTCCCTTATGTTCGACGGCAAGACATCTATTCACACATTGGGATTCGTGTAGTGTCTTGGATGCCATTATCCTTATTGGTGGTTTCCTTGCCTTTGTCGGTAGTTTTCCTCATTGGATGTTATTCTGAGGGTCTTTTTCGTGTACCGCTTGCACTTGGCACACGTGAAAGATGTATAGGTTCATTGGTTCATGAACATGCTATTCATCTGATTTCCTCCAAATCATGATGCTTCTTATTTATTCCTCATGTTGAATGATGAGAGATGCCTTAATGCTCTCCTTTCAGTGGGTCTCCTTCCATCGACTTCAACTCATCTATTATGGAAATGAGACCTAGAGTCTTATGAGTACCTTGAGGCTTGCAATCATTAGTGGTAGGTTCTCTCGCCATCGACAATTGGGAATACATCAATGTCTCCTAATCGATGGATTCTTCAAGTGTTCAACCCCAACTCATTTATTCACACTTGTAAGAATGTACTCGGTGCTTTGATACCTACTTTCATTATCGATAGGTTGTCTCATGTTTTTTAACAGTATACCTCAATGACCAGTAATCAAATGGTGTCTCATTGTGTTCGACCTCAACTCCTTTATTCGCATGATGTAAACTTGCACCTTTGGAGGATTGTGTAGAAGACTTGAAGACATTAGTATGTGGCCGTAGCTTTCTTGAAATGTTGCTTCCTTTTCATTGGACCAGTATCTATATGACTTTAGGGATCATGGGAGATCAGATTGTACTCCATTGTATACAGATATCTTCATATTGATTTTGAGACTGGTTCTATCGGGCCTTGTTTGTGACTGTGACAGCCTTTGGCATGTAACCGCATTTGTGTTTTCCTATTCATGGCAATAGACAATGTTTTTGTATATTTTCACATGGATCTACAGTGTAATTCTATTGGCATCCATGTATCCAAAGTCAGTGAAAAATGTAATGAGAAACTAGTTCTTCCATCTAGTTCCCCATCACTCCACTTCTGGGTTGTTTATAATGTATTTAGGCCATCGCATATACTCCTCTGACCTCACACATTAGGGGGCATATGTTATAGCAATATTTTCCTCACCCTATGCAATATTTCACAAAAGGCCTTTTTCCATTTCCCTATGTAGACTTTTCATCCCTTTTTGCAAAATCCTAGAGCTAAAAAATACATTTTTTCCACATGTACGCACCTTGCCTACTATACAACATGCGTATACACAAGATGGACCACTACATCCCGTGTACTTCAGGATTTGTTCCCAAAAATGAAAAATGGTGTCGGGTTTCCATGTCACGGCAGGAGATCTATGATGCTTGGCCTTCCATATATAGGAAACATTTCGACTAGGCCCTTCAGTTCCATTTGAAGGATATAAATGGGCCAATTCCAAGCTATGGAAAAGAGGAGAAAGAATTCAACTTTGAGAGCAAAGTTACTCTGGAGAAATTATTTACTTCATATTGAGTCTACATCCCTTTGTCCTTTAAGTTTGAACATAGTGTTCATCCCCCAAACTCTTCCCTTATTGATTGAGAACTTCATTGTCTCTCTTCTATGATCTTGCCTTTGGTGGAGGATTGAAGTGGTGGAGGCCCAACTGGAAGGAACTTAGTTTCTCAGTTCTGAACCATGCCGACACAGAAGTCTGTAACATTTTCACTTTCGCTGATCATATATTAATAGAAATACTATTTTCCCGTCCAATTGATATCTTGCAAATATTTGAATTATTATTCCATGGGCATATTTGTCATGTTTATTAATGGATTACACTATTGAATGTGCTAACATAATTTATTATCACCATATGCTTTCTTTGCTTGGTTGTTGAGGACTAGTTGCAGGTGTATTTCTTTGGGTCAAGTGCTCAATGATGTACTTCATTGAACTTCTGGATGAGGTAGGTCATTTATCTTGTCTTGTTAGCATATTTGTTTATATAGCATACTTGATAATAGAGTTGATTTCTGCAGTCATTTCCGTCTGTTGTGGTTTACCCCTAGCCATAGAAAGATTTTCCTCGTAACAACCATATCCAAGTCTTCATGTTGAAACTGTTGAGTTGAGCCTCAATGAAGAACTCCCTAAACAAAATGTCAAATATGGATGCTGAAAAATTTGGAAAATCTCATTGTGAAATCATGTGATCTAGAATGCCTACGATTTGTTCATTGATGTGAACTCCAATATGATGAGAGTGAACCAAGAGAAGTGAATCAAATGTATGTCTGAAAAATCTTTGAAAATGCCTAACAACTCAATTAAATGCCAGGTTGCAATGCAAAAGGATCTAGTTATCCTCTGCTAAGTCAAATGACCATCCAAGTAAAAACAAATTCCACACCATTTCTCTTAAAAACAACATCCCAATCATGTATCCTATGTATGATTCACTTGTAATACATTGAACCATAATTCTGCCAAGTATGCCATCTACAAATTGCAGTTTCCCATATGGAAAATTTGGTTTTGTTGTCGTCAAAACTTTCAGTCTAACAACCATCTTCAATTCCATCATCAATTCCCCCTTTTGTTAGCTGAAAGGAGATACTACAAATGGTTTCTCAAACCATATTCGCTTGATTTTTGAACTCCCCCCCTTAAGGTGCAGAAGATTTTCACCGTCACCTACAAGATGCGTCTTTACTTGAGTTTGAATTCTTTGGTAAGACTGAAATAATCATTTGGTTGTTGATGAACATTACCAAGGATCAATCCACTCATAGTGAATCTTCAATCTTGCAGGTTTGTTTCTCTTGGAACATTTTTTTGATGGATGATTCTTATTGACACAATGTTAACAATGATGGAGATCAAAACATTGATTCTCCATGTGACCATCTCAATTTCAATGCTGGCATTTGACACTTTGATGCTCAACTTGAATAGGTGAAGTTAAAACTTCTTCAAGGATTTTGTCTCTTTGGAACTAGATTGGTCTGGAATAATCTGGAGTATGAAAGGTAACTTCCTTTTCATATCCAAGCTCTATTCTATGCTTGTTTTTGTTGATTTCTTTCCAAGGTCTGATGATTGGCTTGGAAATAGAAAGTTGAACTTGGTCATGTTATACTTGGAAAAATTCATCTTCATCTGCACTTATATCTAAAGTTGACTTGTTAATTTTCTCCTTCATTGATTTTAGATCATCGTATTCATCATCATCCATTTGGGGATGTTTCCCTAAGGCTCCTCAAGTCCCTGAAATGTTGAAACAGTGGGTACAATTTTTTGGGGGGGGGACAGGTTCCCATGAAACATAGCTTTGAATGAGACATAGTAATCTGTGATGAAAAAATTCCTAAAGATGCCAGTCTTTAATATGAAGAAACATCGCTTAAATTTCCCACAATATTTTTTTTAGAAAAAAAATAATAATCCATATTATGAATCTCATATAAAAAATAGATAGAACAACAAAATTCATTAAAAAAACATAAAATAAATGCTTACCTTACAACATGTCATAAATGGAATCCTTAATGAAAAGGAATAACCAACAATTTCTATGTCAAATGAAATAACTTCTTTTCAAATTCTTTTATTAACTAAAATTATATTGTTAACTAATTGAAAATAAATGCTCAATCTTACTTAAGAATGTCCAAGCTTAATTACTAATGATCAATCTAAAAATTACTATAATAAAAAAAACAACATATTGTGAACTTAATATCATATCCAATGTTTTCTTTTTAAAGATTTCAAAACATTGTTTCTTTTCGTTGTAGTTTTATGAAAACATTATCATTAATATTTTAAAAATAATAATTAAAAGTAATTAACATGATGTTTTCTTTCTAAAGATTTCAAAACAATGTTTCTTTTAGTTGTAGTTTTATGAAAACATTATCATTAATATTTTAAAAATAATAATTAAAAATAATTAACATGCATTGGATTTTGAGTAGGAAAACCCCATGAGGATCTAATAAGTGAACAAAATTATCACAAATCCCATGAGGGTATAACAAGTGAAGTAAATTATAGAAAAATAAAATGCAATAAATAGATAATCATATTAAAAGTTTCCAAATCGTAAAGGAAGAAAATGGTTGTGGTGTATTAATATAAATTAATTAATGGTTATGGTGTAGGAGTGGATTGGTGATAATCTACACTAACTAATAATTTTTATGTTAAAAAAAATATAAGTTGTAAATTGTAATGGGTTGATTTTCAATTATCAAAATGAATTTTAAAGTATTTTTTTTTTTTAATCAGTTTGAAAGTGATAAAATTTATTATAATTTAATTATTAATCAGTAGTGAGAATAGTTATTATTGACTATTATTTCTAATGTAGGTTTACTAATCAACGTTATTTAAGGAAAATTAGATCATTTGAAATAACCTATTAATGAGTTAGTGAATGGTTTATAAGAGGGTAGAATTTCACTCATAGTGGATACCTTCAAATCTTAAACGTGTTTCCTTAAGATAAAATTTTAACTAATCAAAAACAAATATAAATCTTATTTTACAATAAATATTAAAATTTATTTTAAAATAATTGTGAGCAATAGAAAGGTGGTGATCTAGATTATTTTCGGCACGAAATGAGAGCAGAGATATAATAAAGAAATGTGAAGAGATATCTCGGATATCCAATAATATAACAAAAATGTATTCGAGATGCAATCATAAACATAGAGATATAGTAATACACAATTTTCTATTAATGAGCGAAAATGTACAAAGACTGTAAAAATATGGAGTGAAAGACTCGCTAGAATGGTGGCGACTTCTCTGAGAAGAAATGTGTCCGCTACTCACATTCGCAAGAAGATCATTTTGTAATGAGGCTCCAAAGGCATTTTTATCATAAAGAAAATCCAAAACCCTAAAGATGAAAAGCCAACAATTTTGTGGACCCCGTTTTGGGTAGTTTGGTGTATCAACTTCCCAGGGGTGTAAATTTGGCATACGATCTTCGTTTGGGGCGCACAATAGCTCGTTGGAAAGGTATCGATGAGGAGATTAATTATGGGGGATCAATCAAAGCCTTTGACTATCATTGAGAATCTTGATCCTGAAAAACCTTCATTTAGGCCCTCAAAATGGCCCCGGAAGTTAAAAACTGCTAAAAATAGTAAATTGCCAAAATTGTCCGAAAATTGTTTTCAGCCAGTTGGAAGAGGTTGGTGGCCATCGATATCCACCTAGATCAATCCTCCATCCTTAGGAATAAATGGTCTCCATTGCGATGAGTTCCTGGGGGAGAGGGGAAAGCGATTGAATCTTGGTGCGTTGCTTGCCTTGTTGGAGACATTGTGTTGTGGAAGGTTGTCATGAACCTGTTGCTAGTGGGGTTGAATCTGTTCAACTAGTTGGGCTACATGAGATGTCTGGGTGGAGAAGGAATTTTTGCGCTTTGTTGCATTCTTTTCGACCTTCTTCTGTTGGATAGAAGGTTCTTGGGCCGAGTTTGTAGTGATTGTAGTATCCTTTTGTTCACCTTTTGAATAGATTGTGAAGAAGCTGAATTTTGTAGTATGAGATACTACCTTGCAGAGTTTTTTAGGTGGGAAAATAGTTGGAACTACCTCTGGTATCTTGTAGAGATGACCCCCCAGAGTAACAATGACACTACGGGGTTGAGACTCATAGATAACATGACGCTTCCACATATATGGATAGCCCAAGAGAACATCACAGACATCCAGCAGGGAAACATCACATAATAACTCATCCTTGAAGGGTTGGATTCCATATGACAATTGACACTACTGGCTGACACAAATATATTATCACTGGTGAAGCCACCCAATGTTGGGTGTGGTGTTGTTGACAATCCCAACTATTTGACGACCTCTACTAAGATGAGGTTCTTCTAGCTTCCACTATAAACAATAAAATGTAGCGGGGTCCCCTTCACCCACATATGTGAATGAAAAAGCTGCTCCCCCTCTTCGATATCTGTGGGTTCTTCTGGTTGAATTGTTACAGTCACTACAATAGCAGTGGGGTCTACTTTGATGATCTGTCTTCTATCAATATTTTCTAAATCAGATTCTGAATCAGGGTTCAACTCCTTTTCTTTTATCTCAGACACCAATGACTATTTTGAGCGACATTCATTGGTGTTGTTCCAAGGGATTTTTTGGAAATTGCACCATTTTCTAGTGTCCTTCTTCATATTTTCGTGACCCTTCTTTCCCTGTGGCTTGGAATGGTTTTCGGGAGACTATTTGCTAGGGCCGTCTTTATCATACTTTGGTTGTTGCAGATTTGCATACCCAAACTCCTGTTTGTTCTGGTGCTTAAATTTCTACTCGATTTTAACAACATCTCGATAAGTAGCACCGAGTGATGAGATGTCTAGAAAATACATTTAAGTTTGAATGTATCTATGTAGAACCCCACGGTATTTCAGAACTAAATGTCATTCGAAGTCTTTGATACCTAACTTGGTGCACAAGGTATGGAAGGTATTGGTGAACTATGAAACTGCTTGGCCTCTCTCTTGCCACAGTGTGGTCCATCTCATGTATTGGTCCTCATAGTTTTTATTATCACATAAACTTGTCATGGGTCATATGTAGTTGTTGTTAAGACCTAGGTCTACACCTCTTCCCTATCTCTCTCTTTTCTGCATACCTTCCTATAAGTTTTTCCTCTTCTGCTTGATAAAGTCAGGCCAGTCAAGTATGTTGTATGTGAAGGGAAAAACTATGATCAAAATGCAACATTCAGAGAAGTCCATTTCAGGCTTGAAATACAAGAAAACAAGCAGTTTCAATTTTCAATGGTGGAGATCCCATGTGCAGTTCAGATTAATGGCTCTTGTGCATTCAAAGATTGAAAGTTGCGCAAGGATTAACGATCAGACCAAAGCCCTGAAGGGCCGAAGTCCTAAAGTGTCAAAGTAATGAGAGGTTGCCACATCAACTGAGAGAAAGTTACTTCGGTAGATTTCTATCCAAACATCCTGAAGTGTTGAAGTGTCGAAGTCTCGAAGTTCCAAAGTAACGAGAGGATGCCACGTCAACCAGGAGAAAGTTACTTCGGGAGATTTCCATCCAAACATCCTGAAGAGCCGAAGTCCCGAAGTGACTTCATGTTGACACATCACTTCAATCCCTACCACTCCATGGGTGTTTTCCAACTTAACACATGGCACTTATCCACTGATGACGTATAACATTCATTGCAGTCTACCACGTCACTCTGGTCCCGTACCACTCTAGGCATTTTTCATGTTTCACAATCCAAAACTCCCAAAGCCCGAAGTCCCGAATTGCCAAAGACACATGATGCTCATCCATTAGTAGTTGTGACAACACAATGACATCAGGCCACCACATCAGATTCGTGAGATCGTCCTCCGAGAGATATCCTTGCTCAACATTCAAAGCTTCTGAGCAAAAACATTGGCTCCATCTCTAAACATGGTTAAAAGGATTATGGAGTTCGGAGATGGATAAATTTTAGTTAGGGCACTAAAATAGTAGGGTTAACCAGATCACAGATTCCAACAGATCGATGACCACACTTCATTGTGGGGATGAAACATGCTCAAACGTTAAAATTCTAGAGTGGTCCTGCAATCGAAACCATGGTATAGCGGAAGAGGTACATGTCAGTTGGTAGTGGATTGTGGGGGTCAAAGCGGTGTGGATCCAAACTGCCCTTTCCAACTTCTACAATCACATGCTAATATAGGGTCCAATCTGAGAGCAATGTGTAGCAACAAACTAGGCGTTAAGCCTCATCTTGATCCTGAGGAGAAATCAGTCAATGAAAGAAGGACTGGTGGTTGAATGATTGACTAACTCCTTAAATGGAAGCATGGAGGTTCTGGCTGAGGAGACATAAAATTATCAGCCCAAAGTACCATAGAGGGCAGTTTCTCCTACACGCCCATACTGACTAGAGTTTCCTTCTGACAGAAGGAACATGACAGAAAAGAGAAGACACACGACACTAGATAAGAGGCACCCTAGTAGCAAGATATGCCTATTGTTTTTATTATAAATACATGAGATGTATGATTTTATAAGGGGGGGGGGGTGTTCGGCCCAAGAGTGACAGGACGTTTTGAGAAATGTTTATCACTGTATATTTCAGTTTGTAAGCCGGAGGGGCATGTAGTTGTAAATTTTATTGTTATTGAAGACTCATATGAGTTGTTTCATCAGATTTGTCTTCTATGTTCTATGTTCTATTCTTCTTCTTGTTTGAACATATTGTTGATTTTAAGGATTAAAAAATTCCTTTGATTGATATATTCTTGAAGCAGTAGAGGCTCTGCTATAAGCTAGCCTATTTATCATTGTTTACTGTTCAGACACATCTAAATTCTCTTAGCAGAGAGGATATATGTTTAGTGAATATTCATATTTATGTTATTCTCTTATTCTTCTCTTCATCATTATACAAATCTTTTGTTTGATATGGAGCTTAAATGCCTTCAATGAGCATATTGTTTATGACTCCATAGCCCAATGGTCCATCACTGATCTATAGTGATATCTGTTTTCTTTTCCTTTCTTTAAAGTCTTGTTGATCCACCTACTCAAAACATTCTACTCCATTTACATTTTGATGGATATTGGGATTATCCTCTAGCAGTCTGAGGGTGATACTCAGTGCTAACACTAATGGCGTCGTTGTCGGGGACATAAGTGAAGATATCTTCGCTGAGAGAACGACAATGAATGGATCCAGTTTTAGATGGTGAATTGACACTGGACACATTGTTATGACTGCTCATATTTCACCATGGAGACTCCATTGTTCAGAAATCTATTGGTGACTCCACTGGTTTGAAATGGACAAGATTTTAGCTCAATGGTATGCTTTTTTTGATTTTTCAAAGATAGTTGGTTTCCCTAATCTAGATCCTAGTAGAGATGAATGGGAAATTAGCCTTCCTAAATTTCGAGGAGAAGAGTGGGAGGTACCATCTAAACATTTGCTGGATTTTCATGATTTTATTCATCAACTTCATATTGTGCATGAAGATGTCCAGATTAAGATTTTTAGGTATTCATTAGAAGGGATTGCTCATGATTGTTGTCGATCTCTTCCAATTGCAAGCATCATCTCTTTGACAGGTTTTCATCCAGCTTTCAATTCGTTTTGTAAAGAGTATTTCTTAGCTGAACATCTTTATGAAAACTGTTGTGATGAGTTTTCTTTGCTTCATGAAGATTCTGCTAGTCACAAAAACCGGATTTGTGATGAAGCATTTATTGTAGAAGAAATCATTTTCCATGAAGATCAAGAGGTGTTGAATGATATTAATTATGATAGCTATAAAAAAAAAACATCTGGCATCATATAAGATGTATCTGTTGTTTTAAATGTTTATGAAGATCAACATGTCCCTTTTGAATATTTTGATGTCAAAGAGGAAGTGTATACATCAGCAAAAGAAAGTTATGGATATGAGTTACAAACATATGGTAAAGGAGAACATAAAGGATTAAATGAGAATTTGATGACGCATGTTTCTTTGTCAATTGTTGAGCAGCAACAAGTTTTGTGCAAATTTCAAGATCTAGTTGCCACTTATATGGATATGTTTCACAGTGATGAAGTTTCAGTTGTTGCCATCTTTAAGGCCAGATTTTTAGATTTTAAGTATGATTTCCAAGTTTATGATTTACATACTGTAGTCTGTGTGTTTATGACTTTACATAAATTTGAAAGGAAAATTCAAGTCGTTATTCAGATACTTGCATGGCTTCATTGGAAGCATGAGATTACTTTATCAAGAAGCAACATACTTGATCAGAGTAGGAGTAGGGTGAATAAAGCTCATTTTTCGAGCATTTTGGTTTGTAGTGATTTCATTTTCAGTTTGTGAATATTCTCGGTTTTTCAATAGGAAGAGGAGATGCTTTCATGCATGCACATTTTGTGGAAATATCCCTAGCATGAGACACCGAAACTGCTTTTTCTTGGAAGCTCACAGGGAACATGCCATCCCCTGTGGAGCGAATGTTATAACATAAAGTTGTCATGGGTCATATGTAGTTTTTGTTAAGACCTAGGTCTACACCTATGCCCTATCTCTCTCTTTTTTTCATACCTTACTATAAGTGTTTTCTCTTCTGGTTGATAAAGTTAGGCTGGTCAAGTATGTTGTATGCACAGGGAAAAACTATGAGCAAAATGCATCATTCAGAGCAGTCCATTTTGGGCTTGAAATACAAGCAAACAAGCGGTTTCAATTTTCAACGGGGAAGATCCCATGTGCAGTTCATATTAATGGCTATCGTGTATTCATAGCTTCAAAGTCACACAAGGATTAGTGATTAGACCAAATCCCTGAAGTTTTGAAGTCCCGAAGTTACAAAGTAATGAGAGGCTACCACGTAAACTGGGAGAAAGTTACTTCGGGATATTTCCATTCAAACATCCCAAAGTGTCGAAGTGTTGAATTCCTGAAGTAACGAGAGGTTGCCACATCAACTGGGAGAAAGTTACTTTGGAATATTTCCATCCAAACATCCCGAAGTCCCAAAGTGACATCAGACTGACACGTCACTTCAGGCCCTACCACTCCACATATGTTTTTCAACTCAACACATGGCACTTATCCGTCGAGGATGGATAACATTCATTGCAGGATACCATGTCGCTCCGGGTGTTTTTCATGCTTCACAATCCAAAACTCTCGATTCCTGAAGTTCCAAAGTGCCAAAGACACATGGCGCTCATCCATCCGTAGCTGTGAAAACACAATGACATCAAGCCACCATGTCAGATTCAAGAGATCATCCTCCGGGATATATCCTTACTTAGCATTCAAATCTCCCGAGTGCCAACATTGGCTCCATCTCTAAACATGGTTAAAAGGATTCTTGAGTTGGAAGATGGATAAATTTTAGTAGGGGCGCTAAAATAGCAGGGTTACCCAGATCACAAATTGCAATAGATCGATGACCACACTTCAATGTGGGGATGAAACATGCTCGAATGTTAAAATTCTAGAACAGTCCCACAATTGAATCCATGAGATAGCAGAAGAGGTACGTGGAAGTTGGTAGTGGATTGCGGGGGTCGAAGTGGTGTGGACCCAAATTGCCCTTGCCAACTTCCACAATCATGTGCTAATATAGGGTCCAATCTGAGAGCAGCACGTGGAAAAAAATAGGCGTTAAGCCTCATCCTGATCCCGAGGAGAAATCAATCAATGAAAGAAGGATTGGTGGTTGAATCATCGACTATCTCCTTAAATGGAAGCATGGAGGGTCTGGACAAGGAGACAGAAAATTGTCAACCCAAAGTACAACAGAGGGCAGTTTCTCCTGCATGCCCATACTGACCAGAGTTTCCTTTTGATAGAAGGAACATGACAAACAAGAGAAGACACATGACACTAGAGAAGAGGTTCCCAAGTAGCAAGACATGTCTACTATTTTGATTATAAATACATGATTGTATGATTTTATAAGAAGGGCGGGGTTTGGCCCAAGATCGATAGGAGGTTTTGAGAAATGTTTATGATTGTATATTTCAGTTTGTAAGCCAGAGGGGCATGTAGCTATAAATTTTATTGTTATTGAAGACTCATATGAGTTGTTTCATCATATTTGTCTTCTATGTTCTTTGTTCTATTCTTCTTCTTGTTTGAATGTATTGTTGATTTTAAGGATTAAACTTTTCCTTTGATTGATAGATTCTTGATGTGGTAGAGGATATACTATAAGCTATCCTATTTATCATTGTTTACTGTTCAAACACATATAAATTCTCTTAGAAGAGATGATCTTTGTTTAGTGAATATTCGTATTTATGTTATTCTCTTATTCCTCTCTTCATCATTATACAAATCTTTTGTCTGATAGGGAGCTTAAATTCCTTCAATGAAAAGACTGTTTATGACTCCATAGCCTAATGGTCCATCACTGATATGCAATGATATATGTTGTATTTTCCTTTCTTTAAAGTCTTGTTGATCCACCTACTCAAACCATTCTAATAAATTTACATTTTGATGGGTATTGGGCTTATCCTCTAGCAGTCTGAGGGTGATTCTCAGTACTAACAGTTTCCAACAGGATAATACTCTTCCTTTACCACATCCACAAAAAAATCCAAAGTGGGTTTAGCCCCATATATTCTATACTCTTTTGTGGAAATTTTCTCTCGGTAATTTTCCCACTAATGTTTGACATGGCACAGAACCTGAAGGAGTGTGAAGGTGATATTTTCCCTATCGGAGAAATTATGAACAGAGAAATAACATTCTATCATATTTAACCATTTTTCTAAGGCATATGCATCTATATGTCCTTCAATTATGGGAATATAAAAATTAATTTGTACGTTGAGAGGTGAGGTGCCTCCAAAGTGGCCTCTTGATGAAGATGTGTCTGTTGTTATCGACATGCGTTGAAGGATGTGGGAGAAATTCTCCATCATTTCGTCCCTCTGTCACGTGAGAGATTTCTCAAGCAAAAAATTAATAGAATTGTCTTCTCTGTCATTTTTATTTTCTTCTGCCATGGAGGGCTTCTTGGGCATGTGAGATAGATTTTCTTCAAGAGAGACAAGATCGATACCCAACTTGCTCTACTTGGACCTCATCGGGGACATGCATTGGAAAAAGATCAAGAACAACCTGCTCTGATACTACTGATCCAGATTATTTTCGGCACAAAATGAGAGAGGAGATATAATAAATAAATGTACAGAGATATCTTAGATATCCAATAATATAATAGAAATGTATCTGAGATGCAACCATAAACATAGAGATACAATAATACACAAGTTTTTATTAATGAGCGAAAATGTACAAAGAATGTAAAAATATAGAGTGAAAGACTCGCTAGAATGGTGGAAGCTTATCTATGAGAATAGATGTGTCCACTAATCACATTCACAAGAAGATGATTTACATTGAGGCTCCAAATACCTTTTTATCATAAAGAAAATCCAAAACCCTAACCCCAGAAGATGAAAAGCCAACAGTTTTCCAGATCTCGTTTTGGGTAGTTTGGTGTATCAACTTCCCATGGCATAACTTTGACATACGATCTTTGTTTGGGGAGCACGATAGCTTGTTGGAAAGGTATCATCGATTCAATTCATTTTGGGGGATCAATCAGATCCTTTGAGTATAATTGAGAATCTCTATCCCGAAAAACCTTCATTTAGGCCCTCAAAATGGCCCCAGAAGTTAAAAACTACTAAAAATAGTAAAATGCCAAAATTGTTAGAAAATTGTTTTGAGCCAGCTTAAAGAGGTGGGTGGCCACCAATATCCACCTATATCAAGTGGATATGAAGATTTTGGACAACTAAAAACCCATTATGAGGAGACCATGTTTGTTATTCTTGAACTGAAGCTCTCTGGGTAGGCTTTTTGATGCTCAAGCGAACCTCCCATGTTGATAATCATCTTTATGTTGGATAGATGGTTTGGATAGTTGGTTTTCATTGATGTCAACCCATGGAGAGTGATATTGGAAATTGATGTGAACCCTTAGAGATTGATGTCAACCCTTGGAGATATCATGATATCATTGGACAACTAGCTTAGCCAGTTGGTTTGGACAGTTAGATTGATGTCAACTGATTTGATGGGTATATTTGGAGAAGTATCCAAAGTGGTCCCCTTATGTCTTATCTCTAAGAATCTCCCTCATGGGAAGATGCTTTGAATAAGTCTATAAGAAACCCCTAAGTGTGTTTATGGGACCTGAAGTTAATTGAAGAATAATGACATGAAATACAATGTGTATGTAGGAAATACCCTCATAGATGGATAGTACTCGTCATTCCATTTTCGGTGATATGTGGAACTCCACGTGGTTCATCACAGTTAGGGAGATATAGCCTTGTGAAATTGGAAGCCCCAAGGAAGGGTTGAGAATCCCTAGTTGGTTACATGTCAACTAGTCAAAGGGGTAAAGTCGTTGTAACAAGAAAACCCTAGAAGACCTAAATTAAGGAAAGGATTTAGCTAGCACAAGTATAAATACACCTCAAGGAGCCATTCAATTGTACAGTCACACACTTATTCATTGCTTATATATCTTGTGATATATTGATCTTTTGTTGAGGCTGTAGAGTCATTTTCTAAAGTAGCAGAGGATGGTCAATAATGAAAATATCAGAGTTTCAGAAAAACCATAGTTTCTAAGGTGTGAGCAGGATGAAGTGGAGGAGGAAGTGTACATGCGTGAGATGCAATGGAGGAAATAATGTACATATGCAGGTTGTAGAAGGAGAATTCATGTACATGTGAAAAGGTCATGAAAAATTGAGTAGATGTTGGTACTAGGTCCCTAAAGTCTAAAGAAAGTTCACAGGTCAAAATTCCACGGGTTCAGATCATCTACATAAGATCTGGTATGGTTACATGATGATTATATTTTCTTATGATATGGTGAATGCTTGAGGCATTCTTGATATGGTTGGTTTTGTACTTGGATAGTTGGTTAGATGAGTGAGAGACACTCTTATGTATGGTATAGTATTGATATGGTTCTTATAATTCACACCTTTGAGCTACTTGTACTTGGTTGAGGGATATCTGTGTTGTATAATGATGTATGCATGAGGGACATGCATAGGTTTTTGGAGATGATTCATTGATGACACGATATATATATGAATATTGTTTATGGCACAGTGACAGGTTACAGGTTGATGTGATAGAGGCAGTGAAGGTTTGAATGGTCGGAAGTTTTAGAGTTCCAAAAAACTAGAAACCCTAGTTTTCTGAGGGTGTACACAGGATGAAAGAGGATAGTTCACGTACATAAATGGGCTGCAGTGGAGGAAAGCGCATACATACATGTGTTGTAGCATATACAGGTCGTGCATCTATTGGTACAATTGGAAAAAATGTTTTATGTCTACAAGTTGGGTCTTGTACTTGAGGATTGGAATCCTCACATCTCAGTTGGTGCTGAGATCTGCAAGTTGGGTCTTGTATTGATATTTGGTACTCTTTGCATTTGGTTTTCATAAACCCTAGAGATTGTAGTCTTCATGTAACAACATAATATAAAATCTTACAAATATATTTGGTGTTATTTTTGTTCATTATGGTGATGATTCATAGTTCTCTATTATTGATAAATGTTGTTGATATATGAAAGTAGATAATTGTGAATGAATAATAATTTTTTAAGTGGTTTCTAACTAAAGGAAGAAATAATTGTAAAAAGATCCATGCACTAATTCACCCCACCCC
>ML778430.1:421279-460698 GCA_009831015.1 Picea engelmannii
GTGTGGTCAGTGTGTCCAACACCTTCCCTGTCGCCCCTGCTACCAACACAACTACTTGACTAAACCAACACTAATGGAATCCAATGAGGGGGCGAAGTCCTCCTCATAATGCAATGTCACAACATTAGAAACAAAAGGAACCTCCTCTTCAAAACCCCCTTTTGATCCACCACTGCACCTCAGAGACCAGATCCTGCAAGAAGAACTTATCCATAATAAAAGGATGGAGATGGAAGCTGAGACCTCTCATCCAAAAGTGGCTCAAACTTGGATACCAGGAAAATGCATTCCTCAAGACTCCACAGTCCCCAAGTATTTAATCAATTCAACTCAAGTTGGAGCACAAACATAGTACATGAGGGATCATGCCTTCATTGGAAACTTTTTAGGTTTATGGCCCTCTGAAAAATATCTTGTAAAATGGATCAACACATGGTGGAAGCCGAAGGGACACTATGATCTCTAGCTAGGATCCAAGGGATATTTTATCATCATCTTCCACCACCTAGAATATAAGGAGAGAGTATTTGAAAATGACCCATATTTTTACAACTCTCCAAGCCTATATCTCTGCTTCTGGTCAGAATGATTCATCCTGGAGAAAGAATATCTCACTTGTGCCCTGGTCTAGATACGAATGTACTCCCTTCCTCAGGAATTATGGCTCGGAGAAATCCTTGAAGGCATTGGAAACACTCTAGGTATCTTTGTTAAATTGTCTGAAGCCACAAGGAAGGGTCGTTACACCTTTTATGCATGCATATGTGTCTATATGAACATAGTGAATCCCTTACTAGGAACAATAAAATTGGAATACCAAGATGAATAATGGGAGAAAAAAATAGACTACAAACATATCCCATTTCGATGTCGAAAATGACATGAACATGGCCACCTCTTTCGTGACTGCTCTCTAAATGCTCCCACCAATGCCCCCAAGCCAACCCAAGACAATCCAAAAGATGGATTTACCCAAGTCCAAGGACGACGACGCCAGATGAAGAAAAAGACCCATCCCCTCTCCCCTAAGGCACCCTCCACCAACAACTCCTTCGACATTCTCAATACTCTCTCAGATTATCCCCCACCCACCATCTCTCTCCCCAAAGTTGACAAAGCCAGATCCAAAGAGATTTTGGAACCCATCATCGAACAGATCCTACCACATCAACCCACATCTCTCCCTGTAGAAGACCCAACCCAGGGGAAAGGAGGAGAAATGGAAGTCAAATGGGATGACTAGGAGTTAGTTGAAATTGACTTGGTATGATTAGAGGAGGCATATCACAAGAAATAACTCCAATTGGTTCCCCTGGAACGACTTATAAAAGTACACAAGGTATATCTCAACTCCACAGTAGGAGCCACATCCAAATATTGCACTGGACTCGACATACATCCAGAGTTGCACAAAGACCCACGCAAGCAAGTCAAAGAAGCAGGTAAAAGAGGCCCAAAATCTACCCAAAAACTATTACAAGAAATTGGTAGCTACATGGTAAATTCTAGTCATATTCATAAGCTAACCTGTAACATCCCCACTATAATCCCTATTTTAATTAATGCTTATGTAGATATAATATGTGGCTACTTCCAAAGCAATGTAATATGCGAATTGTATTTTAATTATTTAATAATAAAATGTGATGTCAGTTGCTAAGGGGACATGGACAAGAGATGGGGGATGAATTAATCCACAAGAGGGGGGAGTGTCTAGGATAATGGCCAAGAGGGGTCCAAGGGGGAAATACCCATGTATATTAGTTTAACCTATTTTCCTAAATTTTCTAATTGTATATGAACCTTCCCATTTCTGATTGAATGTTCCCAAATCCAATCATTGAATACATGTAAGAGGGTGGGTGTGAGTGGTTACATCTCAAATTTATTGGGCACATGAGGGTTTAGTAAAATTAGCCTAGGGAAGAGTGTGAGTCAAGAAAGACAATACAAATAGAGGAAATTCATATGGGTTGGGACAACAGTTTTTAGTTAGTAAAGTTTTGTGCATGGGAGGCAAGGGAGAGAAAGAAACAGAGCTTGAATCTAATACAACCATGGAGGGAGAATTATAAAGCAATTTGGAGCATAATTGGAGTGAATTGGAGCTGGAGAAATGAAGAGACAGGTTTTCAATCCTAAAGAGTGAACTCTTATGTGAGTTTCACTAAAACAACAAGCGTTTGTTGTTGGTTTGTTGACAGTTTTCCTAGTAATAGTTTCCCTTGAGTTCCTAGCTGCCTCTGCCAAAGAGACCTTGATAAATGAATGGGATGCCTGAGGGACTGAGATTGGTGAAGGGGTACATTCCTTGGGTTGGATAGTTCAGGAGGAAGAGAGTTGGTAGAAAATCAGGATAGTTGTAGGAGAATATCAGTTGGGTTGAGAGTTTTATGTGCTGCGAGTGGACTGTGAGAGACCACCCTCTTTTTTGGATTGCTACCCTCAGCTCGAGGGTGATTGGCTATTGATATTTGGAAAAATCAGTCTATGGTTGGTTGGAACGTCCATCCCAAGAAGTTGGTTGCACAATTCTTGTTTAAAGATAGTGTTTTATCTTGTTGTTGAGTTATTTACATGTGTTATTGTTGTGCATGAACTCTGTGTAAATGAGAATGATTTATATGTTGTTGTTATGATTTGTTTAGCCACATTTCATGTTGATTTATATCATGTTGTAGATGAATATATTCTATGGTTGTAGACAGTAGTCAAATCTATTTAATTTGTAGTTGTAGGCTACAGGAAATCGGCAAACAGAAAAAAAATTAATTTAGTTAGCATAAATTTTGTTTTTATGTATATTTTGCACTGTAATGTCCCTCGGTTGGGCTAGGGGACGTTACATTATGGTATCATAGATTTAGTTCAAACAACGGGCTTGTATGGGCCAATATAGTTGCGAATTTGTGAAATTCATTGTTGAAGATTTTGTCTATGACAAGTTTGGGGGAAAATGGAGATTTTAGAGAGAAATCCCCAAATCTGTGGGAAAAATCCGAGTTTCAATGAATCTGGATGGTTTAACAAGGTTAATGGAGTAGAGAGGTGAAGTTGCAGATCGAAATTTGACTTGGAATGGTCAAAATTTGAGTTTTAATAGTTGCCTGGAGACTTATAGGAAGGTTCGAGAATCGACGACTAAAATCATGTTTTATCTCGTGTTTGACGACCAATATTGACTATGATAAATTTAAAAATTCATAAGGATTCAGGCATTTGCAAGGTTGATGAGATTAATGACCAATATTAAATCGGGGGATGTGAAAGGGATCATATTGACGGTCCCAATCAATCAGAGAAAAGTCAAAAATTTTCTAAGTGTTAAAGTTCACCAAAAGAAATCGTCGATGATCGATGGACGGATCAACCAAAATGATGAAGAGTTTTGTTTGGCCATAAGACATCTTTAACCATCGATGGTCAATGGTTGAGGGTTAGCCAAATCCACAAAAGTATTTTCAATCACCAATGGAATTCGTCGATGGCCAATGGGCCAGTAGTCTGGTGTCGGTCGATTCAACGAATTGTTCGAATCAAGCAAGAGAGTTCATCGAGGGTCGATGCATCGATGGTTTGGTGTCGACCAAAGTCGACGACATGTCTGGTTTGTCCAAGAGAATAGAACGATGGCTGATGGGGAATATAGGATGAAGACGTCATCATCCACGTGTCATTCCATGTCTACATCCATGTGGCATGCCATGTCACCCAAGTTGGCACCTCAAGATGATGTGGCATGCCATGTCTACATCCACGTGTCATGCCACATTAACAGTTGCCACGTCAACCAACAGAAGTGACTGATGGTCAAATAGACTAATTTGGGAAAGCATATTAAACAACCATTGGGGATTGTCGATCATTCATGGGCTGATGGTCAGGCATCGATCGAAGTTTTTGAGAGTTCCATTCGCCAACAAAGATCACCGACGGTCGACGATCGATGACTAGGTTGGTCGATTTGGAGTTGTGCGCAAGTCAGTCGTAAGAGAGTTGGGATAATGGCCAATAGTTGGGTCGACAATTTGGGGAAGTATTATGCATGCCACAGGAGAACTTCAATCACCGACGACCGATAGAGAGTATATCAATGGTCTAGATTGCTTCCGACCTGAGATTGACGATGTAGATTGCACATAGGCAGAATAGTCTGGAGTCATTTTCTTATTTTGTCCATAAATAGAACAAATTAAATCATAATGAGATGAAAATTATGGGTTTTTCTGTAGATATGAGGTATACAAAAGTGAAAGAGAGGACACTTGCCCTATTCTACTTGAATTTGGAAGGAATTGCAAAATAATGGTTTTTAAAGATTTGGGTCCAGATCATTGACAAAAGTCTAGATTAAAATGAAACTCTTGGAGAGAGTCCAAAATGAAGGCGCATAAATAACCCACGAAGGAATTGAATAAATACTATGGGGAGTGGAATGTGGACACTGAAATAGGCCAAAATCCACTATTCCGGGCCACTTTTGGGGGATTTTTGATATTTTCAGAGAAGAAAAAGTGACCCTAGATCACAAAACTGGAAAATTTTATTTAGTCAAATTTTTATATACTCATCAATATAAACAAATTTAGTTTATTGAAATTTTTTCATAAGTGCACATATTGAGAGATAGCCAGTTCTGCTAAAAATTCTAAGTCTGGAAAAAGGAGTGAAAAATGACAAAGTTGTAGATTCCGGATTGTTGTAGTTTTTTACTGGATCATCAAATTTGAAATTATGAGAGTTTTTATGAATTCCTTTTTGTTATTATTATCTATGTCTCATACCAAATGTTCTCTAGTTCCTAACATTTTTTCAGAGATACTTTAGAGCTTAAACATGTTGCATTAGCAAGTTAACAAATATTCTGGCACTAAGCAAGAAACTAGTTCTAGACAAATATCAACATATAGATCCCATAGAAAAAGGGATGATCATGGAAATTGTAGGAAATCAAGAAACATGAGAAGGTTCCAACATTCTCCAAGGAAGTCCACTATAAGAACTTGTGCAATCTCAGGGCCAAGGAGTAGCCCAAGTGTGTCTCTTGTTCGGAGGAAAAGAAGAAGGCTCGAGGTAGGCATCTTGCAAGGTGAACTCAGGAAAATCAAGCCACCTGATTTCAATGGCGAGCACAGGAAAGGAGAAGAGGAAGAGTCTTTTCCATTGGAAATAAAGAAATATTTCCAGCTGCATGATTACCCCTCTGAGGTAGAAGCTAGAATTTCCACCTACCACTTACAAGGAAAGAAAACCATGTGGTGGGATTAGCTTAAGAGAGCCAAGAACTTTGATGAGAAGAGGATCGCATGCAGGTAGTTCAAAGGATATTTCCAAGAGAAATACTTTTCTGAGCATTACTATGAAAGAAATATGAAATATTTCTTTGAACTCAAGTTGGGAACCTGTTGAATCCCTTTCATGATGATCATTTTTCCCCTCCCTTGTTCTGTTTTTCTCTCTTCTTTACACACTTTCTCTCCCTCCTTCTATATTTCCTTTTTTCCCAATTCCTTTATCACTTCTTTTTCCCTTTCTTGGTTTTACACTTAGTCATTTTCAAGTTTGCAGGTCCTCGGGTCCGCAGATTTTCGCATTTATATTTATATTCACTCACTCTTACAGAAATCCTCCTCAACACTTTGATTTTTCTTTAGTTCACGGGTCCTCGGGTTGGAACATCTACCTTTTTTTTTCGCACCCTACACATTGCACTTCAAATTCTGTGTTCTACACTTTGACCATCACTTTACATTTATTCCTTTCATGGATGTCAAGTTTCCAATTGTTTCATTCTTTTGATGCTTGCGAGTCCGACCAACCGCCCTTCCATATTTAGTTTTTTCTTTGGATCATTTCTCCACCATGGATTTACGTGTTGGCAGGTTCATGAAAGTTTCATATTGATCTTCCTTCATCTCTGTCCCCACCATTAAATGCTTTTCCCAATGCACAATAAATGATATTTAAGGGCTAACAATTGTTATACAGATTTTGAAAAGGTCGTTATTAATGGAGAAAGGCTTGAGAAAATTTCATTTAATCGACATTCATGAAAGGAATAAATTATCATTTTCTCATGAAAAGGATTATTTGTAACCATTACCTAGCCAAAGAAAAAATTCTATCAACTTAATGGAAGCATCAACTCGACAACAATTCTGTGGTGACACTTTGAATATTTTTGGCAACGAAGATCAGAAATTCCAGTGGTCGAGAGCATACTTGTATTATTCTTCCCCTCCTGTTGCACAGAAATATGGAAATATGATTTGAACATCTAGTATTTCTCTTGTTGGTTGTGTTCGATAGGTGTTCGATTGTAAGGAAATTGTTTCATGGTGTGTGGATAAATATGTAATGAATCAAAGGATCATACAAGTCCAGGGACATTCTCCAATTTCTCTTTCACCTCAAGTCTTCCATAAAATGTTAAATCTTTCAAAGCCGACTCTCACCTCGAAAGGTGAAGATTGAAGAATTTTTTTTAAGAAACATAATAATGGGCTTGACCTCTTTCCAAAATACTTGGAGAATCCCGCGTCTATCCTAATAGACATAACCCAAATTCAGGTTGACTCTTTAAAGAACCCTTATCGATAAATTGCATGGTTATTTACTAGAATAATAGGTCAGGAAAATACTGCTTCTATATCTCGGATGATTATATATATTTTGTATTTTACAGTTCAAAAGAAAGCTATCCTTGATTGGGGTAAGCTCATTTCCATCAAAATTTCTTCCCAACTATCTCATTACAAAAAGGATAAGAAATTCTTTACGACTTCTTATTTGATATTTGCTATCGTTCATTGTTTCCAATTCCTGAATTTGACCATCAGCAAAGGGTAAAATGTGAAGCAGACCCTGTTACCTTTTGGTATCAGGCATTATGACGGCATAAAACCCCTTTGTTTTTCTATGAAGTTTATAATGATTTTGTTTTAGTCTTCAAGAAATATGTTTTTGGTGAGGGCACCTCCAGGATGTCTGTTGAAGCCACCAAGTTCCTAGAGAAGAAAGGGATGATAGAGAAGATGGAAAATCATAGTATCATAAGAATTTTTTTCTCAAAAGAAAATACTTCTTTTCTTCCATATTATGTACCCGATAAATTATTCATCACAAAGGTAGCGAGGCAATATAATTTATGGTTGCACTTTTTCCATGAAAAAGGGAAAAAAAAAATTATTCCTCTTCCTTGGAAGATTGGAGAATTTATACTGAGGAATATAAATAAAATTGATGAATTTACAGGGTATTTTAACAATGTCAATTTGAAGTATGCAGAGAAGACAAAAGGTTTTGGTCCAAATAAAACCTCTATTGAACACATGAAATAAGTAGGGTTTAGTAGTTCTTTCATTCAAACCGTTTTGAGTGAAGAGGAAGAAATCAATAGCCAAAACATTCTTGTACATGATATTGTTGACCTAGAAACATTACTTACCAACAATGATCACTATAAACAAAAAGGAATAAGTTTCGTTGAAAAGAGTTCTCAATCTCTAGTTGTCACTTCAAAGAATACTACATCTAGGAGAAATTCTCCAACGACCCATCCAGTGAAGAAGTATGACAATAATAGCTCTAGTGGAGGAGGAGATAAAAACCCTCCCTCTGTAAAAATAGAAAGTTCCCACAAACTCCTTGTGAGAAAGAAAAGAAAAGCTCCATTACAGGAGGAGGAGAACAGTCTATTACTAAATGATATTCAAAAAATTTCTTTGGAAGACATAGAACTAGAAGCAAAGATTGAAAAGATATTTTCTGCAATAGAACAACATGAGCATGTTGTTCAACAAGGTTCTGTATTGGAAGTCATTGGGAATGAAACATTTAGTGAAGAATAATCCTTCACTTTTTAGAGTGTTGTTTTTTATATAGAATCTAAAAATCTAATTATGGAAAGAAATGACCAAAAAAATAAGAAAGGAAAATCCCACTCAGAGGTTGACCTCAAGTATATGCGACTGTCCCAAATTTCCAAAATTTACAAGGCAACCGGGGATGTGCTTGATTATTCTATTGATGGTTTGGAGGTTGAGAATGACAACTTAAAGGAAAAGATCAAAGAGTTGGAAACTGCCCTAATGCCTCTTCCCATTTTGGCCAACCCTTTGACAATGATAAAACCAACTACACCTGGTGTCAAATTCAAAGAATCATCAAGTTTTCTTACAATGGTTTGAAATTATGTTGAGAAAAATATTAAAAAGAGAATGTCACTCATAATAGAGGTCTGGGAAGTCTCTAAGAATATTGTTTCTTTTGGTTCAAGAGCACATGCATTTCATGCTTCAAGTTGATCTTAAAAATGAAGAAGGATTTTATACAGATGTTTTTTACCATTTGGGATAAAAATTTCAAACATGACAGAAGCGAAGAGGAGAGAAGAAGATATGCCTTCTCGTAGTCGAATCAAACAGTTGAACACCCATTGGAAAGAAAAGATTAAAAATATAAGAAATATTATCCAAGCATGCAATGAAGTTATAATAAAAAGAGAAGAACTTTTCAGAAGGCTCACAGAAATAGATTTAGAAGGTAGTGTTGTCACCATAAAAATTCATTATGGGCTATAAATTTCAAAGGGCTAAAGTAGTGAATATATACTACATGATTTGGAAGAACGGGCTACATCTGGCGGATAGGGATGAATATAGCAGGAGTGTGAAGGGAGGAAATCCTACAAGCCATTGATCTCATGATAGCCCAAATCAACGGTTGAAACCCGTATTGGGTGGTGAAGTAGCACGAGAGTTAACTGATCGATGGTGGGTCAGGGAAAACCATTGTGGTTTTGATGGGGAACACGTGGCACCCTCAATCATGTATCGGGGAAGACAACGGATTTCCTGAAACCATTTTTCCCATGGCCCCGATGTCACGTGACTTAAAATATCACATCAATAAATCGTGGGAAGGATGGCAGTTAGTCAATATCACCTCATATCACTGGTCCAGGTACTTCCCTGGGTGACATACCAAAAGGACATCGTCACATATCTAATTCAAATCTCATCATTCGAAATATATTGGTGAAGCGTGGCTCACCAACATACTATGTCAGGAATTCATGATTAAAATGAAAAGACTATCAATCTCTTTATCCTACTCTGGTAAATTTCCATCTTATGCATAAGTAAAACAATCTTGACTTGTGTTGATTTCTTGAGTCCTCTAAGTTCAAGAGGTGGTAAAATCACAGTCTCTACAAAGTTTGAAAGGTATGGATAACACTCATCAGGTGGTTTCTGGCATGACTGGGTTCTCAAATAATGTGCCAAGCTTACCAACAAGTAAGAAAGAAAAATGGGTCATGCAGATACTGGCAACTAAATTTCATACCAAACCCAAAACTGAGATAGAGTCAGGGGTCATATTAAGCCTCGTTATGAGGGATATCATCATAAATGAACAGGTGGACAAACCCTACAAAATGGCAGAAAAGAAAAAGAGGAGCAAAAGGCGAAAGACAGAGATCAAAACTGAGATGATAGAAAGCGTCGGAGAAAATCTCACTTGGTTCGACACCTTGGAGGAGGAAATCGCCAAGCTGAGGTAAATCCTCAGATAAATTTAGGCATGTTTCAAAATTTTTTGGATAGACGACGACCTAAGAAAAGGAGGTCCTGATATGACAAACCTATTACTAACGGTTCCTTTAAAATAAGATAATTGCTATCCCTTTTGTAACTTGTCTCTATTTTTAGAATTATGAGGAAGTCAGAACGTTTTGAATTCCATGAGAAAATCCTCTATATATGTTTTGTCTCAAAGATGTGAAATTATGGAGAAAAGGGGAGCCTGCCCTCTGTGTAGGAAGAACTTTGAAACTTTTGGGGCTCGAATGAATATATGAATGCAAAAGAAGATTTTGAAATGTTTACGAAAAGATTCTAACTGGTGGTGTTATGAGTCTCGTTTTCTCTTATAGTATGTGATTCCTGTTATCCTTTATTTCATTTTCACTTTTCCTCTATCTAAATTTAGAAATTAGAGGCCCAAAATTCATTATTTAATGCTCTCGTCTTAGCAATTCAGACTATGTTTATATCTTCCAAACTGATTCATAATTCATTACTATAATGCTTTGATGTAGTTTTGTGTTTCTTTTTTCCTCTGATACCATCCAAATTTTCTTATATAAACTCAGACACACTACCTCATTTATCCTTTTCCTATTGATAGTTTTCAAGGTTTGAAAATTCATTCTTCATTCCTGACTCCATAGCCCAAATGTTGTCCTCCTTTCTTCAACAATTTTATAAAACCCCCCCAAAAAAACAAACTAAATCTATCCACCGATTTCCATATATATATCAAGTGACACGAGAGAGCCCTCTTTCAGTTGAGCAGGCTAGTGCCTTATCTCTAAAGTTGGTTGAAACAGTTACCTCTGTCGTTTGGCTATTCAGTCGGACAGAATTTACAGAGTGCTAACATTTTGGCGCCGTTGCCGAGGATGAAATTGAAAATTTTTCCTTGGAAAAGAATGACATGGTTGAGTTCTAAGGCCTGAGAGAAGCAGGGACTTAGGCACATATTGGCTGTATTCCTACTCTGGTGACTCCACACATCAAAAGTTAGTTCGAAGGTGATTCCACTAGTAGAAGAATCCAGTAATTCAAATCTTCAATGGAAACTCCATTCTCAATGTAGAATCTAGCTTCCAAAACATTATTGGCGACTCCACTCAAGCTTCGAATGCAATTCAGAGACTCCATTGGAAGATGAGATCCCTTGACAAAGGTATGAAAAGGAATTATGGAAGAAAACAAGTAATTAAAATTGAATTTTTTCGAAGGCATTTTATTGTTTGTTATAAGTTTCCTCTGCTCCTTCCTTGAAAATGCCAAACAAAATTTTCTTTACCTACTACATTATAATGATGATCATGAGAATCTTGCAATTGTATATCCTCCTCTTAAATGTGTACATGCATATCCTCACTGTATCACTAATTTTGATAAAACATTTCCATCTGGGCCATGTGATGACCATAACCAAGTTGATGAGCCTCATGAAACCAAGGTTGATATTTCATCTCCTGCACTTGATCCAACACCCTCCAAGACTCATCATATATACAGACCCTTAAAGTTACCCCACATCCTTCATGATTTTCCTCCAAAACACTATGAGTACCTGCCTATGTTTGATGGGGAACCTGATACAATCTCAACTGAAAAACACATCGAAGGGTTTGAGCATTTTATAGATTTGTTTGAGATTGACCATGATGATGTTTGTATGAGGGCCTTCTCTCAATCCTTGAAAAGAGACACCAAAGACTGGCTTAAACATTTGCAACCAAGGACAATTAGCTCATGGGAGGAATTGAAGGATGTCTTTTTAAAGTTTTGGGGCAGGAATAAATCTTTGGATCTACAACTTATAGAGTTCTATGCCTTAAAAAAGCAGAGCAATGAAACTATTTCTATATTTAGTAGAAGGTTTTCTAGTATCTATTACAATTTGTCCAAATAAATTCAACCCACCGAAGCTGCTGCCATGCTCCATTATGCAACTACTCTCCATCCAGATTTTTGTTTCCTCTTGATGGAAAGAAAACCTAAGTCCTTCCAAAAAATGTTTGATGATGCTTAGGAAATTCAACACAACATCCAATCATGTAAACAAATCCAAAATGAGGGGTTGAATGCTCAAGAACATGAAAGTGAATATGAACAAAAAATAGCTGATTGGAATCTTGAGCATAGAATTGACAATATCATAGGTCCTCTTGAAGTTTCCAATATTAATCATTTTGCAAAAAATTATATTCCACTTGTTGAAAGAGGAGGTGATGATTTAGCTTTTGATCCATCCCATGATAAGCAGGGGGGTGATTGTTTTATGTATTCATTTGTAGATAGTAAAGAAGATGAATTTGCAAATCAGTTTGTTGAAGAACATGTTGATGTTCCAAGTTTGTTCTTGTTAGATGACATTGCATATGTTGTTGATTAGCCTATATATGATGAATATGATGATGATTATGATGTTGACTCCCTAGAATAACCAACTGCATGTTCTCTATCAGAACATGTTCCATTTCAGCAGTGTAATGAGAGCAATCAGCCTACATATCACAGTTACAAAGAAGAAAGTGTTGAATCATCTGGAGGGAATTATTTACCTTTATGCTTTTATTCTTTCAAACTGTTGAAATAAAATCCTAAGATAATCATTGAAACAAAGGAATGTGTGTTGATTCCAAATCACACTGATTCACTGAAAAAAGTTGACAAGAAATTGCAGCCATTGGTTGAAGACGAATCTAAAAATGAGTGTGTTCAGCAATTCAAAGAAATTGCAAAATGTGCCTATGACAACAGTGAAGAAAATGAAGAAGGTTTTGAATCAGGTGAAAGAACCTTGCCATTGTGTTTTTCCTCTTTTGAACTGTTGAAACAAAATGTCTATAATGTTTCAAATTAGAAATCCTCTAGGCATTATGTTAAATATGAAGAAAGAAATCGACTTACAGATGAAAACTATCTTCCATTATGTTTTCTTCCTTTGAATTGTTGAAATCAAATCATGAGATAACAAAGGAAGTAAGGAATTATGATTGCATTCACAGTGGCACTATTTTACATGAGAAAAATGTTATCAGTGAGGAAGACCAACAACCTTCTCATACATTTAATGACCATGTTGTTGATTACATGGAAGGTTATCTCAGTTCAGATTTGCAGCCTGTGCTCAACTACTAACTTGGAAATAAAGATGACAGTAAATCAACACCATTATTAGACATGGATTTCTTTCCACCAAGGGTTTCATTTTAGCCAACACTGTCTTCTGATTCAGAAGATTGTTATTTCCAGCAGTCTTAGCAGATTTTTCATCCTCTTGGTGGAAATCAACATGCTAAATCAAATGAAAACAAGAATGCAATGGACGTGGTGAAATATGATCATTGTTTTGTGCATATTCTAGAGGATCCATTTGCAGTTATGTTGGAGGCAATGAACAGTCCAAATGTTTTTAATTTATTGGGATTTGGATTAATGGATGAATTTTTGAATGAATCATCAGTAAGCAGGATTTGGAGCAATCTTGTGCTAAGTAAACAAATAGTGGATAAAATGCTTGCATGGTTGCATTGGCATTTTGATTTCACTTGATTGGCAGTTAATTGCAGCAGTTAGAGTAGGTAGGAGTGTGCAAATAAGCTTGTCGGTCAAGCAATTTTTAGTTTGAGTTTTCTATTACTAGATACAATCAGTCTTCAATAATATGCTCAAATGTCCAACATCCATTCGGAAGCAGTGTACAGAGCTTGGTTTTCGGTAGACACTGGTGATAGGATAGAGCAGAGCACACACACATGTTTTGGGAGCAGCCCATGGGTCAGGCACTGGGTCTACGATTTCTTTGCTACCTCACTGGGACGATAGCATCCCCAATAGGAGCCTATGTTGTCACCATAAAAATTTGGTATGGGCTATAAATTTCATAGGGCTAAAGTAGTGAAGATATACTACGTGATTTCGAAGAATGGGCTACATCTGGTGGAGAGGGACGAATATAGCTGGAGCATGAAGGGAGGAAATCCTACAAGCCATTGATCTCACGAAAGCTTGGATCAATGGTTGAAACCCATATTGGGGGGTGAAGTAGCACGAGAGTTAACTGATCAATGGCGGGTCGGGGAAAACCATTGTGGTTTTGATGGGGAACACGTGATGCCCTCACACATGTATCGGGGTGGACAATGGATTGCCTGAAATGATTTTTCCCACGGCCCCGATGTCACGTGTTTTAAAATGTCACATCAATAACTCATGGGAAGGATGGAAGTTAGTCAATATCACCCCATATCACTGGTCTAGGTACTTCCCCGGGTGACGTACCAAAAGGATGTCGTCACATAACTAATTCATAGATCATCATTCAAAATAGATTGGTGAAGCGTGGCTCATCAACGTACTATGTGAGGAATTCATGATTAAAATCAAAAGACTATCAATCTCTTTATCCTACTCTAGGAAATTTCCATCTTATGCATAAGTAAAACAATCTTGACTTGTGCCAATTTCTTGAGTCCTCTAAGTTCAAGAGGTGGTAAAATAATGGTCTCTACAAAGTTTGAAAGTTATGGATAACACTCATTAGGCGGTGTTTGATGCGACTTGGTTCTCAACTAATGTGCCAAGCTTACTAACAAGTAAGAAAGAAAAATGGGTCATGCAGATACTGGCAACTAAATTTCATACCGAACCCACAACTGAGACAGAGTCAGGGGTAATATTAAACCCTGTTATGAGGGATCTCATCATAAATGAACATCTGGACAACCCCTGCAAACCGAAAACAAACAAGAAGAGGAGAAAAAGGTGAAAGATAGAGATCAAAACTAAGATTGTAGAAAGCGTCGGAGAAAATCTCACTTGGTTGGGCACCTTGGAGGAGGAAATCGCCAAGTTGAGGTAAATCCTCAGATAAATTTAGGCATGTTCCAGAATGTTTTGGACAGATGGCGGCCTAAGAAAAGGAGGTATTGATATGACAGACCTGTTACTAACGGTTCCTCTAAATTAGGATAACTGCTATCCCTTTTGTAACTTGTCTCTATTTTTAGCATTATAAGGAAGTCAGAACGTTTTAAATTCCATGAGAAAATCCTCTATATATGTTTTGTCTCAAAGATATGAAACTATGGAGAAAAGGGGAGCCTTCCCTCTATGCAGGAAGAACTTGAAACTTTTGGGGCTCAAATGAATATATGAATGCAAAAGCAGATTTTGAAATGTTTACGAAAATATTCTAATTGGTGGTGTTATGAGTCTCGTTTTCTCTTATAGTATGTGATTCCTGTTATCCTTTATTTCATTTTCTCTTTTCCTTTGTCTAAATTGAGAAATTAGAGTCGCATAATTCATTATTTAATGCTCTTGGTTTAGCAATTTAGACTGTGCTTATATCTTCCAAACCGATTCAGAATTCATTACTATAATGCTCTGATGTAGTTTTTTGTTTCTTTTTTCCTCTGATACCATCCAAATTTTCTAATATAAACTCAGACTCACTACCTCATTTATCCTTTTCCTCTTGATAGTTTTCAGGGTTTGAAAATTAATTCTTCATTCCTGACTCCATAGCCCAAATGTTCTCCTTTCTTCAACAATTTTATAACCCACCCCCCCCCCAAAAAAAAAAANCCCCCCCCCCCCCCAAAAAAAAAAACAAACCAAATCTAGACACTCATTTCCATAGATATATCAAGTGACATGAGAGATACCTCTTTGAGTTGAGAAAGCTAGTGCCTGAGCTCTATAGATGGTTGAAATAATTACCTCTGTCATTTGTCTATTCAACCAGACATAATGTATAGAGTGCTAACAGGTAGCACTGGAGAAGTTCAAGATCCTAAATTAATATTTAACTCAATGTTTATGACAAAGAAACAGTTTTATGAACACGTGGAAATACAGATGGGACTATCAACCGAGAAATTTAATAGTATAATTGAGTATGGTCAAGAATAAATCGATAATTGGCTTATTGATTATTCTATGAAAAATCAAGATATTGAAGAATTGATTCATGGTATCTCTCTTGACCTAAGAGATTTAGAAGGGGAAGTATTTAATATAAAAATTAGACATGAGATAAATGTTGTTCCCATGAAGAATTACATTGAAGATTGGTTTAATACAACAATTGACAAGTTAACAAAAGAAGGTCAAGAAACAACATTTGGGATAGTTCCGATAACTGTCAACAAGGAGAATAAAAGGACAAAAAAAAACAAGTGACAGAGGGAGAGATACCATCATAGTAAGTCTATATTGATTGCATTCTTCTTTCCTGTTCAGTTTTTCATCTAGTTATTATGATTCTTTGAATAGAAAGGTTTAACTAAAATCTGATAACTTCATTTTGTCTTCCTTCTAGGTCTTGTTGTTCTGCATCTACCCACATTCTTCTCTCTATAGGTTATTTCCTTTTTATATTTACTTTTATGGTCCATGGGAGCCTCAATCCCATTTCTCTAGACAAATGCATTTTAAATTTTAGAACATTGTAACAAACTTTATTATTTTTTTGGAAATCCTAAGAGAACTAAGTCAGAATCAGTTTTGAAGATGTTTTATAACTTCGAGTCTTGAGTATAGAATATTTGAAATCGTTATGTGTCTGGACCATCTTCTTTTATCGTTATGTGCAATCAAAAATATTGTTTTTCACTATAATAGATGTGAGGAAATTGTATTTATATTCTCAAATGTGTGATGTTTGAGATTCCTGGTCCTTTCACAGGAATTCTCAAAAAATAAATCTTTTATTTTTCAGCATTTTTATCTTTCTGTGAGCATAAAGAGTGGACTTTCTAAAGGTCCTATATTATCTCTTGATATATAATATTAAATAATATCATAAGTCAAAGAGGATTACCACCTCTTTACAAACATGGGAGGATTCATATCCTCGTGAGGTTTCCATTTCGGTCCTTGACGGATTCAAACATCAACATTTTTGGTGACCATATCAGGGAGCTAACTGAAACGTTTGAAATATGGTTTAACATCCTTGAAGTACATGACTTTACCGCAAGCTAATCATACCTAGTTAAAAATTGGATTAAATAATCAACGAAGCATTTTGCATCAACTATATAATATTGTAATAACAATAGTTGAAACCAGGGAGGAATTAGAAAGGTCTTGGAAAACACTGGTTCAAGAAGAAGAAAGAGAAATTCTTTGAAGACAAAGAAGAGACGAAAGGCAAGATCGAAGAAACGAGAGACGAGAACAAAGAGAAAAAGAACAAGGGAATAATTGAAATTGGATAAAGAAGAAGGACCCATCACTAGAAGTAAAAGAAAGCAGTTACATACTTCAAAAAGTGAAGAAATTATTCGTTACAAAAAGGATAAGCTTCTAGAAATGGTGGAAAGAAACGAAGAAATACATGGAGGACCACGTGAAGAAATATGTGAAGGACCACATGAAGAAAGACAGGAGGAAAGAAGGCATGAAGAAGACATAAATGATGGAATGAGGAGATTCAAAAACCCCATAAGAATGAGGGATTATCTCCTTGATATACGGGGCGAACACCATGAGCTTCATGTTCTTCCCAAGGGCACTTTGAAGACATTTTCCGAATATGGAACAATCGATGTTAAAATACATGTTTACTTGTTTCTAGATGTTTGTGATTTCATCTTGTTGAGTACGATTATGTGATGGTAAGGTTGTTTCTCCAAACCTTATCAGGCCAAGCCTATGAATGGTATACAACATTTCCCACCATATCAATTTATTCATTCGATGATCTCGAGAACATGTTCTTGACCATGTTCTCTCCCCCAATCGCATATCACACTATTCTCACTAATTTCACTCAGATTTGTTTAAAGAAGGATGCGAGAATACAATATTTCAATATCAGATTCAATAAGACTCTAAACAAGATTCTTGAAGATAAGAGGCCAAATGACCCGATGATACTTGGTTGTTATAAGAACGCGATGCCTCCAAATGTAAAATTTTCTATCAGAACATCCCAAATTGATAACTTAGAGGAATAAATGATTAAGGCTACAAAAATGGAGTAAAATCATGATTGAAATGGGTGCTCACCCTGATATCATCCTTGGAAAAGTATAGAGACAGATGGGTAGTCTAAATATTGATGATCAAGGAGCCTCTAGTTTGAGAAGAAATGAAGAGTAAAAACCCCGACCAATTCAAAATCAGGCCACTGGTGGAGAATTTTTCAAAGGAACCATACAATATGTGAAGAAAGATCCCATTGTAGCTCAAGAAATTGAGCAAAGGATTGAGATCACGCAGATGAATAGAACAATAAGGAAAATGCAAAATTAAATAACCAGATTAAGAAGGAATGACAATTATGTGCCCAAACCAAGGATGTCTATCCAAGAACAAAGAAGAATCCTCCTTAGGCGAAGAAAGTGAGGTTTGAAAATGTTGATAATCAAAAAAGGAAAAGGGTCCCAAGACAACCAGTTCTGAATGAAGTGGTTCTTGATGAGTTATATAATGAACAAATAGTTGAACAAGAGAATGATTATTTACCAGAGGAAAATTTTGAACCTATATAGAAGAATGGATGCGAGACATCTATGTATATATTCAAAGAAGGCAACGATGATCTTGACTCACAAGAGAATGTAGCTCAAACATGAGCATTTGTAAATAAGTGCAAAAGTAAAGATTACTCTGAAAAAGACAAAGAGAAAAATAAAGAAAAGGGGAATTGGAAAGAGATAAATAAAAATGTGATGGGTAAAACTAAAGGTAAAAAGCAACACCAAGTATAGAAACTCCCCCAAATGAAATATAATGTCATTGATGATCTGAGTAAGTTGAGGATTACTCTACCTTTCATAGAAGTGGTGAAGATTCCCCATCAAAAGGAGAATATTTTTAAATTGTTAGACGAGCCAGCTGGAAGAATTGAAGTAGTTTCCACAAGCCCAAAACAAAGTAAAACCACATCTGCAATCAAGTTGAGAGGAAAAGTTACACCATTTTATATTTCAATAGAAAACCATGATGTTTCTCTCCATAATTGTTTAGTTGATACTGGTGCGACGAATAATACCGTGCCCTTGGAAGTGATGGAGGCATTGGGTATGAGTTGCACTAAATATTATGAAACAAGTGAAATTATTTATGCTATTGATTCTAGGAAAGTACCAACTTATGGAGAAATTAAAGATTTATATGCCTGGATTATTGCTACTCCTCATATTATTATAGTTATCAAGATTGTTGTGGTGGACCTTCCTCCTGCATATGGAGTTGTCCTTAGTAGGGATTTGTCGTCTATGATCAGAGTTTATATAATGAATGACAGAAGTTGCATGATGTTTCCAGATAAAGACAGAGCAATGCTCAAGGTTCCTCGTGAACCCATGAAATCATTTTCTTTTAAAATGAAGGATAACGAGCTAATGGAAGACTATATAGATGCTGGCATTGGCAATTATGCCATCCTAGATTTGGATCAGATTAAAGATGTAGAAAATCAAGACAATAATTTTTCCTACTATTGGAGGATGTCATTTGATGGAGCTTGTTCAAATTCAAGGAATGGAGTTGGAATTGTCCTTAAAATCCCAAAAAACATTGTGCATCCATATGTCATCAAATTAGAGCTTTCTTGCACAAACAGTGAAGCAGAATATGCAGATTTGAGTCAAGGAATGATCATTGCATGAGAAATGAAGATTGAACATTTGATTGTGACTGGAAACTCTGAGTTGGTGATAAATCAATTCACTCACAAATAGAAGATTAAAAAGGAAAGACTTAAATTATATTTCAAAAGGGTAAGTGAATTGATGGAATCCTTTTGTTCTTTTAATATTTATTTTATTCAAAGGGACAAAAAATCAGAAAGTAGATTCATTAGCATTAGCGGCTTCACTATAGAATCCAGATGATATCCACATTGTTACAAATTATTTTTGTCATCCCTATGACCATTAATTATGTAAACCTATCCTTTGTCTTTAGAAGGATCAATGGCATGAGTTCCTGAAGAAAGAAGGGAGAATAACTTTTCCTAAGAAATGAAATCACATTTTCCTTTGTAAAAACCCTATTAAGGAAGATTGTCGTAGGATGCACTATACATAGGGTGCGACGATGCCTGATCATCGCCCTCTGCTCTAAATCTAGACTACGATGTCTCTACAGGCTTCCTTATGGCTAGGGTGCGACAATTTTCGTACGTGGGAAAAACGAGCATATTCTCGATGCTTCTAGAAGGAGAAGTTTCTATGGTGAGGTGGCCTCTGATTGGTTTGGATCTTACTCTCTTTTCTAATTTAGTGGGATCATCCTAACCTCCTCACCTTATCCTCTTCAACTTATAAAAAGAGAGGATATCTCATGGAGAAAGTTAGCTTGATTGAGTTATTGAGTTTTGTAGCTTGGAGTTTTTGGAGCTTGTATGTTGGCTTTGAGCTTTTCTTTGTCAAGATAGATTGTGAGTGATTTTCAGATCCATAGTCTGAGAATCCTTGGAGAAAAAGTGTGTGGGAAACGAGGGATAGTTGGAAGGGAGCTTACGACATCAAGGCTTTGGTTGTAATCTCTCTTTCTATTATTTAATACAGATATACTTTTCTTTCCTATATGAATGTTATTTGTCCATATTGTATGATTCCTTGATCACATACATAGTTTCATATCAAGTAGGCTCTATTATTCTTGTCTTTGTTGGCTTGTGTTCCTTCATAGATATTTCTCCATAAGCCTTACGATGGAGCTTGAATTGCATTGACGAAGTCGGATCTTTGATATTTAAAAGGTATGTTCTAGATCCATTTCTCATTTGATAATTGAAAACTAAGGAAAGAATAGTATAATGTCTTGTTTTGTTCTAGTTTCATAGTGAATCTAGGGGGATTGATTTGTGTCCGCACTTAACAATTAGCCTGATAACAACAGTAATATGTCTTTTCAGGTAAAAATAGCATTCCGACCTTCTGTACCTGACAATCAAGAGTATTTTGAAACTTTTTGAAAATGATGAAGACCTAGAAAATGTTTTAGTAAATGATAATGAAAATGAATATAATGATATTATTGTTGTTCCCAAGAATTGTGTTTATTCTGAATCTCTTTTTACAAGAGATGATCATGCCAAAAATATTCTGGAAGAAGTATCAGTCCAAAAAGTTCAAGAAATGAGAAAAGTCAATATTGGGACTGATAGTGTCCCAAAGTACATCAACATGGGAGTCGAATGTACTACCGATGAAGTTGACCAATACATCACACTCTTTAAAGAGTATCTAGATGTTTTTGCATGGAGTTATGATGATCTAAATGCATATGATAAAGAAATATTTCACCACATCATCCCGTTAAGAGAGGGATCAAATCATGTCAAGAAAAAAACAAGGACAATGAACCCCAAATTGAAACCATTGGTTAAGATTGAATTGGAAAAGTTGAAGAAAGTCAGAATAATATATCCTATTAGACATTGAGACTGGATTTCAAATCCGGTGGTCATGAGAAAGAAGAATGGGGAGATTAAAATGTGTGTGGATTTTAGGGATATTAATAAATCAAGTGTGAAGGATAACTATCCTCTGACTAACATGGAATTTCTTCTCCAACAAGTCACTGGGTCGGCTTGCATGTCTATGTTAGATGGTTTTTCTAGGTAAAATCAAGTATTGGTTGCATCGGAAGACAGAACAAAGACAACATTCATAACGCCTTGTGAGACATATGCATATGCTCGAATGCCATTTGGTTTAAAGAACGTTGGAGCTATGTTCCAAAGGGCCATAGATCATGCCTTTGAAGGTTTAATAGGGATATTCATGGTGGATTGTCAAGATGATTTGACTATCCATTCAAAGACAAAAAGTGAGCACATTCATCACTTGAGGAAAGTATCTGAAAGATGTAGACTATATGGAGTTTCCTTGAATCCAAAGAAATTATTTTTTGCTGTGACTGAAGGTAAATTGTTGGGTTATATTGTGTGTAAAGAAGGAATCTATATTGACCCTCAGAGGATTAAAGCTATAAATGAACTCAATCCTCCATCATCTAAAAAGGGAGTCCAATAATTTTTTGGTAAGATCAACTTTGTATAAAGAGTTGTGCTTGATTATGCAAGTATTTTGAATCTGATCAACTCGTTCTTAAAAAAGGATCAAATATTTGAATGGACTTCAGATACACATGAAGCTTTTAGTAATATCAAAACAAAAATCACCACGGCCCTAATACTCATTAGTCCAAACTTCCAACAAGATTTCATCATTTATTCATTTGCAACCGAAACTGTTGTGGCATCTGTTATTACTGAAAGAAATGCCAAGGGGGGATAACTACCGATTAGTTTCATGAGAAAGACTCTTCATGATTATGAATTAAGATATTCAGAATTTGAGAAATAAGGTATGTCCCTTGTAAAGGCAGTAGCTCACTTTCAGACCTATATATTGAATTCTCATGGCATAACATATGTTCCATCATCTCTTGTTAAGATGATTTTAAATCATAAATTGAGAGAAGGGAAATGGGAAAACTGGCTGGCAAAGATTCAAGAATATGACATTGAAATTAAGCCTATAAAAGCAGTCAAAGGGAAAAGGTTGTGCAAACTCATTGCGAGCGATGATGCTTTGGATGGAACAATTTCTATTTCAATTGGAGAACCTGTATATCTTTCTGAATGGTATAAAGATATTGTATTTTACTTAAGATCCAGATAGTTCCCAGTCACACTGACCCCGAAGGAATGAAAAACATTGAAAATGAAATCAAATCAGTGTGTATTGATTGTCAATGTTTTATTCAAAAGAAATTATGATGGTATTTTGTTGAGATGTGTTGATGAAAAGAAATCTCAAGAATTAATAGAATAATTTCATGGAGGTATATGAGGTGGACATTTTTCACCCACTTCTACAACACATAAAATAATAAGGGATGGATTTTATTGGCCATCAGTTTTCAAAGAATCGTATGCCACTGTAAGAAAATGTGTCTCTTGTCAACAATGTTCAGGGAAGATGAAAAAATATGCAATGCCATTACAACCTATATATGTAGAACAACCATTTTCCCAATGGGGATTGGATGTCATTGGAGCAATAAATCCAAAGTCAAGTAAAGGGCACATATACATCCTCACTACTACAGATTATTTTACAAAGTGGCAAGAAGCGGTACCATTAAAAAAGGATGACTCTAAATAATTGATTAAGTTTCTCAAATATAATATATTGTCAAGATTTGGTGTTCCATAAAAGTTCATTACTGACAATGGTTCAATTTTCATCATGTCAAAATTTACAGAATTTTTGGAGAATATGGCATCGTCATGGAGAAATCATCAAATTATTATCCACAAGGGAATGGTCTTTCAGAATCCACCAATAGACACTCATTCATATATTAAAGAAAATTATTGATAAGAGTCAAAGGAATTGGCATTTGAAATTGACTAACACTCTATGGGAAAGCAGAGTGACTCCAAAAGACAGTACTCGGATGTCTTCATATAGGTTGATTTATGGAAAGGAAGAAAAAATGTCTATCATTCTTGAACTAAATTCTTTGACCTATGAAGTGAATACAGAAGAAAATACTCCTATGCAAAAAAGATTAAATCAATTATTAAAGTTGGAGGAAGAATTAATTGAAGCTTTTCATAAAACTTCTCAGAGACAACAAAGTGTCAAGAAATATTTTGATCAGAGTGCGACAATAAATAATTTTCAAAAGCTTGAACTGGTGTTACTCTGGAACAAAGCTACGAAAAATCCATCAATGCACACAAAGTCTGAAGCACTCTGGATCGGGCCATACATTAGTGAAAAAATCCTTGGTTTCAATTCATATATGCTCAAATACATGAAAGGGAAAATTTTAATGTTTCCTGTTAATGGGTGACACTTGAAAAAAAAATCGCTTGAAATCTTCTCTTCTCCTTGTACATAGTTTTCTTTTATTTTGTACATCCTTACTATTTGACTCCATGGCCCAATGGATAAGACATTTGGTCATGAAAATTATGGATTCTTGACAATCCATAGGGGGTTATCATCCCAGACTTGGAGCCAATTATTGAATCCCTTTCGTGATTTTCATTTTTCCCCTCCCTTGTTCTATTTTTGCTTCTTCTTTACACCCTTTCTCTCCCGCCTTCTATATTTCCTTTTTTCCCATTTCCTTTTATCCCTTCTTTTTCCCTTTCTTGGTTTTACACTTAGTCATTTTCAAGTTCACGGTTTCTAGGTTCCGAGGATTGTCATGTTTATATTTTCGTTCACTCACTCTTACATAAATCCTCTTCAACACTTTGATTTTTATTTAGTTGGCGTGTCCTCAGGTTGGAACATATGCCTTTTTTTTCCGCAACCTACACATTGAACTTCAACTTTCGTGTTCTACACTTTGACCATCACTTAACATTTATACCTTCCACGGATGTTGGGTTTCCAATTGTTTCATTCTTCTGATGCTTGCGAGTCTAACCGACTGCCCTTCCATACTTATTTTTTTCTTTGGATGATTTCTCCAGTGCAGATTTGCTTATTGGCAGGTTCATGAAAGGTTTCATATTGATCTTCCTTCATCTCCCTCCCTGCCATTACGTTCTTTTACCAATGCACAATAAATGCTATTTAAGGGATAATCATTGTTATTCATATTTTGAAAAGGTCGTTATTAATGGCGAAAGGCTCGAGAAAATTTCATTTAATCCACATTCATGAAAGGACTAAATTATCATTATCTCATGAAAAGGCTTATTTGTAACCATTACCTAGCCAAAGAAATAGTTCTATCAACTTAATGGAAGCATAAACTTGACAATAGTTTTGTGGTGACACTCTGAATATTTTTGGCCGCGAAGATCAGAACCTCTAGTGGTCGAGAGAATACTAGTATTATTATTGTCCTCCTGTTGCAAAAAAATAAGGAAACATGATTTGGACATCTAGTATTGTTCTTGTTGGTTTTGTTCCAAAGGTGTTCGATTGTAAGGAAATTGTTGCATGGGTGTGGATAAATACTTATTGAATCAAAGGATCATACAACTCCAGGGACATTCTCCATTTTCTCTTTTGGCTCAAGTATTCCATAAAATGTTAAAGCTTCCAGAGCCGAGTCTCACCTTCAAAGGTGACAATTGCAGAGAATTTTTGAAGAAACAAAATAATGGGCTTAACCTCTTGCTATAATACTTGCAGAATATTGTGTATGTCCCAGTAGACATAACCCAAATTCAGGTTGACTCTTTAAAGAACTTGTATTGATAAATTGCATGGTTATTTACCAGAATAATAGGTCAGGAAAATACGGCTTCTATATCTTGGATGATTATATATATATTTTATTTTACAATCCAAAGGAAAGCTATCTTTGATTGGGGTAAGCTCATTTCTATCAAAATTGCTTCCCAACTATCTCATTACAAAAAGGATAAGAAATTATTTATGGCTTCTTATTTAATATTTTCTATCGTGCACTGTTGCCAATTCGTGAACTTGACTATCAGCGAAGGGTAAAATGTGAAGCAAACCTTGTTACTTTTTGGTATCAGGCGTTATGGAGGCATAAAAACCCTTTGTTTTTATATGAAGTTTATAATGATTTTGTTTCAGTCTTCAATAAAATTTTGTTTAGTGAGGGCACCTCCAAGATATTTATTGAAGTGACCAAGTTCCTAGAGAAGAAAGGGATGATAGAGAAAATAGAAAATCATAGTATCATAATATTTTTTTGCTCAAAGTAAAATCCTTCTTTTCTTCCATATTGTGTACATGATAAATTATTCATCACAGAGGTAGCGATGCAATATAATTTCTAGTTGCACTTTTTCCACGAAAAAAGAAAAAAAGAAATTTATTCCTCTACCTTGGAAGATTGGATAATTTGTACCAAAGAATATAAATAAAATTGATGAATTTACAAGGTATTTTAACAATGTCAATTTGAAGTATGCATAGAATATCGAAGGCTTTGATCCAAATAAAGCCTTTATTGAACACATGAAAGCAATAGGGTTTAGTATTTCTTTCATTCAAATTGTTTTGAGTGAAGAGGAAGAAATCAATAGCCATAAAATTCATGTACATGATACTTCTGACTTGGAAACTTTACTTAGCAACAATGATCACTATAAACAAAAAGGAATAAATTACGGTGAAAAGAGTGCTCAATCTCCAGTTATCACTCCAAAGAATACTGCATCCAGGATAAATTCTCCAATGGCCCATTCAGTTAAGAAGTATGTAAATAATAGCTCTAGTGGAGGAGGAGATAAAAACCCTCCTTCTGGAAAAATACAAAGTTCCCACAAACTTCATGTGATAAAGAAAAGAAAAACTCCATTACAGGAGGAGGAGAGCAATCTATTAGAAAATGATATTCCAAGTTTTTCTTTGGAAGACATGGAACTAGAAGCAAACGTTGAAAATATATTTTCTGCAATAGAACAACATGAGCATGTTGTTCAACAAGGTTTTGTATTGGAAATCGTTGGGAATGAAACCTTTAGTGAAGAAGAATCTGCCACTTTTCAAAGCATTGTTTTTTATAGAGAATATAAAAATTTGATTGTGGAAAGAAATGACCAAAAAATAAGAAAGGAAAATTCAACTCAGAGGTTGTCCTCAAGTATATGCGACTGTCCCAAATTTAAAAAATTCACAAGGAAACCGATGATGAACTTGATGATTCTATTGATGGTTTGGAGGTTGAGAATGTCAGCTTAAAGGAAATGATCAAAGAGTTGGAAACATCCCGGATGCCTCTTCCCATTTTGGCCATCTTTTTGACAATGATAAAACCAACTACAGCTGGTGTCAAATTCAAAGGATCATCAAGTTTTCTTATAGTGGTTCGAAATTATGTTGAGAAAAATATTAAAAAGAGAATGTCACTTGTAATAGAGGCCTGGGAAGTCTCTAATAATATTGTTTCTTTTGGTTCAAGAGCATATGTATTTCATGAATATCTTTAGGCTGCTATGAAAAATGAAGAAGAATTTAATACAGATGTTGTTTTACCATTTGGGATAAAAATTTCAAACATGACAGAAGCAAAGATGAGAGAATAAGATGTGCCTTCTCCTAGTCAAATCAAATAGTTGAACGCATGTTGGAAAGAAAAGATTAAAAATATAAGAAATATTATCCAAGCATGCAATGAAGTTATAATAAATGAGAAGAACTATTCAAAAGGATCACAGAAATAGATTTAACAGGTAACAGTGGAGAAGTTCAATATCCTAAAGTAATCTTTAACTCAATGTTTATGGAAAAGCAACAGTTTGATGAACACGTGGAAATACCGATGGGACTATCAACCAAGAAATTTAATAGTATAATTGAGTTTGGTGAAGAAGAAATTGATAATTGGCTTATTGATTATTCTATGAAAAATCAAGATATTGAAGAATTGTTTCAAGGTATTTCTCATGACCTAAGAGATTTAGAAGGGGAACTATTTAATATCAAAATTAGACATGAGATAAATGTTGCACCCATGAAGAATTACATTGAAGATTGGTTTAGAAAAACAATTGACAAGTTAACTAAAGAAGGTCAAGAAACAATAGTTGGGACAATTATGGTAACTGTCAGCAAGGATAATAAAAGGAAAACAACAAACAAGTGAAAGAGGGAGAGATACCATCATAGTAAGTCTATACCTATTTTCATTTTTCTTTCCTTATCAGTTTTTCATCCAGTTATCCTGCTTCTTTGAATAGAAAGGTTTAACCGAAATCTGATAACTTCCTTTTGTCTTCTTTCCAGGTCTTGTTGTTATGCATTCGCCCACCTTCTTCTCTCTATATTTTATTTCATGTTTATATTTACTTTTATGGTCAGCGGGAGCCTCAATCCCAATCATCTAGGCAAATGCATTTTAAATTTTAGAACATTGTAACAGACTTTATTATGACTGTGTTTTATAACTCTGCGTTTTGAGTATAAAATATTTGAAATTGGTCTATCATTATCTTCTTTTGAGATATACATGTGTTTACTCTATCAAAGTTCTCTTATGCATCTGAACCATATTATTATATTTTTATGTGCAATCGAAAATATTTTTTGTCATTGTGACGAATGTGAGGAAATTGTATTTATATTCTCAAATGTGTGATGTATGAGATTCTTGATCCTTTCACAGGAATTCTCAAAAAATAAATATTTTATTTTTCAGTGTTTTTATCTTTCTTTGAGCATAAAGAGTGGACTTTTTCAAGGTCCTCTATTATCTATTGATCTATAATATTAAAGAATATCATAAGTCAAATAGGAGTACCACCTCTTGAAAAATGTAGTAGGATTCATATCCTCATGAGGTTGTCATTTCGGTCCTTGACGGATTCAAGAATCAACAGAACCATGACAATGGACGAATATGAGAAGCAGTTCTTTGAATTGTTAAAGTATGTTGACTTCATCAAGGATGAGAAGGTTAAAATCCAAAGGTTTCTAAGTGGGTTACCCTCCTTCTATAGTGACAATATACAATATGATAATCCCAAGACTTTGGAGGAAACCATAAGGAGAGAAAGACACCTTTATGAGAAAAGAAAAGGAAGGCCAATGTTCCAAAAGGCTTGGGATGACAAGATGAAGGGAAAAAATGATCAAAGGAAGAAAGAATTTAAGCCACCTTTTTTCAAGAATAACTCCCAAGAAAATAAAAAAAGGTCAGGTAGCTCAAAATAGGTAAAAGAATGTAGATTCATTTGGGAAAAGGCCAAGGAAGAAACCTACTCAATGTTGGGGATGTGAGGGAAATAAATTATATCGGGACTTCCTCACAAAGGAGAAAGAATGAGGATTGTCCACAACATTCAGGAGGATGAAACAATGAAAAACATGGGAGGAAGAATGCCAAGTATTTATGTAGCCTTGGACAATAATCGAGCATATTATCAATCCCCCATGATCGAAGTGGAAGGTAAGATTGACAACCAACCCATAACAATTTTGATTGATTATGGAGCTATCCATAGTTACATAAATGATAAAATTGTTGAAATATTTCACTTGCAAAGAAGTAAGCATAAGAAATCTTGGTTAGTTCAGTTAGCCATGGGGGCTAAGAGAAAAATCAATGAGTTGGTTAAAGATTGGCCAATAGAAATGAATGGACTTAGCACAAAGGTATATGTAAACATCATACCATTGGGTTCATATGATTCTCTAATTGGCATGGATTGGTTGGAAAAACATCATGTTGTCCTAGACTATTAAACAAGACAATCACATGTCTTGATGAGGAAGGGAAGGAAGGAAAGATTCAAGGCATTCCAAGAGTTGTAGTTGTTACAGAAATTTCAACGATCCAGTTGAAGAATATCTTCAGGAAGGGATATCAGATGTTTGTTGCCCATATGGAGGAGGCAGACAAAGAAAAAGTGGCAAGCATTGAAGACCATCCGATCTTGTGGGATTTTGAAGATATTTTAAGAGAAATTTCAGGATTTCCACCAAAGAGAGACATTGATTTCTCTATTGATTTTGTGCTAGGAGCTACCTCAGTGTCTAATACACCTTACAGAATGGGCACACCAGAACTTAAATAGTTGCAGATGTAGCTTGAAGAACTTTTGAATAAGGGGCATATACGTCCAAGTGTGTTGCCTTGGGGAGCCCCGATTCTTTTTGTGAAGAATAAGGATGGAACCTTAATGCTATGTATTGATTTTAGGGGGATTAATAAGGTTACCATAAAGAATAAGTATCCTTTGCCAATAATTGATGATTTATTTTATCAGCTGAAAGGTGCAAGAATATTTTTGAAGATTGAATTGAGATCAGGATATAATCAAGGATAAAGGAAGAAGAAATCAACAAGACAACATTCAAAACAAGATATGGCCATTATGAATTACAGTAGTGCCATTTGGTCTATCAAATGCCCCAACAAGTTTTATGTGCCTAATGAATGGAGTGTTTAGGGAGTACTTGGAAAAGTTTGTAATTGTTTTCTTAGATGATATACTCGTCTATTCTAAATAAGAAGAGGAACATGAGAAACGTTTAAGAATGGTGTTGCAAGTTTTAAGAGAGAATAAATTGTATACTAAGCTAAGTAAGTGCATATTTTACCAAAAGAAGATTCACTACTTGGGGCATATAATTTTAGTAGCAGGGATAGAAGTTGATCCTGAGAAGATAGAGGCCATTAGAGGATGACCAACGCCAAAGAATGCCATAAAGGTCAGATCATTTATGGGTCTTTCCTTTTATTACTAAATATTCATAAAATGATTCACAAATATTGCAAGTCCAATCACTTCTTTGCAAAAGAAGGGAGTGAAATTTGAATGGAATTCCAAGTGTCAAGAGAGTTTTCAACATTTGAAGGGAATATTGACAAGTGCACCAATATTGAATATTGCAGATCCAAACAAAGATTTTCTTGTGTGCACCGATGCATGCAAGGAAGGACTCGATGGAATTCTCAGTCAAAGGGACCATGTGGTATGCTATGAGTAAAAAAAATTAAAAGAGCATGAGTAATTATGCTACACATGACTTGGAGTTAGCAGTGATTGTACATGCATTGAAAATGTAGAGGCATTACCTTATGGGTAAGAAATTCGAGCTAAGAAAAAATCATTGTGGTCTAAAGAATTTGTTTGGACAACCAACACTAAATTCCAAACAAACTAGATGGATGGAATTTCTGAGTGAATATGACTTTGAAATTTAGCACATGAAGGGCAAGGAATATCAAGTGGCCAATGCACTGAATAGGAGATCTCATGAAGTGCATATTGCCCCCATCAGCATGTACAAGACAAATATGAAAGACAAAATTATTGTAGCAACAAATTCAGATCAGTAGTATGTAAAAATAAAAGAGAGATTACAACAAAGTAATTTTCAGTAGAAATTTAATTATTATGAGCTGAAAGAAGACAAAATTCTCATGTACAAATGTAAGATGTATGTGTTGAATTCTAGTGATGTGAAAAATGAAATTTTGAGGGAAATGCACAATGTGCCATATGTTGGACACCCGGGACATCATAAGACAATTGTAGCAATAAGAAGCCAATATGTTTGGCCGGGAATGAAGAAGGAAGTGGTTAATTACATAGCCAGATGTCTAGAATGCCAAAAAGTAAAGACTAAACATAGACATCCAACATGTTTGATACAACCATTGCCCATTCCAAAATAGAAGTGGGAAGTAGTTACAGTTGATTTTATTACTAAGCTTCCTAGAATAGTGAAGCAACATGATTCCATCATGGTGGTGGTGTACAAATTGATTAAATAAACATATTTTATTCTAGTAAAGACTACACACAAGGCAACAAATGTTGCAAATATTTATATGAAGGAATTTTCTAGGTTACATGGAGTGTCTAAGGAAATAGTTTCAGATTGATTCCAAAGTTTACTTCGAATTTTTGGAAAGGTTTTTTCAAAGTCTTTGGAACAAATCAAAATCTTGGTACAACGTATCATCTAGAGTTAGATGGGAAAACAGAAAGGACTAATGGGATAATTGAGGACATGCTTAGAATGTATGTGATGGATCAGCCATCAAAGTGGGAAGATTATATTCATTTAGTTTACTTTTCCTACAACAATGGGTATCAGGCCTCATTGAAAATGATTCCATTTGAGGCATTGTATGGAAGAAAATGTAACACACCCATGAGTTGGGATAATCCAACAGACAAAGCAATTGTTGGGCCAAAATTGTTAAAAGAAATGGAAGAGCAGATGGCAAAGATAAAACATAATTTAAAAGCTGCCCAAGATAGACAGAAAAGTTATGCGGATAGGAACAAATTGTTTATAGATTTTAAAGTGGGAGAACATGTTTTTTTGGAATTGAAGGAAAAGAGAAGTTTGGTAATATTGGGAAGCTGCCCGAAGTTGGCAGCAAGATATTGTGGGTCTTTTGCAATATTAGAAAAGATAGGTCCAATTACATACGTGTTAGCCTTTCCTACATCCACGAGAGTGAATAATTTATTTCATCTGTCATTGTTAAAGAAATATGTGCTTGATCCTAACCACATAATTGTTTGGAATGTGATCCAGGTGGAGCATAAGGGGGATTTCCGAGTGGAACCGATGCACATTCTGGATCAAAAATTCAAAGTGCTTAAGAAAAACTCCATAGGGTTGGTAAAGGTTCAATGGACCTGCTACGGTCCTGAAGATGATACATGGGAGCATAAAGAAAACATGTGGGCATAATACCCACAATGTTTTGATAGTTTTGAGGAAAACATAATGCAAGACTCCATTTTGAGCAGCTAGAGTTCTAAAACCACATCTCAGAGTCCTAGCCAACTGCGATGGGGACCTTAATAAATTAATGGCTCATTCCTTGGGTTAGTCTTGATAAATGGATGATACATCCCTTGGGTTAACCTTGATAAACAAATTGTGCATTCCTTGATTCAACAAGTTGAGAGGAACACGAGATTCATGGTTGGAGCTGTTGTTGTAGTTGTTAAATTGTAGAATTTGTATTTCTAAGTATTGTGATGTAAATTGGCATATATATATGTATATCAATATAGAGTGCACCAAGGACGACACACAATTGTAGGGGAGGGGGTATGTAACATCCTCACTATAATCCCTAGTTTAATTAATTCTTTTTTTACTACATTTTTGGTCAACAGTACTTAGTCGGCAAAGCATTGTCTAGCTCCCCGTTGAATCAAATTTATTGCGCAAAATTTCTCTTATTCTCGCTAAAGTTGGTGCAATGTTCCTAGTGAAAATATCGACACACTTGACTTATCTCTAAGAATGGTCCTTTTATTAATCCTCACATTATTCACACTATCAAATTTTTACATATTAACCCAATGTTTTTCAACCCTCATGCATTACATCTTGTGGTCTTACACCTCTATTTCAAACATTATAGTTATGACCTTATTTCAAAATTGCTATACCATGTCTTTGAAGTTATGACCTTCTCATATTACCATGCCATGCCAAAGGATTAAAGTATGTTTCTTTTATCTTGACCATCTTCATTTCAAATAATATAAAAACCAAGGTTTGACCTTCACTTTGTTTCTTAGTCTACTCCATACATTATCAGTCCCTGTCGTAGGCATAGAGGGACTATAGCGATCAATAATTCGTTGACCTGGTATTAGTTTGTACTTTGACCACAAATATTTGCATAATATCTATTGTTGGAACTAGGGAACTAAAAACATTGATTTTTATATAATAAAAAGTACCATATATGTAGTGATCTAATTGGAAAATAGATTGGAGGTCTTATTGCCAGCTTCACTATTACCAATGTTTTATATGTTACCATATCCAAACGTTTTGATGGTATACAATATTTTTGAAACATATATTTTTCTTATGCATTGCTCGAAGGTGGATTAATGCTAGCATTAGTTCGAATGTTTGTCTTAGCATTTTCTACTAGATAAATTTATCCCAATGTTTGATATGCTAGCATATCCAAAATTTGTCCTTCGAACACATTCTCTACTATTTCGACTATTGTTACATAAATTATAATAATTTTTTTTGGTACGTCAAAGACCTGCTACACTGCATTATTTCTTAAATGTTTACATACCATTTCTGACAGACTTAAATGTTTACCTGACAGGCTTTGCAACGTTGAATGTTTACTTAGGAGGCTTGTTACAATACTTCAACAGTATTGTTGGTTCACTGGTTCAGGTTTGCTTCTTGCATATTCATTGATTTCTTGTTTTCATATTCTTGTTGTTCTTGTTTGCCTGTATGTCTTCTTGCAGTTTGCAAGTTTGGGGTTCTGCAACTGCGATTGAAACCGTAGTATTCCTGGTCGACTGGTTGGTGCTTCCTTCTTTGTTCGCTGGATGTTGTTTATTGTTGTTTGATTCGAATTTCCATGGTTCGATTCCTGCAGCTGGATGTAGGCCTTTTGGTGCTTCTTAACTGGGTTGTTATTTGTTGCTACTATATGTAATGTTCTTTGCAGTCAATTTGGGCAATGTTTTACTTCGACGGTGTTGTTGGTTCAGTGGTTCATGCTTGCATGTTGCATCTCCACTAATTACTTATTTTCCTATTGTTTTTCTTATTTTCCTGTTCGTCTTGTTGCAATTTACACATTTGGGATTCTGCAACCGCGATTGGAACTGCGACATTCCTGGTTGGCTAGTTGTTGCTTGTTTATTTGTTCGCTGGATGTTGTTTATTTTTGTTTGATTCAAATTTGCAGGGTTCAGGTCCCGTGGCTACAATTGAGCATTTTTGTGCTTCTTAGATGGGTTGTTTTTTTTTTTTCTCTTGTTTGCCTAAGTATTTCAATGTTGGGGTGTTGCCCCTATAGTTGAATCTGATGTTACATTGTTTTGCAGTTGGCTGCCCATAAAATAGTGGTAAGATAACATAACATACAAAATTTTGCAAATGATTTAAATTTCATCTCTTACAGCTTCAACCAGAGTTCGTCGAGCTCCAACTATATTTCATAGCTAACAATGCTTTTTCCATGGTTTATGTCTTACTATGGTTTCATATTTATGAGACTAAGTGTTGTTGTTTGAATGATATAGTTATAGTTATAGATATACAATGAGTTTGTATGTTCGTCCTGCCTTTCCATACTTAGTCAATTTTTCAAAGTTTTGCGGTTTCATGCCTTCCCGGATTCAGAAAAGTTTAAAAGCATTTTTCGCTCCCCTCCATCCTCACTACCTTCCGCCCTTCCTAATGGACATTAATTATGCTTTCAAAAGTGACAATCGACTAGATAGGTTCAAAAATATTGGCCTTGATAAGAGGAAAGGTCAAGAACATCTCCCATTAAAATGAATAGACAAGTGTCATTTTGAATTTGCAAAAAAAAATAAAAAATATTGGCTCTTTTAGTTTTTCAAAGGCTTCGTCGTGATAACAATGTAGAACTGTACTTCCTCATTTCCATACACAAACATTTCATCCACAGATACCTTGACGTCGTGTCCCTCTTTAATACTGTGCATATGTTAGATGTTGTCATATTTGAGAATCTGCTCGGATATGGGAATGTTAATACGTGCTATTAGTCACTATTCATCACACATATTTGAAAAGATTGGCATTAATAAGAGACAATATCAAGAGCATATTTCATTAAGACGAATCAATAAAAAATCTACAGAATATCATATTGTCATCATCCAGCATTGCTTTTAAATACTTATTGCCATTTCTCTCTATCATCAAAGAGTTCAGCTTTAGGGTGCCTTCATTCTAATGTTCCTGGTCATGGACATGCAAGACAACTTATAGACGCCATTGAGTCCCAAATGAAACAAGATAGACTGCTCTTATGTGACGTGGGCTTTGATTCCAAAAAAAAACTCTGTTATCCAACAGAAAATCAGACAGGGGAAAAAAATACAAGTATCTTCTGCTTGGTGTTCTCCCTATATTCGATGCTTTGGTTGGTTGAAAGGCCTACCTAGAGATCTTTTTGTCGATATTCTTTGTTTTCTTCCTGGGATTTTGGGTGGAGTTTCAATTTATGTGCAAAAAAAACTCCTTCATTGAAGTATATAATTTCTTCCAGCAACACAAGTTTGGAAACTGTATGGAATTCTGTAGAGCACAGAAGAATTTGTCTTCGCCAGGGGAGTAACACTTATCGTGGCGTCAAAAATGGTCTTTGATGTTCGCAAATGATGGAAAATATTACTCCATTTGGGAATGTACCCAGAAGCGGGTGATAGAAACTATATGGGTGTATAAAACACCATATAACATTCATTAGTATCCAATTCTATAATTTCCTCCTCAGTGTATTTAGGCATGGAGTAATATTTGATGTCACCTCCGAACATTCCATACCTTTCTGTGAGTTACCATGTCTGTCACCCCTACGATGAAAGATATATTCTGATGCGATCTACAACATTTGATACACTTGCCAAACCTATGCTGCTGGGAGAAGTCATGTACTTGAACATAAGAACATTTTCCAGCTGGCTTGGACGTTCTTTCCAATTTATTGTAATAAAACAAAGAATTTCAACATACAAATCTTCAGGAAGGCTTTTTAACCAAACAAATGATTGAATACAGGGAGAATATAAGTGACAACATAAACAGGATTTGTTTCCCCCATATCTGACGACACACAAAATGACTCATTCGACTTTGAATTGGGCCTGAATCGCATTTCTAAGTTGTCTCGGTGTCAATGGTAAGGAACATTACAGGGAAGGCACCTTAACCCCCAAGTTTTAGACGGTGGAGGGAAATTAATACTTAAAAAGAATGGAATGTTGAATAACCAGCCAGTGCAAGCAGGCCATATCTAGAAGAGACAAACTATTCAAAAAACTTGGCTAGATCTAGTTGGCAGCTCGAATTAAGTCAAAGCTCGGAATTGATATTCAACTCGTTTTTTTTTACGACTCAAGGATTTGATCATGAAGAAGGCTGTCAACAAGCTTCATTATTGTACATATTTTTTTTTGGTCAGTGGCAGGTCAACTCGCAATCATTTTGGCTAATAATCTCAACTGTATTTTGTAACCCATCTTATTTGAATATAAAATATTTGCGGTTTTATTTTTTTATGGTGTTTTCCAATCTATGGTATTGACTTTCATTCTATTTTGTGTAGTTTTCCTATGTGTCATTAAACATGGACAACAACCTTTTCTTTCTGCTACCCAGTACTTCAATTTAAATAAAGGCCAGTATGTCCATTCCTTACATTTTACATGGAAGAATAATCTGTCATAGGCCTTACTTTTTTTTTTCAAGAGAATTAGTAAGACTAACTGGTCTAATCTACATAGAACCATGTTCCTTAAAGAAAGAAATTGGAGGATCTATCCTAGTTTCATCCTTCGGGTCCAGTAAATAGAATGAATTAATGACTTACAAGAAGGCAACTCAAGTGTTGACGCCATGTTCCTGTTCAATATCTTGCATATATTGCACCTTCTTCTATTTGATAATATCCGTGCATATATACTAATATGAGTACTATTGGAATACATATAAAAACTTGTCGAAAACATTGGCATTAATAAACGAAAAAAATGGATTTTCTATTGTCAGATACTTAGTCCTTTTCCCCTTTTCTTCTTCCCGTCCATTATCGATTTCTGGCATGAAGGATCTGACTGACCGTTGTTCCTTTCCATACTTAGTCAATTTTATGGCCACAATTGTCGGGTTGGCGCTTACGAAGTCCGTGGTTTATTGTTCTGTGATATAAATTTTTCACTCAAAGCTTTCATGATCTACAATTCCACCACAGTTTTAGGGTTGGCAGGCTAACATCTTGTCATCTCCATATATATCCTCACATGACGATTTCGACCGACCTTTGTTCCTTTTCATACTTAGCCAATTTTATGGTCCTGGTTGCTGGGTTTGCGCTTACGAACTCCATTGCTTATTGTTCTGTGATATAATTCTTGCACTGAAACTGTTCTTTTCCATACTTAGCCAATTTTATACCCGGGGTTGTCGGGTTGCTAAAACGACATCATGCAACAACCGTAAAGATCATCATTAATAAGAAAAAGTATTGAGAACCAGCCATCCCTACAGAACTTGTTCAGAAACATGCAAAGAATATCTTGCCAGGTAGTGGAAAAGTTATTACAAATTTCAATATATTAATGAAAACAAGTCTCGCCCACCATTTCCATGTTCCATACTTAGACACTTTCTCAACTGCGGGTTCACGGATTGATGGTCTCAAAATTGTGTTTTGAATCTTCCACGAGTTGCAAGTAGTGCCCGAAGTTGCGCAATATACAATTTCTCTGCAGGAATGTATAAAAACTCTTAATGTTTCAATATATACTTAGTTGCCTTGATATGATCACCGGTTCCAGCATTCGTGGGCTAACATATCTTCATCTCCATCTATATCCTCACACGAATATTCTGACCGACCATTGTTCTTTTCCATACTTAGCCAATTTTATGCCTGAGGTTGTCGGGTTGGCGCTTTTGAACTCTGTTGCTTCTTGTTCTATGATATACATCTTGCACTGAATATTTCCGTGATATGCAATTCCACCATGGACTCCTTAGTCTTTTTTCCCTTTTCTTCTTCCCCTGTATTATCCCTTTGTGGTTATATACTTAGTCACCTTTCTATGATCGTGGGTTCCAGTGTTTGCGGGTTGACATATCTTCATCTCTGTCTATATCCTCACATGTCGAATCCGACCTGCCATTGTTCCTTTCCATACTTAACCAATTTTATAACTTCTCATCCTTCCTAATATACATTATCTATTCTCTTACTAGTGACAAATGAAGACACTGGTACGAAATAGTTGGCATCCAACCCTCCACAATATACAAATTGACTACCATATTTCTACATCGTTCCCTCTTCTGTGTTATAGATTATGCATTCAAATTTTTCAAGCGATACAATTTAACTGTCGAGGCCTCCTGTCTTCTAGCAAGACCTTGTCATCCTATTGTGGATCCTTGTGTTGATGGGGTCACTAAATCTCCAATTCTTAGTCACTATTTCAGCTTGGCACTTTCGAACTCTACTGCTTCTTGATCCGTGATATACATCTTACACTTGAAATTTTTCGTAATCTACAATTCCACTGCCGACGCCTTAGTCCTTTTTCCCTTTTCTTCTTCCTGTGTATTATCTCTTTCTGGTTATATACTTGGTCACCTTTCTATGATCACAGTTTCTACCATTCATGGGCTGACATATCTTCATCTCCATCTACATCCTCACATGACGAATCCGACCGACCGGTGTTCCTTTCCATACTTAGCCAATTTTATGGTCGTGGTTGTCGGGTTGGCGCTTTCGAACTCGGCTGCATCTTGTTCCGTGATATACATCTTGCACTCAAAACTTCTGTGATCTACAATTCCACCGCGAACTCCTCGAACTCGAAAGCTTCACTCTACCATGGCTCACAAATGTTTCAATGTATCTTTCATTGCCTTCCATCCCAACTAACTTCCTGTCCTTCCTAATAAACATTAGTTATTCTCTTACTAGTGACAAGTACGAAAAGGTTGGCATCCAACCCTCTGCAATATACAAATTGACGGGTTCACGAAATCTCCAACTCTTAGTCACTATTTCGGCTTGGCACTTTTGAACTGTGTTGCTTCTTGTTCTGTGATATACATCTTGCACTTGAAATTTTTGTGATCTACAATTACACCACCGATGCCTTAGTCATTTTTCTCTTTTATTCTTTCTGTGTATTATCACTTTCTGGTTATATACTTTGTCTCCTTTCTATGATCGCGGGTTCTAGCATTTGCGGGATGACATATATTCATATCCATCTATATCCTCACATGAAAAATCTGACCAACCGATGTTACTTTCCATACTTAGCCAATTTTATGGCCACGGTTGTCGGGTTGGCGCTTTCGAACTCGACTGCTTCTTGTTCCGTGATATACATCTTGCACTCAAAAATTTCATGATCTACAATTCCACCAAGGACTCCTCGAAATTGCAAGCTTCACTCTACCATGGTTCACAAATGTTTGAAAGTATCTGTCGTTGCCTTCCATCCCCACTAACTTCTTGTCCTTCCTAATATACATTAGCTATGCTCTTACTAGTGACAATTGAACACAATAGTACGAAAAGGTTGGCATACGACCCTCCATAATATACAAATTGACTACTAGATTCTGACATCGTCCCCTCTTCCATGTTATAGATTATGTATTCAAATATTCTGAGCGATACAATTTGACCGTCGAGGCCTCACGTGTTAAGAACCAAATATCAATATAGCATAGAAAAACCTCAGAATAAGTACTCAATGCCTTGAAAAAGAGATAATTTTAGATAATAAGCCTCTTCAAGGGGGCAACCTCCTTTTACCCCACTTAAATGTTCAAGTACAAGATGATTCAAAATGAAAATGTCTCCTTGGTATATATAGGAGACTAGGAG